>JAJGRX010001305.1:0-600000 GCA_025461125.1 Carex kokanica | reverse complement strand
GAGAGGGGAGGAACCGGAGTTGATTGGAGCTGACCGGAGCCGAGAGTGCGGTATCGTCAGAGTTCGGAGCATAGAGTTCCCATCTCGATTAGAGCGCGACGGTGAGTACATTCGGTCGCCGTTGGAGCGCGACGGCGGTTGCAGAGGCAGATCCGATTTTAGAATGAGATGGCGATTAAAGTACTAGGGTGATCAACATCTCGATTGGAGCGCGACGGTGAGTTCCGGTCGTGGAGCGAGATGATGATTAATGTATTAGAGTTATTACGAGATGATTAAAATATTATATTAGTTTAGAGGATTTTATGAGAATAAAATAATAGATTTAGGAATTACGGTCATTTGACATATTGTAAATACATTTTTTATAAATGAAATTGTTAGTAGGCATTTAAAACCACTAACTCTCAAAATGATAAAGGATTTAAATATTAATTGTTAAAAAAAATCCAAAAAAGCTTTAGTCGAGCCTTGATTTTGGCAAGAGTTTTTTTTTTATTATTGTCAGTGGTAAGGTACCGCACAATGATTTTATTAATAAAAAAATTTATTTACAATGACCTATTCTACTCATCACCTTAGTTAGAGAGGGAAAAACGTGCCGTGCCGTGACTAACACGCCGTGACTTTGGTCACGTGTCGTGCCGTGACCAAGTAAAATTTTCACGTGCCGTGACAAAAATTATGAGGGGTGGTCACGGCACGCGAGTCACGCCGTAACTCGCGTGCCGTGACTAATTCGTGTCGTGACCAAACGTGCCGTGACCAAACGCGCGTTAGTCAAGTTTGATCGCATTTAACGTTTAAAAAAAAAATGAAACGATTCTTTAAAATTCAAATGTTTTAATTGAAATTTAAATGTAAATATTTTAATTAAAATAAAATTATACCTTATAGGAAGGTATGTTAGTGTATTGCTTCGCTACTGCCGTGACTGGCGTGTCTCCCATTCCGTGACTCGCATGTCCCGTGCCGTGCCGTTTCCGTGTTCCGTGCCGTGCCGTGCAGTGTCTTCTTTGCCAACAATTGGTCACGGCACGCGAATGGTCACGGCACGGGACACGCGAGTCACGGCACGTGACCGACACACGTGCCGTGCCGTTCCGTACCGTTACCGTGCCGTTCCGTACCGTTACCGTGCCGTTCCGTACCGTTACCGTGCCGTTCCGTGACGGAGCCGGCTCCGGCGTGCCATTTTTCCCACTCTAACCTCAGTCTAGCAAAAGCTAGTATAAACATAGCAGAAATACAAAATATACACAAATACTAGTACTCAGGCTACACAGAGTTCATGCTTCCGCTGCCCAAACCACATTCCATTGTAGCTTTGCGATTTTGACAATAATTGACAATTGCATTTGGATTACAGAGGAATAGTACTAATTCAGGATAACGAACTATTTCAAACTCTATTATGTATTTGCCACAATATTTAAATTAGGAGTTCAACTACAAAAATGGCCTTATGAATTTTATTTTTTCCAATTACACGAGTAATAAATCCAGTTTCTCTGTTTTATTTTTTTATTTTTTTGTGCATTTACTAATCAAATCATTTTTACTGAATATATAGCTTAGTAATTTATTCTGATTTTAGAAACTTAGTACTTATGAGTTATCAGAACCGTCCAACCAAAGATAAACGGTCGAAATCAGCTCAGGGCCTTGTGAATTTGTAAATATGGAGGGAGCCAAAATGGATTTGCCGATCGTGTGGTCCTCGTTTTGTCGCAACGTAGGATTGTTTTAAAGAACTCCTGGTTTTTTTTGTCTCCAACCCCATTTTTGCTGCCTTTAAGAAGCTGCCATCGATCTGCGCAGGCTGTCAGTGGCTGTGACTTTCTTTCTTTTTATTGAAAGAGGCTGTGATTTGAGGAATTCGCATCCCCTGCATTAACTCAAAAGAGAATCTTTTGAGTTAATACATCTCGATCATTCGATCTATTTTAAGATTCGTATGAATTTGATCTTTTATATGCCTATTCATATGAATTAGATTAAATTTTCTAAAAGTGAGTTGATAAACTGCATTTTCGTGATGTTAATAATTATAATTATAATAGATTTTTTTTAATCACTTCATGGATAAATACATGCATGGAACATTATTAATTATAAATATAAAACCTAATTTAGGCTAATTAACAAAAATTACATCAAATTTTGAAATTAAAACAAAGAATGGAAACAATTCATGATTAATATTAACTTATGTTAAGAGGAGAAATTATGAACAATTTGTAGCATTAGGCTATGATAGGAAGCAATGAAAATAGAGAAATTAGTTCATTTCACTAGAAAAGAGATGAATAGAGATGATTTAAATTTTCAATGTTTGATCAGAATCATTATATTAATAAGATGAATTCATTGTTGAGTAGAAAAAAAGTATCCATAATTTTATCAAATCTACAAAAGCTGCCATCAATTAAAATAGGTGTGCAAGCAGAAGAGTGAAAACTCAAAGACAATAGGAACAAATAAATAAGTAATTTTAATGGTGCATGTTGAATATTTCATACGATTCAAATTATTATGGTATTATGTTAACGGAATGACACCAACTTCAATCTAGTATTTTCTTATGCTACTGTATTTACTGACATGTATACCCCTGATTTCATTACTTGGAGATGGACCCAATCAAGACATTTTATCGTGCATTACTTGTATATGTGGTTAGATTATGGGGCATTAAAAACACTGTTTATTCTACTTTATGAAAAACTAAGATTCCTTTAAAGATTAAGATATTTATGTAGTTGGTTAAGGAAGATAAGATTCTAACAAAACATAACATAGCTAAGAGGGGATGGCATGGGTCTCTTAGCTGTCCTTTCTGCAATTCTGTTGAGACAGCAAATCATTTATTTGTTACTTGTCCAATAATTTACTCTATTTGGTCCTGGATTGCACAGTTTAACAATTTCACCTTTAACTATGATATTGTTTCAGACTTGTGGCTTTTAGATGCATGGATACCACTTAAAGATTGTAGGTTAATTGAATTAATTAGGTCAGCAACCATTTGGGTAGTTTGGTTAGCTCGTAATAAAGTATGCTTTAATGATGCTCCTGTACCTACCATTAAATCTCTTGGGTCTCAGATTATTGCTCTCACTTCTTATTGGTGTAAAACTAATTTAGATGATTCTTATTTTAAATTAACTTTAATTTTGCTCATGGATGTCACAAATTTATCTTAGGCAGGCAATATTATAATCCTATCGGAGACAGATACACCGGAGGAGGGCAATAACAGCTGGGATTTAGAGAAAGATCCAATTCTTGGTTTAGAGGGGTCAGACCTTTCTGACTTCCTCCGAGATAGAGCAGAATACGATGCAATTGATGCTGCCTACTTTGCTTCTTCTGACCCCACTGCTCATACCAGCTCCACTACTAATTCCTCTGCAGCTCCTTAGTTCCTCTTAATATGATACTTTTGTACTTTCTGTTTTGTATGATATATGCTTAGCAGACTTTAGCTATTATGCCCTTATGCTTAGTTGGATTAGTTGCTTCAGATATCTCCTAGTTTGCTTCACATCTAGAGGGATTTTTGTTATTTGCTGATCTTTACTTGCCTTAGGCACATTTTATACAAATATATCCGTTTCTAATGAAATAGGTGTATTATACCACTTTTTCTTAAAAAAAAAAAAAAAATTTCTTACCAAATGTTGTAATAACACCTTATAGCTACTATCAAGATATAAAAAAAAATAAAAAATTATTCTTTCAAATCTTCCGAAATAAAATCATTTTCTGAAGAATCTCATTCCTTCCGAATACCGATCAAACCCTAAAAATGTGGTTTCGTAAACCCCGAAATTTTTTATATAAAAAGTGACGGTCTCCAATGAATAAAAAAAATGTAGGGGTGAAACGGAGCAAATACGGAGTGGATAGTCGTAAAATCATATTCATATCCTTTTTAATTTTTCGGATACGGATACAGATTGGATATCAGCTGGATACAGATACGAATCGGATCGGATATTTATTAAAATAATATTAAAAAATATCAAAGTTCATAACATTTATTTAATTTTAACGGTGAATATTAATATTTTTGTCATAATATATATTAAAATATATAATATATATCTACTATTCGGATACGGATAATTGAAACGTAAAACTATATCAGTATTCATATCCATACGAATATTCAAATATCAAATATCTATACCTAACTTTTTAAATAAAGATCGAATACAGATCCAAAACGGATTGGATATTATCCATACCGTTTTCACCTCTACAAAATGTCAACGTCATCAAAGAAATGCGAGATGGCGAAGCCACATTTGGTACATTTTAGCCTCAAATCAATCACACATTGACACCACATTTATTCCATGGCGCCTTCACGTCATCTGCCAACCCCACTTTTTTTGTGCATTTGGCCACAACCAAATTCCTTCGTGAATGGTGACTTAACCTTTTCTCTTCATTTTTCTTAAAATTTAATTTTGAAGATAACGACTGCCTTTCTACCAACTCTCCCAATAATAATTTCAAGGTAAGCATAATTTTATGCCTGAATGATTGCTATTGCTATCATATTCAAATCATTACTTCTTTGGGGTTGGGAAAAAATCACTCTAACTCGTGATTCACTCATAAAATTACTCGTAACTCGTAACTTACTCATAATTTGTTCGTAACTCGTTCATTATCAACTTACTTGTTAACTTAATGAACTGAAAATGGACAAATCTCAACTCGCTCATTAAGAACTAAGTTACATGAGACTATGCCACATCCGATCCCAAGTAGTTTTATTAATTATGTAAAAAATATATTGTGTATATTGCAACATTAAGATACGCTGTTTGGGTTGATGAACAAAAACAAATTCAAAACAGTATGCAAATATTTTGTTTTATGTGGGTACCTATAAGACACTGTTGAAATTAATTAATTAACTGGTAATTTATGATGCTTGAGTCTGGTTGTACAACTCTGCATGTCAGTATGCCAATATTTTTTATTGGAAGAATTAGCCATCACTTATCAGTTTATCTAATTATGAAACAAAAAATTCTTTCTTAATGAGTCGCTTAACGAGAACGAATCAACTGAAGCATTTAACGAGTTGAGTACGAGCACAGTTGTCAACTCAATATTATCTTCTTAACTCAAATTAACTCGCTAATTAACTTAATGAACCAATGAACCGAGTACAAACATACTCAACTCGCTCCAACATCATTAACAGCCCTAATTGGGGGCATACATAATTTTTGCTTCTCTCTTTTTCTGTGTATTCGGTACACCGTACGCCAAATGGAGATTTGTGCCTAGATAATTCCAGATAAAAAATTGAACAGGAAATCTCCAGTGTCTGTACTAAATTGAGATGAACGCAAGCCTTTTTGTGGTTAGTGGTGGCTATCAAGACACGGTATTGATTTTCTCGTTAATGTTGTCAAATGTCAAGACACTATTTCAATTTAAGGCGCATGATTATCCGATATTTTTTTTAGTTACTACTCAATACTTTGAAATTCGGACTTTATTATATCTTTATATGAAATTGAAAAATAAATATGTGCGCACTGTGGTTATGAGCATGACTTGAAAAATAGTGTTGCACACGAGTTTTCAGCTCAAATTTGTTCAGATTAAACTAAAATAAAGGAAAACTCATGCGCATAACCACAATACGGATGTACTAAGGTTTATTTTCTTTAAAAAAATCGATAGTAATATCAGAATTTTGAAATATTGAGACGGTAATTCGGCATGATTGTTTCATCTCACCCTCTCATATTTTAATCAATTTAGAAAAATAAGATGTTAGAAAATAAATTTGTGCCTATGACAATGAACCCTACAAACATAGTAAAAGTACAATAAATTATTCAATCAGATGAAATAATTTATTTATGGTTAACTCAAATTTTACTCTTGGCAAGTAGCCTCTTAGTTAAGATCTTCGAGATGAATCTTACTTCTATGTTTATTTTTAGGATAAATTTCGTTGGAGATCATTAAATTTTGTCATTTGTTATGAATTGGTCACTCAAGTTTGATTTATCCCCTTTTAGTCACTCAACTTTATCATTTGTCTCAATTAAGTCACTCTATACTTTTCCATCCAAAATCTTAACGGAATATTCCCATCCCGTTCAAAATATTAACGGAATATACTCATTCCGTCCAAAATACTAACGAAATGAGTATATTCCATCCAAAATACTAATGAAATGAGCATATTCCGTTAGCATTTTGGACGGAAAAATATAAAGTGACTTGATTGGAAAAAATGACAAAGTTGAGAGTCTAAAAATGAACAAATCAAACTTGAGTGACCAATTCGTAACAAATGACAAAGTTTAGTGACCTCCAGCGAAATTTACCCTTATTTTTATTTAACAACTGGAGTGTGAGATAAAAAATGCTCCACCTCACGACAACCAAATATGACCTCAAACCTTTTTATGAGTAGGGGCGGACCCAGGTGTATCGGTGTATCCAGGGGGGGGGGAGCTGCCCCCCCCTGGATTTTGAGTTTTAGTGGAGATTTATCGGTTCTGACCGACTTGGTCTCCTCCTGAAATTTTTTTTGCTCTCCTCTGGACGTTTGATTTGTAATTCGGGTTAAATTTAGGGTTAAAATTGAAATAAATTTGTGAAATTTTGATTGGTAATTAGAATTATAAGCCAAAGCATCAGAAATTACAAGTTAAAGCATTGGAAAATATAAGTTAAAATATTGTTTTTTATCGAGTACCCAATTAGTTAATAGATTTAAATCCGATTCGATATTTTTTTTTTGTCCCCCGACGAAAATCCTGAATCCGTCCCAGTTTATGAGCACTAAGCAAATAATTAGTTTCGGTTGTCTACTTGTTATATATTATAATTGTGTGGGCTTGTAAATTTTGTCTAGACGCTCTTCGAATCTTTGCATGCATGAATGGCAAACCGCTTCTCCTTTGTACTCTTCCTCGAAGCATTATTGGATCAGTATTCTTTTTTATAGTGGCAATGAATGTCTTTGAGATTTTTCAAACTCAATTGATAAAGACATTTGAATGAATAGGGCCCACATGCCAGAAAAGTACAATACTCACAAATCTCATGCCAGAATCAACTGTAAAGAGTTGGGAAGCAACCGGTGATCAGCAATAAAAGAACAATTGTAGTTGCCAAGAGTAAATAAAAGAAAAATTGTAGAACAATTTGGTGGACCCGGCTCAATTTATTAGCTAACTAGGGTTTGATCTGGGTTTTAGAGTCCACACAGGTGTATAATTAACAATACCATCAGGCTAGAGATTTTCACCCAAGCAGGCCAACCTGATATTTCGGCCCTTTATATGATTTCTTCTCTTACAAAAATAAAAGGCCCAACAAAATTGGGCCTAGTTTAATCACCCAAAAACTACGATTAAAGAAATGTAATTTATATGAAGCAGCCCACAATCAACAGTCATGATTGTTAATTTGGCATGTGACCTGTTGGATTGACCTGACCAAACTTTTGACGCCTAGGATTGGGCCAGATATGACCTAATCATGATTAAAAAAGCTAAATATTAACACTCAAAGCTATTTCTAATTTTTTATTCCTCCTCTCCATTGCCAAAATTTGTAGGTTCTAATGCCTTTTTTCTGAGTAACGAAATTTTTACTTTTCTCCTCTCTCTTCTTCTCACATCGCCATTATTTTGAACAAGCGAAAGTAGCGACGAATTTCAGGTTTAATGGGTTTTCCAAAAAGCAATGAAGATAAATGGGGATCAAAATTAGATTTTTTTGGCTTGTTCCACAAAAGTGAGATGAATTGATTTGACTGGACAAAAAAGAAATGTTGAATTTTTTTTTTAAGGATAATTTCATATTACAGTTACTGTGATTCCAGTTTGGAGGCAACAAGCTGAGCAAGAGTTAGCTGTAATTCCAGTGGCTTCTGGATGGATATACCTAACGTAGGTTTTCATGTATTTTTGTTGAATGATTTCAATTTATGTAATGTGTTGTTATCTGCTATGTGGTATGACTTGATACTAAACTGAGAAGTTGCCAGTTGCCACTTGTTAGCACAGACTGTTATAGTTAGGGGTAGGCTGATAAGAGATCAATGAGCAAAAATGTCTGAGATGCTGATGTTCTTACAAGTTCTTGTAGGCAGAGGCGGACTCAGATGGTTTCGGGAGAGGTGGGGGGGGGGGGGGGGGGGGGGGGGGTTGGGGGGCAGCTGCCTCCTTGGATTTTGAGTTTTAGTGGAGATTTATCGGTTCCGACCGACTTTGCCTCTCCTGGAATTATTTTTGCTCCTCTCTGGACATTTGATTTGTAATTCGGGTTAAATTTAGGGTTAAAATTGAAATAAATTTGTTGAATTTTGATTGGTAATTAGAATTATAAGTCAGAGCATCAGAAATTACAAGTCAAAACATTAGAAATTATAAGTTAAAACATTATTTTTTATCGAGTACCTAATTGGTTAATAGATTTAAACCCGATTAGGTATTTAAACCCGATTCGATATTTTTTTGCCCCTCCTGACGAAAATTCTGGATCCGCCCTTGCTTGTAGGTATCTTGTAGCATATATTAGTGGTACATAGTGACAAATGTTAAAAAAAAGAAAAAAGAAAGAAAAAGGAACTCGTGTGAAATCTATGAAGCAGGGCAGGTCGAGACCAAACAATTTGCCATGTTTTTATTTTTCTTTGGACTGATTTTTCTATGTTTTGTGTTGTGAAGTTAGTATAGGAGAGTTTGTAACTTGTTTCAATTTTTAATTGAAACGGGCAATTTTGTCTTTCTTCAAAAAAAGAAAAAGGAAAAACAGAAAAGAGAAGAGCTACTATTTTGTGATTTGGGATACACTAAAGAAATGTAGAAATTTTTCAAATTTTTTATGGTATCCACAGTACCAGGCTACCAGCAACGGTAAATGGTGTCCACATTTTTGTGGGGAAATTACATGAAACACAAAAAACCCAAAAAACAAATATAAATCCCTCATTAAGAACACTATACATAGTTCAACAAATTACTCTAACGACAACCAATAATAGAAAAAACCAATCAATATCCCAATATCATTTTCAGCTACTTGTTGAAATCATTGATATATATGACAACACCAAAGCCTATTAATTACAACAATTTGAAACACACTCTCATGCATTCTGCTTCCAATGCAATTATATATATATGTGATGCCTATATACTCCATTGCCTTAACAAAATCAAAAGAAAAAATGGCTGCCAATTCTTGGTTATGAAACAAATTTTGCATTAAATCAATGTAGAAGTTTATGGCCTATTTTTTACAGTCAGTCTCTACCGTAGAATTGGTGGATCTGCATAGGGACCTTTGAGCCAGCCATCAGCGATAGTTTTGTATGCGGCTTCGGTCATGTGAATTCCATCCCAACTCACATATGTTGAAGGATCCTGGCACGGGCTTGCGCCTTGTTCACCACATTTTTCATTCAGATTGAAGTTGTAAGATCCCTGGCCTGGGGCACCGCAACAAGCCTTTAAAGCGCCGTTACTAAACCCTGTGCACACAGAAAAACCATGCTTAGTAATATTCATCACTTATTCATTCAGTAATTTTATAAAATGAAATAATAATTCTTTTATAGAGGGAAAAATAGTACTGATATAGCAAGTTAAATAAGATAATTAATTAACTTGGTTTATCACAAATAATATGAACTTATCCTAAAATTCTTTCATAATATCTATTGATTAAAATAAGATCGCCTGATAAATAAGCCACACAGGAAGAAGAAATTAAGCTACAACTACTGGAAAAGATAATATAAATTTGTGGGGTTATTGATCATGGTTTTCATATTTTGGGCATGGTGGGGTTGCAAGTGTTAGTTGCCATGTCAAAGCAATCTTGGAGTCAGGTTAACAAGGTAGCCAGGTTGGTGAAGAACTCCTATCATTTACATGTGCATTGCTAACGGTTGACAAACTAGTGGACCTTCACATAGACTTTATGTAATGGAGATGGTTTGTCTATGCAACTCACATAATCACATTATGAGACGGATCACCTGATACTTTTCCATAGGGAACTGCTCCCACAAAATTAATGGTGAATAAGTTTTGACATTATCATTAATTCTTTCAATATGAAAACTTGTTGAACATGTTCTTACTTGAGCATGTTCATAAACTTTGTGATCAGCTTTACTAAAACAAATGCATGAATACTTGTTGTGTCAAAATTTAGCTAGTGCTGGATATCATTTTTCTAAATTACTTTAATGAAGTGTTTTTTTTTCATATATGAAGGTTCTCTGTTTCAAAATGATTGATATGAAAAATAATTAAATGTAAATATCGATAATTAAGAACAATATTTCTCTTCATCATTATAAAAAAACTTAAGCTCTATGGATCTCAATTAACCAAACATAAACATTTTTTAAATGTACTGACAATGCCAGATACCCTGAAACGAATAGGTCACACTGGAATTTCACAGAAGAACTGGACATATAGTTGGTGTTTACTTTATCAAACAGTTGTATTCCCAACTCCTACCAAAAAAGGACTTCACATGCAGTGCATTTACTAGCTACATATTTTGGCACTGTGAAGCAGCCCAGAAGTTGAAATAGGTTGGACCCTTCTAGAAGCCCCTAGAGACACAACTAGGGATGTTTTTTGGGTAACAAAAGTAAATTTTTTTTGCCACGTATTGCATGCAATTATATTTGGCTGTTTATAACATTGATGCAGCAATATTCTGTGACAATATTCTGTCAGGCTCATTTACATGCATGCACCTACAATTATACAAAATCTGGACCAGAAAAAGGTGGTTCCAAACACTGGTACCTGAGAAACACCTATGTATTAATTTGGCTCATGTTAGCATTGTTTTTTGAACTGATGCATTGTATATGCAACAAAGGCTTACCGAAATCCGCCGGGTGGGTGACGAATTGCATTGTGGGCGTGAAATAATCACCATACATGATCCTTGTTTTGGGGTGTTTCGCTTGTATCTTTACCAAGTGACGCTTTAGCAACTCGTTGTGGCTAGATGCAAGTGAATTGAACTTTCTCAGGCATCCTGTTCTTGAATTGTAATCTGCTTGTGAACTGCTGTTGTAAAGTGTCAGGTACAGAGGGAAGCATCCAATTGGAAGCACTCCTGGTACCACTATATCCCTGGCCCCTAGCTTGATCAATCTCTGTAAAAACCAAAACAAATAAATGTGGGGACAAACTTACAGATAATGCATGGAGAAGGTGAGAAATCAATATGGGGTTGAAGTGTGCAAAAGGGGTCCATTTCAAACAAGTAATGCACAAAAAGTAACAAGTCTCTATCAAAATGATTATGTTGATGATAAATAAATTAAATCATCAGAAGTCGCATTTTAGAAGTTTTACCACATATATATAGGAGAACTTTTGGTTGCCATACCCAATTGAAACTGTAATAATGTAATAACTTTTTTTTTTTTTGAGTTAAATGTAATAACTTTATTATGATATTGGGAAGATGAGATGTTTGTCTTAAAAGAGCAATGATAATACTGGGACCTTGGGGAGTACCCAATTATCACCCAGTATTATCATATCAATGTGGTTCATATTTGCTTGCAACTAATTAATTTGCTATTAAAACCTCACCAATAGCATTTAAATGTTTAAACAAAAGATGCCAACTTTTTCACTCATTCCTGGCCCATCAAGTAAAAACAAAGTTGTTATTGTGTGATGGAATTGTGATAGAACCACACGTACATTAACGCCTCTTCCTATGGCTTGAACTACTTCGTGCACATAGGTCTTGACTTGATCTAGAGCTATGCCTGAGAATATTGGGGCATTATAGTCATTTCCTCCAAATTCGCCCACTACAAAAAGGGCCTTGCTCAGATACTCCTCGCACTCTGCATTTAATTTTGGTAAGTGGAGATCAGTAAGTTGCCTTGAATAAAATGCATAATTTAATGTTCTGCTAAAGTGCTTGTAGAAGCATATATGCTCTTTAATTGCATAAACATAAAAGTTTGTTCTTGTAAATAAAATCTCTCAAACATTACTTAATTAATAAGGAAAAAAAAAAATGTAATAGTTGTATATTGTGCTCTAGTTATTTTGGTTGTCAAAATTTCATACAAGCCATGGGATAATTTTTTATTTTAACAAAATCCTCTACCAAAGAAAGGGTGAAAATAAGTACCTTCTTCTGAGCTACAAAGAGAAGGCTTCAAATCTTCAAACCACTGAATTTGGGTCTGTATGGAACCAGTGTTCCAAATCCTTTGATCCACACCTATCTGTTTGAAGAAAGAATACTCCTGGGCAGTGGCACCGGTTATTGCGAAATTAGCCCCATTTTTGAAATCTGCATCTTTTGACTTAGATGGAGGTGGCATTGGCAACCCAAATTTCTCAGCTGTATAAATAATTAAGAAAAAAAAGGGTAAAGTTAATTTCGCTGTTTACTTGCGGTAAGTGGCAAGGATTGTGTTGCATGTCACAAGCACAGTCATGTAATGCTAAAGTAAATCTTTGAAGAAGTTAATTTTAAAATGATGCTCTGGAAACTACCATTTTAAGTTAGAATTTAAAAAATGTCTATTTTGCATGTCAAATCATTTGGTCTTTTATGTAGCCACCTTTATTAGAGTAGAAAATTCATTCTTTTATCTTTCCCCAAAATTGCTAATTTTCACAGAGAAGTCATTTTCAAGAGGAGACAATTTGAAGCCGCATCATCAAGTCATTATCAAAAACAAAAATAGTCAAGTCCAAGTAACAGTTTCATACAAATATATAAATTGTGTGATATATACCTAGAAAATCAACAACTAGCCGGCCATCAGAGCACCGACCGGTCGGCTTGCGGAAATAGGTCATGCCATAAGGGCTTCTAGCTGTGGTGAGTTCTTTAGGCACACCATTGACTACAAGGTTCCCAGCATCAGAGAGAGAATCTCCAAAGCTAAAGATTGCATTGTAATCCTGACAATGTGAAATGGTGAACAAGTAGAAGGAGAAGAACAGAACAGAGAAGAGAGAGGCAAGAGGAGAAGAGGCCATTTGTTTCTGGCACATGCAATGGTGTCAGTTTTGGGTTTGCACTTTGTGTTATCTTATGACACTTTGTGGTGTGCACTTTGTGCTATGCTTGAAAGTAGAGATAATGAGATTGTCCCTTTATACTGATTCTAGTGTTGAATTGGATGCCTCTTTGATTGCTTGGATGGGTTAATAATAAAAAAAAGTAAGGCTTAATAATAGAATAAGAAGTTGAGCTGCTCTGCTTTGACACCCCATACTATTGCCCCACTTAGAATCCTCTATTTTCTTTTGAACAACATAACAGGAAATTAATGAAGCACAGTAATATCGCTATCAAAATCCTTCTTAGCTGTTATACCTTGAAGGAAATTTGTCGGGTCCTCTTTAAGTGAAAATGATTTTACAAAATTTTATACATTGATTTTATCTTATGAGCAAAAAAGTATTTAAATATGTATTATAAACAAGTCACGGTTATAATTAATGTAAAATAATATATACAGGTAAGTGGTTTGGAAAAAAAAAAGTATAGAAAAACGAGAAGCGTTATAATGCCTCTATTTTTTGTCCTCCATTATATCACTATTTTTAAAACCTTAAGAACTTAAAATTTAAACTTAAATGTTAAAATAAAACTAGTTAGATATAATCAATATCATATTCTCTGTGCATATATAAAAAGATCATGACATTTCAACTTAGTTTTGATTCTTATCGAGAGATTGTAAAAATACTGATGTGAATAAAATATAAATGTTGATTTTTTAACTTATTAATTCATATGAAAACAAAATTCAAAAGTGACAATTTTTTTAGTTACATGTAGAAAAAACATGTACATTTTAAAATTTTGTTGTTAGAAATTTAAAAGTAGATGCAAGATGTAGGCATCAAAAATGGAAGAATTTGAAACCCCTTTAGAAAAAATTATGGAGAGGGAAATTATGTCCTAATGTTTAAGCAGATATGTTGTTGCAAAAACCAACATGGGTGCAACTTGGATAAATGAAACAGAGAAGGCGGTGGTATCGCGATCTCTATCAGGTTTGCTAAACGATGGAACGCGTTGTCGGCTGCTAATCTTTTTTAGTTGGAGCTCTCTCTTTCTGGTGATCCATAAATTACGTGGTCAATAACTCAATATGTAGGCGCTTTTATTTTATTTCAATTTTCTCCGTTAAGTTACCTCCAGATGCACGGTACCCAAAATCCAGTACTTGGAAATTGGGTCCGATAAGCCGGACTTTCAAAAATCGGATCAATATTTCAAATCCACACCGAATAGATCCGCCTTGAATTGTGCATGCCTGAATTGATGATATAGACAAATATACAATGTATCTCTGAAATTCACAATATTATAAGTTAAAAAAGTTTGTATATATTAACATGTCATATATATGCTAGTTTATTTCACTAAGCAATAAATTATGGACAACACCAGAAATTTCAACTTGCTACATATACATATACATCATTTGGGTCGGGTTGGATGAAACCATACGGGCATAATGTAACCCGATCCGCCAGTCTGTTGCAAACATGTGTTATTACTTATTAGTTATTAGGTCCGGCTGGCAATTTGGCATGCTATCCGTAAGCACTTATTTCTATCGCTCTCATTTCTTCGTTAGTTCCGATAACAAACGAGCTCATTGATGAATCCTAACAAATTAAATTATAAAGGTTGGTTGCGAGCATTGAAGTGCCATTAGGTGGAGGCTCGCAATCCGCCAAGAGCACTGGGCCATGGTAGGTTTCATTTCAAGGCGCTATGCCATTTCTGGTGAAGTGGAGAGTGATGTATACAAAATAAAAATAAAAAACTCTCTCACTCTCTCTCTCTCTCTCTCTCACTGCCTTTGCTGACATGGAGAGAGAAAGGGGTGAATGCGCAATCAAATTGGACACTTGCTCTTTAAGACGGTCATCGTTCAAAGCAAATATTGATGATACTTCTCAGAATTAAGCACTCTTATGGGCTGACATGTAAAGAACCAAGGAGCATAATTAACAAATTCAACTGAAACCCTCATGGCCTCATACATAGTAACAAGATTTGTGAATTATTCGGATTTGAGCTGTTGGCGAATCAATCCGCGTATTATTCGGTTTTCCCAACTTTTTTTGAATTATTCGCAGATTTTACTAACTTTTTCCTAATTTTACGAATTATTCGTGTTTTTATTTTGTAAGACAAATATCTCTGGTCCAAACTCAATGTATAATTCCAAATTAATTACAAATTACAAATTTTTTGATACCGCTGAACTTTTCCCGAATAATTAAGTTATCATTATGCCTCGTATTATAATTTAATTCTTTCATTACATTCTTTTAGCAAAGAAAATTGGCTCCTTCAGAAAATTCTAACGAGTGATGGAATTGAAACGTACAATTTCTAACTCTAAAAATATTATTTTAGCCAAATGTGCGAAATGCTCTTTTTGTATTTATATTTATTTATATAAAGCACTCTCTAAAGATACCACTAACAACAATATCCACTAATCATTTGAAGCTATTATGTGGTACATGTGTACCACATAAATAATACGCACTTAAAGAAAAGTACTGGTGCGTGCACCAGCACGTCCAATAGAACGGAGTTAAACAAGTATATATAGAATGTACAATTATGCATTTTAATTGCTACTGTTATGTGCTCATTATCTAACTGGGTGCTATTAAAAAAGAAAATGTGCATAAGTTGCTACTTTATCCTTGATGAATGGGCTATTGTGGCTTTAGTTTTAGCTAGTTGTTGAAGTTGAAAAGAAATTTGAGTAAGGCTATGGTGCTATGCATAGCACCAATTGCTAGTGTACTACGGCTCAATATGGTACTTTTTAAAATCCTAACGGTCGATCCGACCGTTCAATGCGATATTCATATGAATATGTACTTGCAAACTAAATTTTATATTTTTTCGAATTTTTTTACTATTTTTTCAGATAGGTAGAAAAATCAGTGTTTTTTGAAAATTCTAAACCATCAAAATTCTACCTATCTGAAAAAATAGTAAAAAAATTCGAAAAAATATAAAATTTAGTTTGCAAGTACATATTCATATGGTTATCACATTGAACGGTCGGATCGACCGTTAGGATTTTAAAAAGTACCATATTGAGCCGTAGTACACTAGCCATCCGTGCTATGCATAGCACCATAGCCTCACTCAAGAAATTTTTCTGTAACAGTTTTTCATTAAATTTTTAAGTATATATTTTCATAGAGGAGGAATCTGATTACACCCTTTTTTTTGACACACTTTGACATCTACCATTTTCAAAGTCAAATAGTCGATCCAAACCGTTCAACATGATGGATATATTAAAATGTGATTGGAGATCAAATTTTACATTTTTTTGAATTTTTTTACTATTTATTAAGATGGTTACAAAATCGTTGTTTTCAGACCATTGAAAAATAACGATTTTGTAACCATCTTAATAAATAGTAAAAAAATTCAAAAAAAATGTAAAATTTGATCTCCAAGCACATTTTAATATACCCATCATGTTGAACGGTTTGGATCGACTATTTGGATTTTAAAGTCGCAAAATTGACCTATAAAAAAAACAATGTTAAGATGTGTCCAAAAAAAAGTGTAATTGGATCCCTCCTCATTTTCATAACTGGCCATAGCTGCTATGTAGTATGCTTTCAAGAACTATACCTGACGCTATACTGCTCTAACAGTCAAAGATACATATATATATTGGAATTAATTTCTGTGACTTCTTGGTCTTTGAAGTATGAAATTTCTACGAACTCCGCTACAGCCTGTTATTTATACAAGAGAGATCCGATTACCACAATTTTGAGTTACCACAACTATTTTCTACATTTTCAAAGTTCAAATCGTCGATCCAAACAGTTCAACATCATCTCCACAATAAAATGTGCTTCCAGATCAAATTTTATATTTTTAAATTTTTTTTACTATTTATTAAGATGGGTACAAAATTCAATAGTCTGAATTTGACTAGTTTTTGTAAAATACTTAATAAATAGTAAAAAAATTAAAAAAAATGTAAAATTGAGCACATTTTATTATGAAGATCATGTTGAACGGTTTGGATTAACGATTTGAATTTTGAAAATATAAAAAATAGTTGTTGTAACTTTGTGATAACTCAAAACTGTGATAATGAGATTTCTCTCTTTATGCTAAAATTAAAAATATAATGATTCCCAGAAAACCTTTTGACAACTGAAATGACAGCTCATTAATAGATAAAAACAAGAAACACACTGTTGTCAGAAATAAAGTTGATCCTTATCAACATTCATTATTGCCATATAAAAACCACGTCATACCTCCGTTCGGTACTGATCAGATAGATTGGTCCCGTGCACAATGTATAGACATAGGTTTGGTGAATTGGCAGCAGTTAGGGGCACTTTTGATCTGCTACCTTTATTCTGTAAAATATTCGGCAAGAAATGGTATGAAATCACATCACTTTTCAAAAGGCAGAACAAGAACATTCCAAGTCATACAACATAAAAAAGGAATCAGAAAAGCCAGAGCAAACGAGAATAAAGTTGTAGCAAAATGAACCCCACAAAGGTGTTAGAAATGCTGTTCAACTTGTCCAAAGAATAATAGTATAATTAACTAATGATTTGTTTAATGAGGAGATCCAACATGCAGCTCAGTGATTTGTGTATTTTTATCTCCTCAAAGAGTGGTAAAAGATCCAAGAGATCAAACATGTTGCATTGTAAAGTGCAAAATTTATTACAACAGATACACAATTAAACAGCCGTCACAAGAGTATGACCCTCTCAAAAACACTTTCCAAAAAATTAACTGAAATCTACCATTTGAAAACCTAACTTTCTGTTGCAAATTTGATTCCCTTCTCAATAGAGGCCTTGAGCTCTGGCTTCAAAGCCTCTAGTCCTTCCTTCTCAAAGTCAGTAAGTGGGCCCAATCCAAGTATCTCCTCAACACCGTTCTTTCCTAGCCTTACCTGGAAAGGAAGAATACACATATTGTTTGTATCTAGGGTATAAAATAGCATCTCCTCTCAGGTATACTAAATTGAAATTTGACTGCTATCACATATTAGACAGTCAAACTTAATTTACGAAGTAGACCTGAAATCAAGGTTGTCAAATGCATTCAGGAAGCAAAAGCAGTTTTACCTGCTAAAATGGCCTGCTACATATTCCAGTTTTGGAACTCATCACTCACATAATGTATAAGGTGATATACATAAAGTACAAATATTTTACAAAAGCAATTTTGGACAGTTGATGAAGGCACTTAATTCCAATCAAGAGAAGAAAGGCTCTAAACTCAATTCCTTGTTAATTTCCATAGCTACTTTGGATAGCAAACTGGAACAGTAAGTTTTGGAATGAGAAAGCTTGATATCAGATGACTCATTTTGTTTGGCTGGAAATGACCAGAATTTGACCCATTGCAGAATACTAGGAAGTCTTAAAACAAAACCAGAATTCTGGCCAAAACAGAATGAATTTGACAGACTCGACTGAGATGCTTATAATGCCAAAAATGCATGTCTAAGAACCTCCGGATGGCTACAAGGATATCTACAGTTTGTATCAGTACATGTACCCTTATCCAGTTTATTCTGTATGGCCAAAAATGCATGTCTAAGCAACCTCCGGATGGCTACAAGGAAATCTACAGTCCGTATCGGTACATGTACCCTTATCCAGTTTATTCTGTATGGCCAAAAATGCATGTCTAAGCAACCTCCATTGGCTACAAGGAAATCTACAGTCCGTATTGGTACAAGTACCCTTATCCAGTTTATTCTGTATGGCCAAAAATACCCATGCTCAGTTTGTAAAAAGAACCAACCTTGGAGGCAAAGAAAGGAAGCCCAGAGACAACTGTTGATTGCACAAAGGAGCACTCAACAATGTCTGGAACACCGTTCAACCCCTTTAAGCATGCATCAGCAAACACAGCACCAGCATAACTGTTGCAAATGCAGCCCACAATCTTCCAATTAGATTTTTCAAGAAGACAGGATGTGCATTTTAACTGTTAGTGTGGTGTTAAAAAAGGAATACTTACGCCATAGAAAGTGTGGCAGAGCCTTTCCCAGCCTTGGCTTCAACAACCTCTGTGCCACCATCTTGTGTCCTCTTGGTCAAGGCCTTAATATCATCCGCTCCAAGTGCATTCGTAGCTGGTGTAGCCTGCGATTCAAATTTTTTATGTTGTTACCACCATGTTGCTGGTTGGAAATTTAGATGAGGAACAAATCATACAAATGTAACACATTTTCAACAATTGTTTACTTGCCAATTAGCTAAGTTCAGATATGCTCGCACAGTAGAAAACATCAAAAACAACAACAACAACAACCAAGCCTTTAGTCCCAAACACAGTAGAAAATATCAAATGCAAAATAAATAAAATATACTCTGTTGGCGGTTATACATACCTGATATAAGACAAATGAAAGAGAAAAGTAAGAAGGATGTACCTGGGAGAAGAGTGGAAGAATTGTAATACCGGCATGACCACCAACAACTGGCACATTCACGCCTGAAATAACATAGGATATATACATGAAAGCCATCACTAAGATTTTTCAATTTTGTTTTCTATAGGCTATAGTTTTATATATGTTAATTAAATAAATCTCGCACCATAAATTACAATTTTGAATTAGGGTAATTACAGGACATTTGAATTGCAACATAAAGAAGCTTAACAACATTTTTCCATGCGATTATTTATGCAATGGTAACTCAAACACATATATATTAGAAACTTGAGAAGCTAAACCAAAATGACACAACCTAGCATTGAGCTTGAGATACTAAGAACAAAGGGTTAAAACACAAAATTAAAGAGACTTTAGGCCAACACTTACAAATAATGATAAATTTTCAGGGCTTGCAGGGGTACCTAAAAGATATTAATTGGAGAAAACAAAAGAATGTAATGAAAGAGAAAAGTTACCTTCTACAGGAACCTTAGCCTTGCCAGCATAGAATGTCTTGGCCCTGACCACATCAAGAGTGGTCACACCAAATAGCTTCTTCTCGTCGTATGTTCCGGCCTTTTTGAACACCTCAGCCGCAATCGGCACAGTTGAGTTCACTGGATTGCTAATCATGTTCACAATTGCCTATTTCCCAACAATAAACCACAAACTCAATCAGAACTGTTATTGCAAGCAATAAATCAGCCACAAAATAAACAAAAAGGCAGTCTACAAATAACACCAAAGTTTTGTCACAATCGAAAATAACCCAAATTTGCTACACCTGAGCAACAACAAAGTCAATTCACAGAGTTGCTACCAATGTGTAATAGCACTCATTCTCACTAACAACAAAGAATACAGATGTGTAACTGAAACCTAATTTTTGCAGACGTGTACATGAAAATAACACCGAAGAACTATTTCCTAAGTAGTTGTTGAATGTTGTATGATTATTGCAAACATGCAAGTGCCAAAAACCACAAATGTAACCACTAAAGAAAGGTGGAAGCATGATACTCACCTCAGGGCAGTACTTGGCAATGGCAGTGCAAAGGCCTTTGACAATGCCTGCATTGATGTTGAACAGGTCATCTCTGGTCATGCCTGGTTTGCGGGGCACACCGGCAGGAATTATGACCACATCAGCACCCTTCAAGGCCTCGCCAAGCTCCTCTTCTTTCATGAACCCAGCCACCTAACAAAGAAATAACATATTATAACAAAACAATGACAGGTAAGAACAAAGAGTGAATCAAATTAGTTCAGTTGGACAATAATGCATTATGCCTACCTCACCCAAGAGAAAACTACACTGGTTCTGACCAAATATAACTCGTGCCTAGTATGCAGCATTAACCAATGCAAGTGAGGATTGCATTCAATTACGAGTATTTGAAGTTTCATTTCGTAGTTGTGCAGCCATTTGAACAAAATGCATCACAGATCTACCGTTTAAGCCAGTAAATCATAACCGAAAAACAGGGACAGAACCAATCAATTTATATTGACAGAATCAGTATAGAGTAGAGCCTCAGCTCAAATGCTCAAAATTTTATGTTTTACATGATTGCATTCAACAGATCTAACACATCGGATGACAGATCAGGGTTTATAAACAAATCAAGGAACTTTTTCTTAAAAAGTAAAATGCAAAGAAAACTGTACCACAGCACGAGTGTTGATGTGGCCGATGTCAGCGGCAACACCAGGCGTGCCCGCAATATCGTAAAGAGAGAGTGATGAAACAAGAGGGTTGAGCTTCATGAGGAGTGCGAGCGGCTGGCCTATACCGCCGGCGGCGCCGAGAACTACCACCTTCCTCGCTGGCGTCGACTCCGACGAGAAGGACCTGATCGCCCTCTCGGCGCCTCTCTTAAGAGCAGATCTGAGAAGGATCGAAGTCATTTTTGGCTATGTGCAAGAGGACAGAGGAGTAGTCTCAGAAAGGGATGCGGCGGACGGAGACCGGCGACTGGAGAACAGATCAGAGCAGATTGTAAGAATGGCGAGAACCGAGGAGTTTATAGGGGTGAAGTGAAAAGATTGAGGTGCACCGGACTTTGAATGTGTCACTGAGACGTGGGCGAGAAAACCTTGAAGAAACAGAGTGGTTCCCACATTTCAGTGTTCTATTGTTGTAACACATTGATTTAGACCCAGTTCTTTCCGTAATTGATGCGACCGAGGTTACAGTTTGGATTTGGGTGGATATGGTCCATATGGATTGGGTCCATTGGGATCGCCGTATACTCCTAACTCGAGTCACCGTAAGCGTGCTAACTAACATAAACGGTATACCGGACGGCCGAATCGGCAGTGTGTCGCCCGCTCTCTGTTGAGATCGATAATTAGCCGTCAAGTCCAAAATGAACGGTCTTAGATCCATCTGCAATAGGTAGTAGCCGAAACCGGAGTTGACCGGCTGGCCCATAGAATTTCTGTGCGAGAGGGAGGTAGTATGAACATCTACTGTATATAATATAACATAGTCCTCTTTTTTTATTCTTAGTCAAAAGAAAATGGAAATTTTTGTATTTCAGAAGGATATTACTATTTTTTAAATATTCCCTGGCCAATTAAAGTTTATCAAAAAGTCTTTGAGTTCTAAAAAATATTTCCAGTCGCTTTTTTTCATGTTCCATATTTCGTCATGATTCGACTTTTGCCGTTTTCTTTATGAATATTGAGATTTGCCTTAGATTTTTATAAAAGAAGTTGGCTGGAACAAGCAATTTGAAAGGTCTTAACAGGATAAAGTGGACCCTGTCCCCCTATTTTTTTTAACTAAACTTCATTTTTCTTTAATATTTAGTTTCACAGGAACGCAAGTTTTACAATGTTTTTGGCAGAGATGAGAGACAGATTCAGTATGTAGCAGAGAATAGTCATTTCATGATTTTTAAAATTTTGAGATTAGAGTTCGATTGATTTTTCTATATGCCGGACTTCTTGGATTCAGATCAGCTGAAATCCGAGATTCATGAACAGTAATTCTGAAATTTCTGAAATCTGAGATCCGGCTGTCCAACTTTTTCTGTGCACGTATCTCGAAACAGTTAGTTTTTCTGTGTACGCATCTCAAAACAATTCAATGGTTGGATTCGAAATTTTAGAAATTTTCAGATTTCAGCAGATTTGGATCCAGACGTCTTATTTCATTACAGTTTTATAAAAAAAATAAAAAATATATTATTATGATCTAATGTTATTTTCTTTAATATAATTCGAACAAAAAGACCACTATAAAAGGAAAATATTATAACATAATATAACTTTTTAAGTACGATATTTAGCCTTTTGTCATATTCAAATCCGTTCCTGGTTTTTGCTCAGTATTTTGACACGATCCTCCAACTTTCACAATAAATAGTAAAAAAATTATTGGTTCTTCAATCTTTTCATTTTAAAAATAAAAAAAACATGCATAATACACCCGATTTTTTTTATTAATAGAAAAAAAAAACATTTTTATGAAATCTCGTTTTATAAGAAAGACAAGAATGTCTATCCTATTCGTTACAGTATTAATTACAATGTGAACAGAAATGTCTATCTCATTACGGAATAAATATTCTCATTGTTCATATGAAACTTCACTTGTTTAATAGAAATATCAGTGTTCTAAATAGCGCCCCTATAGCGTTTTTGGACCCCAAACGCTACGCTACGACATCAACATGCGCTATTTGCGCTACGGCCGCTATAGCGGCCGCTACAACGCTATAGCGGTCCGCTACAGCGCTATTTGCGCTATATAATATGAGTTTTTTTTATTTTTTATTTTTAAGCAATTTATATGGGTTTTAAATAAAGATAAAAAAAATCTCAAACCGAAATTGAATTTGTTGCTACTTGCTACAAATAAATCAATTTGAAATTGGGAATAGAAATTGAAATTTGAATAGAAAAAAAGTCCAAACCGGAATTAAAATTTGAATAGAAAAAAAAAATAGATTATGTCATGAATCATGATACTTAAGATATTTTTAATAGGAAAAATCGATAGTTTATGATATTACTATGGATATTTTGAACCGCAATTTGGACTTTGTACGGGTTCAATATGAATATTATAATTTCTTAATTACTTTGGTGTTATTTATTGTTCTATGAGACCTTAGATAATGTTGATATTTAGTACAAATATTGAATATACGAAATGTAAAAAAAAAAAACGCTATTTGGAATAGCTTCCGCTATAGCGACGCTATTCGCTATAGCTTTTTTTTTAGCCTTCCCGCTACGATGCTATAAACGCTATTTAGAACCTTGAGAAATATACTTTTTTTTTCAATATGTTTTTCTATTAATAAAAAGATCGGCACAATACTCACAAGCTTGAATTTTTTTTATAAACCATAATTAAAAAAAATATTTTTATGAAATGATTACTTTTTTTTTATAAAAACCATAAGAACCGAAATACCATTTCGGTCCGTTATTTTTTTTATTCCTGACCGAAATGGTATTTCGGTCCGGCACCTTTTTGAATTTTTTGTGGCAGCTCATATGAAAACTTATGAAACTAGTATCACAGAAAATTCAAAAAGGGACCGGCGGCATTTCGGTTCTTATAGTTTTTGTTAAAAAAAAAAAAAATCATGTTGGTTTCGTAATTTTTTTTTAATTATGATTTATAAAAAAAATTCCACAAGCTTCATGTTTGCATCCACGTGCCTCGTTATGGAATCGAACTCAGGTGCTTTTTCAGATCCAACTATTCAAATTTTTCCATTTGCATATCTCGATAAAGAAACTTTTTCATGCACAAATCTCAACAAATTTGAAAAGTTGAATCCGGAAAAGCAGCAGAGTCGGACTACTCGTTATGTAGCATCCACGATCCACGTTAATGCTCATGCTTTGATATTGTTAGATGTTTATATTTTTTTAATATTCGAAAAATGGAAAGCCACTCGTAGTGCCAAGCACTTTATGCGTGCTTAATACGCATCCCGAATCTATATACTCAAAAGAATTAAAATAAATTCGATATCTGTTTAAAATATAATTTAAATAGAGAATTTTGAGATTCAAACTACTCAACTAATTTAATATCTACAAAAAAATTCATCCAAATTTCGAACCTACAACCTCTACAAAATATTATTTTCTTCACTAAATGATTAATATTACAATGTTGAATATATATAAAATTGCATTATCAAGTGTGTTCGTACTTAATATAATTCATAATATTTAACTTGCGCAGTAAGATATCTCACATTTTCGAAATTAGCATTTATCTTAGTATTTTTTTTAGTTAGGAAAATTTCCGATGTGTCCATGTAAATTTTTAAAATAGATAATTTTCTCATAAAATCATCATAATATCCAATATTAAAAAAAAATAACTTCCTTTCTTCTAGCTCCTTTTATTTAATTATTTTAAAAAAAAATTGACCACTATATCCTTAAAAATTAAAGAGAGATGTTAATTAATTCTAATTATTTCTTCATCCCTTTGTGGATTCAACCAGGCCTACACCTTAAATTTGTTAATGTTTGAACTACAAATTTGATGAAATCTATCAGTCTGTCAGAGTTCAATCTAGAATCTGCAGCTCTAACAACTAAAAAGGCACAAAACAATCTTCTAGGGTTTAACACATATATCAACAAAAATTCCAGTAAAATGAAGGAAATAGTTTGTGAATATAATACAATCTCCTGATTTGTCGTTTATATACATGATATATAACAAATATTATAGAAAGGGCATAAGTTGCATGATCATGTGATTAACACAAGCAATGGTGTGTGTTGATATTTTATTTTTAATATTATTATGTTTATATCTAATATAATACATATAGAGTGAGGCTACGGTACTATGCATAGCACGAATTGGTCCGTGCTACGGCTCAATATTTGAGTTTTCAAAATCCTAACAGTCGATCCGAACCGTTCAACATAATTATAAAATGAATATGTACTTGCAAACCAAAATTTACATTTTTTTCAAATTTTTTTACTATTTTTTTAGATATGTAGAAAATCACTGTTTTTGGATGGTCCAGATGGTCCAGAATTTTCAGATCAAGTGATTTTCTACCTATCTAACAAAAATAGTAAAAAAATTTGAAAAAAATGTAAAATTTGGTTTGCAAGTACATATTCATTTTATAATCATGTTGAACAGTTCGGATCGACCGTTAGGATTTTGAAAACTCAAATATTGAGCCGTAGAACGGACCAATCCGTGCTATGCATAGTACCGTACCCTCACTCATACAGATATGTATATATTTGCACTACTGTCCAGTGTTTAAACCTGCACATCTAACTGTTTATAATTAATTTTCTAGTGTTTTATAATGACTCGTGAGTGTTTTTGTGCAAAAAAATAATATATAAACTGTATCTTTTGATCATGGGTCGATTAGATAGGTGTTGAGGTGGGTGAGTCCTTCATGAATAGAAATTAACAATTTGTCAAAAAGTAGTCTTTGATTTAGTGATAAAGGCACATATCCTCTGATGTGAAGGTCGTGGGCTTGAAATTCAGATAGAAGATTCTTTATGAATAATTAAATAGAAGTTGGTAGACTAGATTTTCACCTTTCTATATAAAAAAAAAGAAGCAATTTTGTCATTTACAACTTATAATTTTATGCGAGTGTTAATAGAGTTTCTCTCAATAAAATAAAATTATACTCCATTTTACTGGTATGCCCATTGCTGTTACATCGAGTAAACGGTTGGAATTGCTACAAAGGCTGTTATGACCCAAGCAGGAAATCATAAAGCATAAAAAAGGCTCTCATGGATTGCTTCTTAAACTGCTGGTACGGCTACTAATACAGGACTTTGAACAGAGTAGAATGCAGGAGAAGCATTACAGGCCCAAGGACAATAATGCGTACCATTCCAGCCATTACTGCAGTCTTTGCGCAACCTTTTATGCTACCAGTGAGCACTGATATGGACATATGGTGCTGGTGTTGTGGAGGCACAGCACAATAGAACAACATGCTGGTTTCACAGCACACGCAAACAGAGAAACACAGGACATGGATATTTGGCAAGGACAAGGCTACCATTCTTTTCTTTTTTTTTTTCTAAAAGACTGACAGCAGCTGTCAAGATTTGGCTACCCTTCTGTGGCTTTGCGAGTTTATGCGCCTCTCTTATCTTAATCGAATTCCTTATTGTTTTTTTCTCTTTATTAATTGTCTTCAATTTGGGCCATCTGTTATGGACATTTTTTTTCCCCATTAGTTCTTTTCTCTGATTGCAGACTAGTCTGACGAATTTCTTCAGTACCTTTCTTTGTTTTCTTGATAATTGTGCATTTTTTTTTTCTCTTTAATAATATTGACCGATCAGTGTTGAGTTCCAAAATAGCCTACAATGGATTTATTAACAATATAATTAGATGATTAAATAAACAGAATGACAACAAAGGAGAGAGTAAAGATGTTGGCCCCACGAGTGCTCACCACAACAAATAATCATTCTAGTGTAACTATATGATAAACGATGCTTTTAATCAGACGTGCATACATGCATTTTGTCCTCAAATTCCTTCTTTCCATGATATTTGAATTTGCATAGATCACAATTCTTTGAATCTTTCTACAACCATATAAAACATAATGATGCTTATCCGGCTATTATGTTAATTCTGCTCCTGAATACAACAAACTGTTCAGCTGGCAATATCCTACCAAAAATCAAAGAAATTTTGCTTCATACGATATTAAGTATTGCCAATCTCTAAAATTCTACATTACACCCAATTGGTTGAACCCAGACAACAAACAAATTGTAAACATGGTAGTACCTCACTACAAAAAGGAAAAAGCTATGCTGAGAAAATAATATGAAAACTTGGAACTATAAAATGAACCTGATTCTTATGAAGATTGCTTAAAAAATATCTACTGCATACCTCTGAGAAACAGCAACACGCCACACTCCAAGTTTTGGTTGCAGACAACATTACACGCTAGCCAATTTAAAGACTAACACAAATCCACATACACAAACAATACACATTAGAACTACAATTAGACTTTGAATTTAAATGCAAACACTACAATACATACAGAATTGTAACGATCCAGAATGAACTTTAAATAGTTGAGAAGTACTCATACTTCTTTCATAATTTATGCCTACCCCTTCCATTTGGGTTTAGCCATTCTACCAGCTACTTTACAAGGTCACTTAGTTTAGTTTACTCCTAAAACCCTAAAAACACAGAATGAGTCTAGTTCTACTGTGAAACAGAAACAAATATACAGTCTTTTCTAATAGGGTCGATACAACAGCCATCAACAGCCAAGTTGGTGCAAGCCTCTGGAATCTATATCTGCCTTTCCAGCCTGTCATAATTAACCAGAGTTATATATACAAGAAATCACTGCCAAAATCAAAATAGTGAAGAGTGCGGGGTGCTCATATAGACACACTTGTAGCGATATATATATGTATTAGTTGGTCAATTGATCAAGTTTTTACATTAGCAATCTGGTCCAAGAAGAACATGTTAGAATCTGCTTCTAAGTCATTGAAATTCTGATGATTCTTATCAATTAGTCATGCCTTGCTTAAAAGAAACCTGAGCTATTAAGCAAACTAATGAAACTAAGAAAGACCACAGATGGAAGCATGATCCTTCAAAAGTAACCTTTTCTGCATTTTGGTATCACCAGAAGTTTCAGTGTTCCATTTTAGTTATCAAAGTTTTCATTTTACCAAATTAGCCCTACAGTGAAAATATACTAAATGGATAGATAATGTGGATGCCTATGTCAGTGTAAATATCACCCCGACCTAATGACTCGGACAATGACATCAATGCCCAAATCAAAATATGAGGATTTCGAAATTGACATTGACACAAATCTACATCCACTTTATACAAATTTTTTTTTTTCATCTTAATGTCCATATCACCAAAGCAGCATGCTAATTAGGGGTGAAAACGGATCGGATACGGATCGGATAGTGGTAAAACCATATCCGTATCCGTTTTTATTTTTCGGATACAGATACGGATCGGATACGGATCGGATAGTGGTAAAACCATATCCGTATCCGTTTTTATTTTTCGGATACAGATACGGATCGGATATTAGACGGATACGTACGGATACGGATTGGATATCAGATATCCGCAGATATATACATAAATTTTGTCATAATATATATTATATTATATGGTATATATCTACTATTCGGATACGGATAATTAAAATGTAAAACCATATTCGTATCCGTATCCGTACGGATATTCGGATATCGGATATCCGTATTTAATTTTCGGGTATGGATCCGGATACGGTCAGATATTATCCGATCCGTTTTCACCCCTAATGCTAATGCCCTAGTGTGCATTTTCATACTCTTTTTTGAAAATATTTATAACATAACTGACATAATAAAAATTTAGAACATTATATTCCAAAAAAGGAGCCCCTGAAACTTTATGGAAAAAAGGATGATACTTGGATCATATATGTAATTTACTCTTAGAAGTAAATTATAAATTCTTATTTCAGTAAATACTAGAAAAATTTATATATATTTTTTTGGCAGGATTTCTGAAGCTTGAATTAAACAACAAGTTTCGTATAATTTGAAGAGCATCACAATGTTATACATATTTGACTACTTCATTCTTATGTATATGTAAATATTATGGTATTGCAAAAGTAATAATACTTATGTTGCACCCAATATTTCAAAAATCACACCAGTACGTATAAAAAATAAAGCCCCATTTTTATACTGAAGTTTCAGAGTTACTTGTTTAGTTGCCAAACTCCTGACTAGTCCATTTTGATCCTTACATCACTTTTAAGGAAAAGACACAGACAGAAATTCTGATAGATGATGATATAAAATCCTAAAAGATATCCCAAAAAACATCTCATTAAATGTCAATACCAGTGTCAATTTCATCTCTTGAATTGGGTAAGACTTTTCATCTATAAATTACTACACAAAATGGTAGTATGGATTACAGTGGTACAAATCATAAAGTGCAATTACCAGGGACCAAATGAGTAGGCATAACACACATGCAATTTAAAACAAAAGAAGGAACAGAAAAACAGAACTAAAGTACGCAAGAAAACTGAGGTATGCAAAAAGAATAAGAAGATCATCTAATAATTAAAAAATACATGTTAGTGAACCATAAATGAAAATACTTGCTAAAAACTTACCTTAACTAACTATTGTGCGCCACCATCAGATCCATATGCAGATGAGCTGTCGCTGTCAGAGTCTGCCATATGCAAATCCCAAGATAGAAAGAACATTAACAAAAAATAATGGTTTAGAGTCAGCTGGTTTCGCACAGGTGAAAGCTATAAGTTCCCATGATTTGTTTTCAATTTTTATTTTCAAAATTTATATTAATATCCCTCATTTAATCTCCAATGGAGCCATACAAGCAAACTAAATATAGGAATATAGCAGAGGAGACACTTTCTACAGTACAGTACATATTTTCAAAATGTCATGGAACGCAAGAAACCACCCCATACCATTTTTCCTTTGTTGACTCATTTAAAAAAAAATTATGGGTAGGGACTGCAATACCTTATTAAATACAGTGTATTTTTCGTTAAATGTTCTGACTTGAGAGTTTTATGGTGCTTCACATATATCGAGATTCAAACAAGGTGGAATGAAACGCACAAAAAGATCTTTATAGAGATTTAACCCTGCTGTAATTATTTGAATGTCAAACAAGGTAAACAGTACAAGAAGTTACCACTAGATGAGGAGCCAGAATCACTGCTAGAGCTACTAGAACTGCTTGATCTACTTGGATTTTCTCCCTTATTTTCTACTTGAGCTGGTGCACCAGATGTAGCCATATAATTCTCATCAGCTACACACCAAGAAATTAAAAAAAAGGAGAAAAAGATAACATTGAGCGCAAGATACCAAATGGCAATTCCAAAAACCATCGATTGTATACATACATACCCCTATTTAATTTTTGTAAGAATTTTGGAGTAAAGCTAAGCTCACCACTGGATATCGTGAGCTTAACCTAAAAAATCGTTGATTGGCTTGAAACCATGAAGAACCATTGATCTTGATCTCATACTAGCAAAGCATTTATGTTCCAAAACAAACTTGAAAAACTAAAATACTGAACATAAATGCTTGGCTTGTCAAGTATATCAAGTTCAATAGTGTGAATTAGTTTTTTCAAGCTGATCAGATGGTTCTTGAAGTTAAGCTCACAAGCCCACTTAGTGAGCTTAGCTCATACTAGCCTGCTCAGAAATTGTTGATAAGAGAATTCCTTTTTCTTTCTTGAGTTCTCCCCTTGAATACTTAAAATGGGTTACCAAACTGTATCACCACAGTTATGCTGACCGGAACAGGTTCATTGGCAGATACCACCAAAAATAGTACATAATTTATCACATGGCAACTAATTTAATTGAAGATCTTTGCAAATAACTACTTAATACCCATCTTACCTCTGTTTGGTGCTTCTCCAGGTGCACGCTCTTCAGCCTACAAAAAGAAACTCATATAAACAAAACTCATTGAATATTCCAAAATATAATAAGATAAATACCTTGCACAAACCTGAGTTACTTTTAAATTATACATAAACCTAGTCCAATTAATTATCCCAAAACAAACAGATATCAATTGATACAGGGTCATAGTAACCACTATCTTCTTTCAGTGTTAAACGAGGGATAATATCCTAAAATTTCTTGCAATAACCTGAATTACTTTACATTTTAAATAAACCTAGTTCTATCAGTTGGCCCAAAAACAGATATCAGAGGATACAGTGTCAAAGTTAGTAACAACTATCTTCTTTCAGCTATTAAGAAAAGCTTTGTTCAATGCTGTGCCGAAATTTTTCAGTACTTCAGTATCCTAAAACCCTCTTAAATCATCACTGCCGTGCGTTCATCATGTACAACTACCATACAGATAGTCCACCTACAGAAATTATTGAACAAGTATGCAGTCTTTCTTCTCTATTTACTCCTACATCCCTGCCACAATCAATTTTAAAAAAAAATGAACAGCTTTTGGTTACATACCCTTTCTTGGACAGTTTGTAGGACATTTTGGTCATTATCCCTCCTAGCAAGCATCGCCAGCTCAGCCTTCCTCTTATTCTTGCTCAAATTCTTCTTATAATTAGTGACAAACCTATCAAGCTCCCACAAAGTCTCAGCATCCATGCTATCAATATCCACCTCTATCTCATCATCATGCTGACTCAATGATAAATTCTTCCTTTTTATTATTTGCACTATAACATCCAACTTTTCAGGGGGTAAATTTTGCAAGTTGTTACTCAACTTTCTCTTCTCTTCAAATGTCATGTCTCTCTTATTTGGGTCTTTCGCCTTAGGTTTCTTCAATGCTGGTGACCGGCCCACAGGTGGTAACGGTACTGGAACCTGCACCTGTGTGTAATTACCTGGCTGGGAGTGCAGCGTTGAGTCAGACCTCTCCAGCACAGATGCCAGTGGTGCTGATACAGCAGCTTTCTTTGGTGGTACTGGGGGTGGTGAGTGATACGAACGGTGGTATGACATCTCAGCCTCAATCGCCGACCAACCCTCATCAAAAATTTGACAAAGTTGCTCAGCCATGAAATGCACATCCTGTCCTTTTGGGTTATATGTCATGGCATTATGAAAGGTGAGTCTGACATCCTCTGCAAACTCTCTAGGGGACTTGTACCAATTCATGCTCAAACGGGTTTTGATTGTACCCAAATCCATTGGGTGTTTTATAATAATTAAGTAATCGTGCAAGCCGAGAGACACTGGATCAACTGGTTTATTGAAAACCCAGCCAAACTTGTGCTTCATCAATCTGGAAAGCAAAGCCGAGCACTTTTTGAATGCGTTTGAATAGAGTTTCTTTTCAGCCGAATTGTAATCGGCCTCTCCTGATAGAGCATGCTTCTTACTTCCACTTTTTGACTTTTTGTTAGACTCAGGTGGGGGGATCCTATCCTTAGCCAACAGAAACTCAGAATTGCGGTACAGCTGATTAGCTTTAGGTGTACGCTTCTCCTTTTCAAAAGATTCTGTCAGAAAGTTTTCTGTGCCAGAAACCGCGACACTTAACTGGCGGCGGAACGGAACCGATGCAGGAGGCGGGAATGTCGGGGTCATGGCAGGAGCTGGAGTTGGTGCTGCCATGGGAAGAGCCGGGGCAGAAGTGGTCACAAAATCTGGTCCCCGCTTAGACAATGGTTGCCTTGCTGCTGGGGTATCAGGGTCCGTAGCTGAAAATTGAGATTGGGTATAGCCTGCCTCGGGCACAACCAGTGGTGGGGCTGCTGCAATGGCAGCAGCAGCGGCCACCGCCTCGAGCCGTTTTGAGATAGTGCGTACCTGTTCGAGTTCGCTGGCGAGTTTTCGTTTTAATTCGCGCAGCTCCTGTCGGGACTGGGAAGAGAGGTTTATCGTGACACTTCTTGAGCCGTTCTGGCCTGACCCGCGGGTCCCTCTATTCAGACTGGAGGCCTCATCGTCGGAGACCTGAACAGGTTCGTTCGGTGGATTGTTGACTGGATGCGGCTCGACAGGCTCGGCTGGGGCATCACGATGTGTTGAGCTGACGTCATCCGTGACAGGAGCAGGAGGGGGGTCGGGAAGAGGGTCCTTGGTTTGAGTCGGCTTTTGGTTTTGGGTTTGTTCAAGCGGGGGTTGGTGTGGGGTTTGCTGTGGCGGGGCGTTGGTAGATGGGGGCTGTTTGTGGTTCTTGCCATGGGATTTGCGGGTGTATACCTTGCTCTCGGCGTATCGCTGGTGCTGCACGGAGCCATCACCGGGCCCCGACGCCATTCATGTACGGCCCAAGAAACAAGAAACCCTAGATGTGGAGCGGACCAATTTTGGGAGAAACCCTAGACGGGGGCGAAGAGAGCGATGAGGGCGAAAATTGAGAGGAAATTTAGTCGATTGGGGTTTTTAGGGTTTTGCAGAAGGGAAAGGGAAACCCTGGAAGAGGATCGATCTAGAGAGAGAGAGACAGCGCAGGAGAGAGATTCGAAGAACGGAGGAGAGAGAGGAAGTCGCAGAAGGGATTTTCAGAACTGCTTGCATTGCGCTTAACTGGACTTCTGTATCTGATGGATTAAGAATTCCGTGTAGCGGGTTAGGTTAAAAGTTTCAAAATTCTTTATCCAGGAAATATATATTAATGATTTTTCGATAAATTCTGGCTTTATCTTCATTTATAGATTGTATAAATATGTATTTTGTTCTAGAAATAACAATTAAATAATAAATTCTTAAGAAACAAATCTTTAATTCACATTGACATATTTTATAATTCAAAATTTTGCCCCATAACTATGCACCCAATAAAATATTTTTGTGTTAGTGTTTACTCGTCAATTTTTATATTTTATTTAATATTAACAAATTTAATCAAGAAATACTTTTAAATGATGCTATTCTAGTAATATTTTGAATAGCAAGTATATGTTTGGAAACAACTTTTGTATAAATAATAATTATATTCGAAATAGTGTTAGAATAGCTGAGTTGTCATATATCCATATTTAAATATTTATTAAATATAAAGAAGTAATCCAATTAAATCTATGAAGATTTTGGTCATAGATCCATATGAGATGGACCATCTTTAGTTATTTGAAACAAACTCCACACAATGTTAGACTTAGTACAAAACTTCACTAGATTCCCCTTTGTGTAGGTGAAGCTATTCTATTTGGATACAACAATTAGAGGCCAAGCTTTTTGATATTATAGTTCAATTGTCTGTATGCATGTGTAATAGATAGAGTTATAAGAATAACTAAGACAATTAATAAAAATATAGTAAGTTCAGAGCAAATTTATCATATCAAATAGAGAAAAAGCTACAAAGACTAATTTAGATCATGCAACGAAGGATATGAGATTATTTATCATGCATATAGGGTGGGATTGAGCGATGGATCCAAACTAACTCCTGTAATAGTAAGAGTAGAAATCAGTAAAACAACAAAGACATAACTTAGCATTAATATGTATAATTTTCTCAGTCTAGAATCTAGATTGAGACATCTATTAAAATTTTAAGAAATACAACACTTAATATGAAAAGTTGGTACAACTTATAGTGGAACATAAAAGACAGTTTAAATCATACATACATTAGTTAATCTTCATTGAAATGATCACTCACAAAGATTCCTTCCTTTTTGCATTATTATAATTGTTACTTTACTTTTTTATGGCAAGGGTAGTTTTTTGGTTTATCGATTTCTAGTTTTTCAACTATTTTGAATAATTTATCACTTACATTGTTTATTCTTCAATAAAAAAGAAGAAGATCAAAAGCTAATTTTATTTAAATACAAATTTGACTGAATTAGTACTTTTATGAAAATTCATATCGATAAAGAAGACAGAGTGAGGCTATGGTGCTATGCATAGCACCAATGGCTAGTGTACTACGGCTCAATATGGTACTTTTTAAAATCCTAGCGGTCGGTCCGACCGTTCAATGTGATATCCATATGAATATGTACTTGCAAACTAAATTTTATATTTTTTCGAATTTTTTTACTATTTTTTCAGATAGTTAGAAAAATCAGTGTTTTTTGAAAATTCTGGACCATCAAAATTCTACCTATCTGAAAAAATAGTAAAAAAATTCGAAAAAATATAAAATTTAGTTTGCAAGTACATATTCATATGGTTATCACATTGAACGGTCGGATCGACCGTTAGGATTTTAAAAAGTACCATATTGAGCCGTAGTACACTAGCCATCCGTGCTATGCATAGCACCATAGCCTCACTCAAGAAGACATGATCAAAGCTGCATAATATTGTTTGTTGGCTTCATTTGAAATTTTAAATAATAAGTCACATGGACACCCAATAATATAGAGTCCTGACCCGTTACATATAACATACTGTCAAATTTGACTACGAAGAATTGGTTTATCTGTGACACCGCTAGTACATTCGGAATTCGCATCCTCTGAGATATCTCATATTTTGCGTGACATTTTGGAATATCTCAACCGTTGAAATACGTTATGCACGAATCTCAAAGCTCAATAATACGGCCCCCTTTGGTATCGAACCAGTATCCTCTGTGTTACTCGAGAAAATAAAATGAGCTCTCAGCCGGTGGATATTCGGGTGATTGGAGGGGGCAGTATTATTTGTGCTTTGAGATTCGTGTAAATTTAAATCCACCAGCTGAGACTCACTTTATTTTCTCGAGTAACACAGAGGATCTGAATTCTTTGGTATCCGGGTCACGCAACATATGAGATATCTCAGAGGATACGCACTCGTAGATTCGGTTGAATTCGGGTCCAGTCCTCTTTATCCGGGTCGGTGGTTCCGAGCGCACCTGGTATCTTTAGTAATTGTGTGGTTCTTCTGTAACTTTGACGATGCTTCTTTGGTGTAGCACCTCATGCAAAACAATTGTATTCCGGCGATATTATTATGGAAAGATATATGCTCAAGGGAAACACAAACGAATAGATAAACCTTCTCTGATTCCCTCTGCCAATTTTGATTGCTCAGACAAACTTGGATTATTATCAAATTTCCACTAATTAATCCCATTGATGGCAGCTTGATACCTGTCTATAGCTCATCAAGACATCATACCAGTATATTCCTCAATTTCAGAGCTTAGCTATCGTAATATTCTTTTTATATTTTCTTTTTATAATTAACTGTCGGCTGCCTCTGTTTACTAAAATTTCAAAAGTGATATGAATAACTTAACTACACTAAACTGGTAGCAAAAGTTGGGGATTTTTAATATCAATTTACAAAAATAACACAAGATCTTTGCTGACCATTTGATAATTTTTGTACAATTAGTTTCAGTTTCCTTTAAATTGCAGAAATCTAAAGGATCTATCTTCAATCTCATTTTTCTAGCTTTTGGACAATAAATATACACCTAAATGTTGACAGTAAATCTCATGGAATAGACTTTGAGAGGTAATACCATACCAAAGCCACTTAATTCTGGTAATAAGCTTCTGGAAAACATTGATTTTGGCTAGCATCTAATTGAAACTTTACCAGTGCTGACACATCATTTTGCTTGGACTGTATGGGTTTGAAAGTTCTGGTACTGCCGGCATCGTTAGACCTAAAATAAATTGGAATCTACTAAAGTTCTGGTACGCACCACTTTTAGGTTTCAATTTTTCCTTCCTATTATTAGTTTTCTTTTACTTATCATCAGTCAGTTTGCATTACATATCTTGGTGTAATTTGTATATAATTCTTAATTTCCCTTGCATGTCACTGCATGCTGCATGTTCTTTCACACATTATCATTCCTAGTTCTCTTATCTCTCTAATATCCACATTCATAGGCCAGAGAAACACATCAGCTTTCCTACTTCTATCAACAGATGAAAAGAAAAAGAAAACAGAGAAGCTGAGAAGGTGTTATCCTTGTTGTTGTTTACTGGCATATCAGTATTATTGCAGCTGCAATTAACTATTAATTTTGCAAGGCTCATATATAGTTTAATTAATTTCCACTTATGGAACAACAACCACAGTTAAGGAGGATTTAAGGATCAAGTGTTAAAAATTTAAAATAACAAAAATAAACATACTTTTGATATCAGTAATATTCTCAGTATATAGTAAATGACTCTCAAGGCACCGCAATAATCTCAAATATATATATAGGAGTTGGCTACGGTGCTACGCATAGCATAGAGGGTCTCCATGCTACGGCTCAATATTTGAGTTTTCAAAATCCTAACGGTCGATCCGAACTATTCAACATTATCTCTATATGAATATGTACTTGCAAATCAAATTTTAAATTTTTTAGAATTTTTTTACTATTTTTTTAGATAGGTAGAAAATCACTTGATCTAAATGGTACATAATTTTCAGATCAAGTGATTTCTACCTATCTAAAAAAATAGTAAAAAAATTCTAAAAAAATTAAAATTTGGTTTGCAAGTACATATTTATATGGATATCATGTTGAACGGTTCGAATCGACTGTTAGGATTTTGAAAACTCAAATATTGAGCCGTAGCACGGAGGCCCTCTATGCTACGCGTAGCATATTAGCATTTTCCTATATATATATGTGTGTGTGTGTGTGTGTGTGGATAACTAAATATAATTTAAAAACAATTTGACCTATAACACAAGCTTCAATCTCAATTTGCAAATTTTAATAAACAATTAATACAGACCGAAACCAGTAAATATTGAATATTCAATACATTCAATCAAAACATACATAACCAACCTATTTAGTGTAGTTTCAATCATCAAACACATAATCGTAGTAACCTAAACATTTAAGGGATGCGATCCAATGACAATGAAACAATCTGACAATTTTGATAAATGTTTTGAAATCAACTTGGAAAAACTCTAAAAGAAAACGGTAACTTCTAACGTGCATATATAGATAATTCACATATTACAATTGATACAACTTGAGTAGCATTTTACAAATGCACCATGTTCATTAAGTTCAAGCTATTGAAATGTTCAAACCATTCCATGAACATAATAAAACATGCACCCAAATCCTCTCATTTATAACATGCATGCATGTTGTATATATGCATTATTTGAATCGTATGCGTAAAATGTTATATTCAAACCTTAATATTAATTATTTATAAAATAATCAAAATTGTCAAGATAAATAGTTGTCAATGGATCTTGACCCAACATCATTAAACAAACTAGTGCATTAATAATATATATATATATATATATATATATATATATATATATATATATATATATATATATATATATATATTCCTCTTTGCTGGGTTTTCTTTCTCTGTTTACAATTATATAGGTGGTTTGCTCTGATGGTGCTGAGGATCCGGTCCTCCGGGCACTTCTCGCTTGCTCGTATCACCTCTTATACGGGGTGCAAAGACTGCATTTTTGGTCGAACCATAGGCATAGCTTTGAGTAGTAAACCTTACCAAGTGGATTTCTCCATGCATCTCTCTGTGCACCCGTGCTTGTGGCATCACCAATATCAACCCTAAAGTAATTACAGAGATAAGTAGAAGTTTCATTTTCATTCGTGCAATGATTGCAAAGTTAAGTTCTATAATGTGCCATACCACGTACTTATAGCAAGGTAAGTTACCTGTAGTGGCAATACGAAATTAATAAATAATAGTACAAGATATGAGAGAAGATTGGGAATAGGTGGAAGTCGTTTAGACAAAGCAACTACTAACGAACTTATCGCCGAATGTTTGTGTGATGATCCAATACATTTGTTCACTTTTTATTGTTTGCTTGGGTTCAAATATTTTAAAAGTATCACTTGTCCATTCTCTTAATGAGATATGAATCTTTTCGTAAGATTTGATAAGATTCTGCAGTGCGCAATGATAAAAAATTGCTCGGGCACTCTTCCAATTTCCAAAGGACAAGGAAAGGGGAAGAATCTCCGTAGCCGTTCTATAAAGTTCTTCAAATAACTTCTCAGGGTGGTAGAAGAGACAGAAGAGAATTTATTGTAGTTTTCGGTTGAGGCCTTGAGGGCAATGAAAGAATTGTAAGGAAGATAACATATATAATTAGTTCATTTTATTTTGTTTATAATGGAATCACATGATAATTCATTGTTTTAACAATTTTAATATTTTTACAAAATAAAACTTAAATTTAAAATCTAAAATGATAGGCGTGATCAATATAATTCACATATCATGTCGATAAAAATAATGATTGATATTTCGTGTATGTTTCATTTTAATGACTGAATATTTTAACAGTCTCAAATTAATAGTCTTTTGATGCATCATCAAACAATACATAAAATTGGATGATATTTATTTGTTAGGTTATGTATATGTCCAATTACACACCAAAATATATAATTACTTTTCTGATTTCAATTTTGTTGATTATTTTTGAAAATCTATTACCAAAATATTTTGTAAAAATATTGTAAGTGTAGATTAGGGCTGCAAAAAAGTTACAAATTGGTAACTCGCTCTTTAACTGCTCGCTTTAACTCGCTCATTTACAATTTGAGTTGGCTAACTCATTTAACTCGTGAACTGAGTTTGAGCATACCCCAACTCGCTCATTAACAACTTCAATTACACAAAATTCGCTACAATCGATCCCATGTCTGCTCTACTCTAAATGGCTTTGTCTAGACTCACGGACCCAACTCTACGCACGCAACTTAAAGCATAATCCGATCAATTTTTCAATGTAACTTTGTAATAGGGCAACAACTTAAAGCATAATACACCACATATTATGCACTAGGAATGAGTGTAACTAGGAAAATTAATTGGGTCAAACGAGTTATGAGCTAACTCGAATTGGTAATGAGCTGAACTCGAGTTATGTTTTCAGCTCGTTATTATCTTCACAACTTGAATTGACTCACTTATTAATTTAATGAGTTGATCACGAGTTAGGGAGTAACTCGCTCAAACTTTACTCATTTATAGACCTAATAGAGATGACTAATTACTGAACTCTATTAATTTCTGAAAGTAAGGCTTTCATATGAGAATTAATTATGTTTATTTTGTGAGACTCATTGAATATTTTAATATTCTTACTTACAATTTTTTTTTTACATTTTTTAAATGACACTTGCAAACCACGTAACTTGCTACATTAATAATCTTGCAATTATTACATCAACATTTGAATTGGAGTGAGGCTATGGTGCTATGCATAGCACGGATGACTAGTGTACTACGGCTCAATATGGTACTTTTTAAAATTCTAACGGTTGATCCGACCGTTCAATGTGATAATCATATGAATATGTACTTGCAAACTAAATTTTATATTTTTTTGAATTTTTTTACTATTTTTTCATAGAATTTTGATGGTCTAGAATTTTCAAAAAACACTGATTTTTCTACCTATCTAAAAAAATAGTAAAAAAATTCGAAAAAATATAAAATTTAGTTTGCAAGTACATATTCATATGGATATCACATTGAACGGTCGGATCGACCGTTAGGATTTTAAAAAGTACCATATTGAGCCGTAGTACACTAGCCATTGGTGCTACGCATAGCACCATAGCCTCACTCTTTGAATTGCTTTATAATTGGTATGGAGATGCTCCAAACTTTCCTTCTTTGAGCGTTTATATGTCTTTCAGTCTTTCTTCTATTCCGAGGCAATTCCACTCGATAAAAAGGCATGTTCTAGTCATTAGGCAAAGGAGAAAAAATGTTAAGAAGTGTTACTTAATTTTTTTTTGGAAAAGTAACTGTTGGAATAATGATTTAAGAGAATAGAGTGTAGAAGCAGTACTGTTCAATATATTTAGCAACGGAGGATGAAAAAGTCCCAAAAACGAAAGTGTCATACCTCTTTTTTTTTTGAAATTCTTGAAGTGGACATCAAATTCTGCGTTAACACTAATCCTAATTAAAATTCCTTCTCGACAACATGAATTAAGGGGTGAAGAATTAAGAGCTTAAGGAGTGCTAAGGAGCTCATGTTCGGAAAGTGAAAGATTAAGATAAAAGAAGTATTATACATAAAAAAAAATCTATTTTATTGTGACAGGAAACAAATACCAATATACCCTCACCTAGATTATTATATAACATTTTTGATAACCGTAATTGATATATTATTTTTCATAATATATTGCATTTATAAATTAAAGGCTAATAGTCTAACACTGGATATAATTGATTCATTGTTTTTCACAATAGATTGCATTTATAAATTAATAAGTGTTGTTAGGCAACCTTACTTTAGTTTCCTTAATCTTCGATCCTTAATAGTCTAAGCTAGCCGAACATCATCTTCTTAGACAAAATTAACTTCCCTCGTTGGATCAAATTGTTATTCCTGCCTCCCCTTAGTGCTGCTGCTTCCTTACTGCCTCCTTCAGAGCAAAAGCCGAAATTTTTATTAATTAATACCATTTCAAAAAAATAAAATAAACCAAAACACCACTGAAATTGAGAATTCAAAAAATACCATGGCCTCCAATTCAATTTGCGGCCCCATTCTTGGAGGGTCTCCAAGTCAATTTGCGGCCCCATTCTTGGGGGGCTTCCAAGTCAATCTGCGGCCCCTCAAAAACTTAAATATCAGTATATTACAGTGCATTTTTGGATTTTTTGGGGGCCTTCAAGTCAATCTGCGCCCCCCAAAAATGGGGCCACAGATTCACTTGGAGACCTGATATTTTTCAAATTCCTTGTAATTTGTAATTTTTTTTTTTAACAGTGGTATTAATAAAAATTTCGGGAGCAAAAGTGATATTTTATCAGACATAATTTAGCCTCCAATGTACTTCTCCTTAAACCTCTTTTTCATTTTTTATTTTTATTTTTGTTTTTATTCTCTCTCCCGCTCTCCAAGTTTAGGAAAGAAACTTCCTCTTCTTCTACGACCTAAATTAACAATTTATTAATGAAAAACTTCAACAATGTGATGCTATAACAAGATTTACGGGTGTTTTTCTCCTTTCCTTCTCAAGAAAGAAGGATAGCTCACCGACGACAGACGAGACACAGGTCAATTTCTTTCAATAAGCAAATTCCGAAACAGAAATAGAATAGTAATCCTAGAAAATAAGAATCGAGTGGAAGAAACGTGTTCAGAATCGAGTGATATTTTCTTCGAAGTAGATTTTTTTCTGATTTCCCCCTTTATTATGTTGGTTCCGGTAGAAATCCGGTAAAACATTTTTCTTTTTTCTTTCTTTGTTGATTTCTTGCGTTCAGCTATTGTACCAGTGCTCTGCTGATTTTTCTGAAAATTTGGTACCATTAGCTGGTACCCCTGCTCACTAGCTGGTTCAACATTTTTAACCGCTTGACTTGATATTGAAATAATTCGAATTTTTTTTTTTTTTGCATGTAAACGCATCACTCATAAAGTAAATCGATTTGAACGGTTTGAATTGGCCGTTTGACATCTATTCAATATGTTTTGGAGTTTATCTGTTGATGTCATATGACACCGATATTATACCAGTCGAACTCTCTATTTGTACAATTTTATAATTCTAGATGCTAAATCTGTGAAAATATTGTAATTTGTAATTTTAAGGATCTATTTGTGCAGTTTCATACTAAATAATTTGACCAAGTAAAAACAGATTTGGCCGAATTAAATTATATTTTAATATTGTATTTAATTCAGGTTTTGTTAACTAAAATATAATTAACTTTAGTGAGGTTATATCTAATTACATTAATTAAAATTGTAATGGGATAATTTTTTTTATACCTTGAAAACTCTTATGATTTCTTATTTACCCTTAAGTCTTTAATTTGTCTTATTTACCTCTCAACTTAGATTGTTTATTATTTGTCCTTTATGTAATTTACCTTCTAGTTAAATTCTAGGGTAAATTTTGCTGGAGGTCACTAAACTTTGTTCTTTGTCACGAATTGGTCACTCAAGTTTGATTTGTTTCAATCAAGTTACTGAACTTTTTATTTGTCCTAATCAAGTCACTCTATAACTTTTCTGTCAAAAATACTAACGGAATATGTCTATTCCGTTCAAAATACTAACATAATATGCTCATTTCATTCAAAATACTAACGGAATGAGAATATTTCGTCCAAAATACTAACAAAATGAGAATATTCTGTTAATATTTTGAACGAAAAAATTATAGAGTGACTTAATTGGGACATGAAGTTCAAACTCTATATATAATGATCCACTTTTATTTTTATTTTCTGTTGTGAGACTAAGCTAGGATCAGATCCGGATTTTTTTTTTTACATCACAGATTTTTCATGTTTATTTTTTTATAAATGTTTATGTTCTTATTTTTTAATTGTTTATTTTTTAATACATACTCTTTCTCTCTATACTTCACTGGACTGGTGTGTACATATTCGCCGTTATAACTTTTATATAATTCAGTCCATTTAATGAGGTTAAGTGGGCTTGGTTCAGCCCATTTGAATAGTCCTTATTGACTTCATTACTTCAACCAAGACAGTGGATATATTAACTGCCATATCTATTTGACAACGTACTACAATAATTAATTAATAAAATAATTATTAAAATATAACTTAAATAAAGTTATAAATATGTTCTTTAAACTTTGATATGTGGTGCATTAAGTTTGATGCAATTTGAGAATTGTTGGATTATCGATCTAAGTGTTGAAAAAACTAAAATCAATAAATTTTTAAACTGCTCGATGGATGGCTAATTAATTTTGATAGCACTAAATTCGATACATAACCTTTTCAAATAATTTTAAATGTATGTAATTTAATTAAGGGGGAATTTCATGAATACCCCTCAAAAACTCCGAAATTACGTATCCCCCTCTAAATTTTATAATATCATATTTACCGAAAATTTTATTTTTACCATCAAAAACCAAATAACCTTTTTTTGTGGAAGTTCAATTTTTACCGGAATTGAAAAGATTGAATTTGCAATCCTCGTAAAAATCGAATTAAAAAAAAAGAGTTATTTGGTTTATTTTTTTTGTTGGAAGATGGTAAAAATAAAAAAAATTCAGTCATATTTATCATTGTCTTGTCTAGTATAATCCATTTCAAATTTATAAAGTACCTATTTTATTCTTTATTAAAAAAAAAATTTAGCATTTCAAAAAAATGTTAGTCTTCTAATTGGCTGGTTTCCGAAGGCAAATGGGTCATCTTTGTACTTCAGACAAATGCACAAAGCATATACCTAAATGTCACTGTGAATGTACCAGAAGTAGAAAAATTACCCATTTATCCTCGAAAACTGAGGACTGCCATTTTTCTTAAATTTGCTGCATATATTTTTACTTCTATTAACAAAGGGTAAAATTAGTATACTTTATAAATTTAAATAAGTTTAATAGAAAAGACAATAAAATGAGTAAATTTGTGAGTTTTTGAAATTTAGAAGGGTAAATATGATATTATGAATTTTAAGAAATTTGTAATTTCAAAGTTTTTGAGGGGTATACATGAAATTCCCCCTTTAATTAATTTGACGGTCTAAACAGACATCACAAATAAAACTATAATTTATATCCAACTATATAGCCATGATCAATCTACGTAGTATATATTGTACCTATAGAAATGATGAATCTAGCTAGTACATGCCTTACTATTAGAGCATCTACATTCCTGAAACTATTAGAGTTTCTAAATAACTGTTAACTGTTTTTTAGGAATTAAACCTCTCTTAATTTTTAAGCCTCCACATCTCTGAAACTAAAATTAGAGTTTCCTAATTGCCACGTCACAGGTTATAAAATTTCTTATTAAGATATATTTGTAAGAGAAACGAATCTCAGCGAATCATTTCGCCACGTCACAGTTTATAAACGATTTCTTATTAAGAAACTATTGAGCAAAGTTGCTAAATAAGAAATTCATCTACATCCCTGAAACTGGTTTAGCAACTGCCACATCAGATTAGAAACTCTAAGAGTTTCAGGGATGTAGATGCTCTTAATCAAATATTTTGACCTCTTTAATGGTGCAAGTTGATTAATTTACGCTTGATATAGTATTAACCGATACTTAATTTGTATGAAATTTTATTGATATACTATTTATATGTTCAGCAACATACGTATAAATTTATATTCTCACTTTTATCCTTATTTATAATGATTTGAAAAAATATGTCAAAATTATCAAATAAATTTATTTTGAAGTGATACCTCCTTTTGAACTAACTGTTACCCTTTGCACGCCCATCCTTCTTAGTCATATCCTCCTACCAGCTAATGGGCATATATATATTATGAGGAGGGATCAAATTACACTTCTTTTTTTGACACACTTTGACACCTACCATTTTGAAAGTCCAAATAGTTGATCCAAACCGTTCAACATGATGGATATATTAAAATGTGCTTGGGGATCAAATTTTATATTTTTTTGAATTTTTTTACTATTTATTAAGATGATTACAAAATCGTTGTTTTCAGACCATTGAAAAACAACAATTTTGTAACCATCTTAATAAATATTAAAAAAATGAAAAATTTGATCTCCAAGTACATTTTAATATGGTGATCATGTTGAACGGTTCGGATCGACTGTTTGGATTTTGAAATCGCAAAATTGACCTATAAAAAAAACGGTGTCAAGATGTGTCAAAAAAAAAGGTGTAATTGGATCCCTCCTCTATATATATATATAGAGTACGGCTAACGCGCTTCCTCTAGCATATTAACAATATGCTTCCGGCCTCCAAAATCTATCAAATGAGCTTCAAATGACAAATTCAAACCGTTCAAACCAATCTCCTTATTACTGAGAGTTTTGTTTCCATATAAAAAATTTTAATTTTTGAATTTATTTACCATCAAGTCATGCGGTCAAAATATGAAGGATTTTGTGTGCATTTTAATTCACTATTTTGCTCATTTTTTTGACCACTTGACTTGATAGTAAATAAATTCGAAAATTAATTTTTTTATATGGAAATGAAGCTCTCGGCAAGGACATTGGTTTGAACGGTTTGGATTTGTCATTTGAAGCCCATTCAATAGATTTTGGAGGCCGGAAACATATTGTTAATATGCTAGAGGAAGCGCGTTAGTCGTACTCTCTCTCTCTCTATATATATATATATATATAATGGCTAAGCTCAAAACGTTTTTTCCATGGCCATGGAACAAACGATTTGGTTCTCCAATTTCCAAAGTTCAAACAACAAATCCAAACCGTTAGCTGTTCAATCTATATTAAAATGTGCTTGGAGACAAAATTTTACATTTTTTGGAATTTTTTTACTATTTATTAAGCTGGTTTGAAAATCGTTGTTTTTATTAAAATTCTGTACCATTGGAAAACAACAATTTTCAAACTATCTTAATAAATAGTAAAAAAAACTCCAAAAAATGTAAAATTTGGTCTCCAAGCACATTTTAATATGGATTGAACATCTAACGGTTTGGATTTGTTGTTTGAACTTTGAAAATTGGAGAACTGAATCGTTTGTTTCATGACCATGGAAAAAACGTTTTGAGCTTAGCCATTCTCTCTCTCTCTCTCTCTCTATATATATATATATCATATATCATATATACATTGTCATCAATTTGCTATTAGTCAAATGCATAGTGTTCCCTCACTATCTTATTAAAAAATAGCGCTAAAAGGAACTATTATATAGTCGAAAATTCGTTTTGAGAAGGTCATCAGTACGTAGCACGACGTACTGCACGAGTATAAATATATATATACCACTCGATCACTACCAACTGAACAAATTTGATGAGAGATTAATTAATTATTGGACAGTTTACTTCTTTAGCTCATCAGAATAAACAAACAAGCATGCAGCGTGCAGTTTATTTGGTCAACAATTAACTCATGGTACGTATTGGAAAATTTTAACGAGAAACGATATACCAGACTGATTTTAATCAAGGGGCGCCATTAAATTAGGATATGGAAAACAATGTGGTGATGTTAATGTAGGATTGCACTTGCCCAACTTGTGTCACAAAAGAAGAAAGCTGCTGGTTCAATTGATCAGTCTTCACCACGTACACATGCCTGTAAGCATTAATTAATTTTGTCAATTTAAGGATACACGACTAATATATTAAGGCCACCTGTAGATCTTAGTGTTAAACACCTTTTCCTACCTTTTTCTTTTCTTTTCTGTTCTTTCTTTCTTTCTGCGCGCTTTCTTCTTCTTCTTCTCTCTCTTTTTTTCTCCTTATCCAATTTCTCTCTTCATGTAATTCATGTAACTCTTTAATTTCATTTGGTTTAATAAATTAAGATTGTAAGTAGGCGAAGAAAGCAATAAAAATATTCTCACTTGATTAATATGTGTAAAGTAGCTGCAACTCAATGCTTAGGTATATATATAACTCTACCTGATGTTAACTTCATCCATGAGATGATCTCACTTTTTCAATAATTCCGTGTATCTCAAAACACCTTTCCTAATTAAACAAATTGACTGGTTATCACTATCATCACTTTAGTCACTATCATCTCTCTATACTGATTCAAAACAATTACATATATAGAAGTACTGATCTGATTTCATAAATGATAACGATGAAGAGAAGGCAAGTACCTAAATAGTTTAATGATTCAACCAATGAAGCCCAAAATTTTTATTAAGCATTATCATTTTGCACTTCTTTAGACATTCCTTTGTGTAATTACCTATATAGCTAGTGCTTGTGATGACATAATAATGCATTTTCCACTTTCTCAGTGACGGACTGACGGGGAAATCTAATCCTGAATAAAGATAGATTTGGACGAAGTAAAATGTAAAATCAATTACAATTAATGAGCACTTCAATTTGAAGTTACCTCTCCTTCCGCAGAGTACCGAGTAAAACTGGGCACATTAGCTGCAGTAGATGTTGGATTAATTAGTGCTGGAAACTGGAAAGAGAATTTTCTTGGATCTCTTGTTTGATTTATTAAACGAGCTTGAATCTGTAGGATTACTCTATGCCAACAAACTGCAGTACACTAACAACACTTCAATTGATGGATTCTTGATCTTGATATAGAAAAAAAAATCAATATTAAGATTATGATTAATCATATCAGTTAATGTTGTTAATTATATTGTTGAACGTACCCATAGGTGTTGGAAAATTTTATTCACATATATTTGAAATCTGAGAAATCAAATATTCGTTGTTTTACTCTCAAAATTCAAGCATGTGTATGATTCTACAGTTTTATGCACTGCTGCTTGCCTGCTTCCAATTCAGGATTTTGGCTAGGGTTGGTATATTTACAAGAATGACAACTACGAATATGATCATCACAGTTTGTTACGATATATAGGTTGTTTGATAATAGAAGGGTATTATTTATATTGAAAGAATAACTAATGACGAAATGGTTGCATAGTGAAGATAATTAACTTTATAATAATATCATATCAATTAAATGTTAGAACTAAGAAGAGAGTTATATATATTGATTCGTCGAACTGTCAAACATATATCTAGTTCCGTCATGAACTATATATTCTCCATTAGTATAACATTTTATGCATGTTCTTGTATGTTCTTTCATATAACATTTTATGCATGTTCTTTCATTTTAATGCACTGGCATCAATTAATGCAGTAATCATGGTTAATAGCGGTCAACAAAATATAATTAAGGGTCTTTTAAAATTGATCAAATAGTCAACAGATTGATGGGATAAAAGCTTTTAATTAGAGCTAAAATGAACTTAGATTACAAGAAATAATGCAAACGATAAGATCAACAGGATGTGATAGCATCTCCAAATTTGAGTTCTTAATTAGTAGCAAGGGGAATCAGTAGCTCGGCATAAACATAACAAACTTATTGTTATTTAGGAAAAAAAAACAGAATTCAAGGAGCAAAATTACAACATTGTTACTACTCACCATTTCTACACACACACACATATAACAAGTAGCTAAATACATTCTGTGTTATTCTGGCCATCAAAATTCTGGATCCTGAAAACGTAATTCCTAAAATCTAACTTTTCAGTCGAGCTTAAATATTTATAAGAAATTTGAAATACAACTCCAGTAAAAATGACTATGTATGTGCTTTCGCAGTAAAGAACAAGTCGAGTAAAAATATATATGCGTTTACCATTGTGAAAACAACCCTAATAAATGGAAGGAGCTACATACTGCCTTCACACAAGTGTGAAACAGATCAAACAAATTGCATTAATTGGATAATCGTTGGCACATTTAAAAGGCACATCCAACCAAGTATATATGAAATTTAAGTCTAATTGTTCGAACTCAGAATGTTAGGCATAAAATGACATCAAATTTAAATCAGCATTAGCACCACAGGAAACTCTTAATTAGGTTATGTCAGAGAGAGAGAGATTGTTGAACTTGTTAGTTTATAACCTTTCTTTAAAGCTTGGGAATATTTTATGGAGTTATGTTTGAATTTCTTAAACATATTGTGATGGTCTAGTTTAATCTCACGCCAAATTTAAGAATCTCTGATGTATCAATATCATTCTAATTCGTAATCAAGTCATGAGTGTTGAGTTCAATATTCAACTCACTTATTTAACATGAGAAATTTATTATCTATGTCTTGATCTGGTAAAGAAAGGGGAAAAAAAGTAATTAGGTCTTTCATCAAGAAATGAAATGGACTAAATGTGATCCAATATTGACAAATGATCATTTGGGCAACTTCTTCCAAAGTTGAGGCAAAAAAATGATCTAATTGGCAAGAAAAATAACGCAGATACCTCTCATCATTTAGGTAGCTTCAGATTTAATTGGTAGAGAATATAACACATACCTCTCATCATTTAGGTAGCTTCAGATTTAATTGGTAGAGAATATAACACATACCTCTCATCATTTAGGTAGCTTGAACATAAAATCATCTTTCCCTCTTAAAAAAAAATTAAAAATACAAACAAGCACATACACTAATAGGCCCCCAAAAATAGGGAAGTAAGGAAGGAAGAAAAGAGAAAAAGGATTACTCTGAATATCGATAGTTGGTAAATGATCAATAACTTATTCAAAGTTCATATATTATCTTTATTTTCACAAATAATCTCACAACGAGCCCTTTAGTATACATGATAATGCTCGCACAACTTCTTCTAGCATATTGCACAGTTGCAGATTACATATAAAATCACATAATAAAACCAGTACAAACCTAGCTTAGTGATTGAGATTTGAGAAGCCAGTACAAACCAGTACATATAAAATCCCAAAATTCCCACCAAAATGTACCGATTTATTAGTGGTGCTGAGGATCTGGCCCGCCTGGACTAACCCGCTTTGATTGCTTGTAGAATATCTCATGCTGCTTTCCTTCTTCTTTCCCAATATGGATCTCCAAATCCGTATGTCGTATCAAACGGGGCTCAGAAGTTGGAATTGTAGATGTAACGAGGATAAGCAGTAGACAAAAACTTAGGGCTGATGCTGTTGCCATGATTTCTTGGATGCAACTAAGCTTGAGATTATGGTAATTAAGTATATATGCTACAGTTTAAAGTGGATGACAGTGGTGCATTCTATCTTTTTTGTTCTTTTTTTATAAAGGAAAAGATTCACAAGTACTGCACTATATATAATATATACATATATAGAGTAGAACTAGGGTGTTCCTAAGTTCACCAAGCTCCTTTGTGAACTCAAATCTAAAATCTATCGGATTGGCTTCAAATGACAAATTCAAACCGTTGAAATTCTTCTACCTTACGAGTGATGCATCTACATGTGAACATTTTAAAATTTAAAATTAGTTTTGTATAGAGTCAAGTGGTCAATCTATTAACTTAATTATATATGGTGCTATTAATTAATTTCAAATTAATTAGATCCCCAACCTCCGTGAAACAGGAACAAAGCATTAACCATCTGCGCTACATTCTGTTTTAGTTTGTTCATGTATTATATAATTATAATGAAATTTATGTTGGGTAAAATTACCATGCACTAGGGCTACTAATGACCCGAGTTAACTCGAGTTAAGGGTAACTCGAATTCAACTAAAAAAATAGTGAGTCGAGTTGACTCGAGCTAAGAAGTCCGAACCGAGCTGGCTCGCTGACTCGAACTCAACTCGTGAGTAACTCGAGTTGACTCGTAACTCGTGAATTAACTCGTAATCAATGATTCTAATTACCTACTAGCAGTTTAGCACTTTGCATTTTAAGGTGTTGAATTGTTGTTATGTAATACCTTATTTCCAAAAAGGTTCATTTGTTCAAAAAATAACAGTTCTAGCAGAAATTTTTGTAAATATTCATGCATGTCATAATTATTTTTGTTTATTGGTAAAAAATGACATCCCTTGAAACAATGGTATGTGGATCAAGTTGGGTATGGAACGCGAAAGTACTGAACTCAACCGAGTCCAAGTTGAAATGAGCGAGCTGAGTCCAACTCGAACTCAACTCGAGTCAGAGTAACTCAAGTTTTTAAAGAACGAGTTGTTAGCGAGTTCGTTAGCGAGTTGAGTTCGAGCGGCTCACGAGCCATGAGTAGAGATCCGTCAACCAATGAACAATGGTGTGAGGAGGATAGAGTAGGAATGGCATATTACTTAATTAAATGGGTTTGTGTTTATGCTTAACCTTATAAGCAATCTTTAAAAGGGGTCTGCCAGAAAGATTACCGAAAAGTTCATTTTCCCATCTTTCTTTGACAAAGACCTTCTTTCATATGCTTGACTTTGTTAAGCAGTTATTTCGTAAAGCTGGTCTTAGACAGTCTTACGGACACGTGAAAGGCGTCTGCCAGAAAGACAACCGAAAGTGTCCCTTTCCAGTCTTTCTTTGACATAACCTTCTTTCACGGTTCCTTGAAAACGATAAATCTAATTTATACATTTCATATCAAAGCATTAAATCTAATTTACTTATTTACGTGACCAAGTTACGTATATTTTTATCAGTTCCTAATTCTTTATTTTGCAGCTATGCTCAGTTCTTATTTATACCGTAATAAGCATATAAACAGTTTACATGTTTAAAAACAGATATTTTTTTCGGTACGTAAAGCAATTTGGTAACGTGACAAAGTTTCTTTTGGGCCAGCCATTAGGACATGTAAAAGGGGCTCCCAGGAAAGACTGGGGTCACGAGGACCGCTTTAGACTCGGTCTTTCCTAGACAGAACCATCTCTTTTACGGTGTGGAAATGACAGCTCTTACTCAGGTACTTTATTGCTTCATCACATTCTTAGATGAACTTTACATATCCGAAGGTTTTCGAAGAGGTGAAAGAATCACATTTTGCCATTCTTCGAAAGCGGTAAAGAAATTTGGTAACGTGACAAAGTTCCCTTTGGGCCAGTTATCAGGACACGTAAAAAGAATGGAGTTTGCCAGAAAGAATACCGAAAATTTCCTTTTCCCATCTTTCTTTGACATAACCTTATCTTTTACGTGTGGAGATCAACAGCTCTTACTCAGGTACTTTATTGCTTCATCACATTCTTCGATGAACTTTACCACAGTCGAAAGTTTTTGAAAACGAAAACATAAAGAAAGCGTAAAGAAAGCGTAAATCTAATTTAACTTTCTCAGTCGTAAAATCGAACCAAGAAAATATAATTTCTAATCGGTTTGGACTTTATCTGCAAATCTTAGAATTAAACCGATACGCGGTATATGCACCTTATTTGCATAAGTTATAACTTTTTAGAAAATCAATCAGCGGGAGAGCCTTGTGCTCTGATACCACTGTTGGGTTTTGAGGCTACCCAATGCCATTAGGCTTAAGTTGCGGAAAGACCGTAAAACAAAAATTTTATTTCTAACTTAAGCCAAGGATTAAAGAGGTATGTCAGAAAGAGTACCGAACGTTCATGTTCCCGTCTTTCACTTGACAAGCCCTTTTAATCCTCTACAGATCTACTCCTTGATTGATTTCTAAAAATTAAATCTATTTAACAATTAAATAAATTAATATAACATTTATACCTCGTTTCCAAATTCTGATTGGAATGAAGACCGATTCGTCTCGGAGCACCAAACGTCTGATGCCTCTATCAGTTATCCACCAGGACTAACCAGAGAGCAGTTTATTTTTTTTGCCAGAAATATCATAAACCGCGGACTTTGGCAAAAACACTATTTACCGAGAAAAGATGAAATAACAATATTCACGACCCGTAGTTATTCCGATTCACTAAATAAGCAAAAACAGAAATACTGTGACTTTCGCAAATATATTATTTTCCAACCTCGTAAATGAAACCGAGAAAGAGAGAAAATTAGATTATCGATCGATCAGATCGATTCGATATCAAGTAAATTAGTAATTTTCTCTCTACCCCTACCCCTTTATTTATAGGAAATGGATATGGCCTAAAATTACCAAAATACCCTCATAGGTCGGTGCTACAGTGTTTTCAGGTCGGACTACAGTGTTTTCAAGTGCATTTACAAAAATGCCCTTGGCCCAATATGAATTGAATTGATTTGGGCTTTGACTTTGGGCTTTTAAATTTAATTAAGGCTTTAATTCTAATGGGCTTTAGGCCCAAAATATTAATCCATAATTAACATTTAAAATCCATTTCATATCCATATAATTATTCTGAACAATTATATTTCTCTCGGTTGTTCTTTCGGTAACTTTTATACAACGTGTCGTGCACGTTTATAAATTAACCATTGTTTCTGCTTGTCATCTTATTAATTATGACATTTATAATTCAATTATATCACGTATAATTAATTATAACCATCTTATTATTAATCATAATCAATTTATAATTAATCAATAAGATTCTCCAATTAGCTCCTATATAGTGTGACCCGATAGAATCTGTGTTATGTTGGTAAATAGAATTAAAACTGTTTTAACTTCTACAAATCATAGGAGGCACCTGGCAGAATGCACTATGACCATCCAATTACATAGATGATGCTGTACTGTACAATATCACAATCCAGTAAACTATTTACTCGTGTTGATTCTTTTGTCTCATAGCTATCAGATCAGTTTCAAGGTAGGTGTGTGTCATCCTTACAAACTTAATCTTTTCTTGATCTTGAACAGATTATCAAATATGTTTACTCTTGTAATCATACCGCATGCAGATAATCTTATTCTATCAAGGGGCACAGTGATACTATAACTCGTATAGAGATACGAGGGACAATAGCATTTTTGGTAAACCATCTCTTCCTCCGCATAAGTTATGTATACCGAAGTGCTACCGTTATAGCTACTTTTTACGGATAGCGTTAGATAACAATCACACATACACATCTTTTATGTAGGAAAGATGAATACCTCATACTTTAGAAATTAACACTGAATGAAAGTATTAATGACACTAACACAATTCCATTTAATGTTTCATTCGGGATCTGTCAAGTATCATGTTCCTGGAACATGTATCTATGTGATTAAAATGACATCTCTTGTCAATGGTTTGTAAAACTTAACCATCTTTTAATCCACATACTAACCTTGTAGTGGTAATATAGTGTTCCTGCTAATTACCTCGGTTAGAGACTTTTTAAGAGTATATATCATCTATATTATGAAGTTTTACAATTCCAATCATTAACTCGAAATGATTCATAAATGCAATAATACTCAAGGCAACAAAATGATATTTTATTAATCATCCAATTCATGAACAAAACATATATGATAAATTTATCGTATTATTGACTTCTAGGGGTATGTTTGGTTGCACTAAGAATAGCACTATTCTTAGAATAGCATTGCTATTCGGAACAAGAACAATCCAAACGAGAAATAGAGCTATTCGGAATAGGGAGAATAGGGCTATTCTCTATTCTTACAAAAACATGGAATAGCATTTGTTAGTTTCAATATTAATACTAATCTAATATTTAAACTAATATTATATTACATTTAATATTTAAATTAATATTATATATTATATTATATTTAATCTAATATTTTATTTAATACTAATCTAATATTTAAAATAATATTGTATTACATTTAATATTTAAATTAATATTATATTATATTTAATCTAATATTATATTATATTATATTATATTATATTATATTTAATCTAATATTTATATTTAATCTAATATTTTATTTAATACTAATCTAATATTTAAAATAATATTATATTACATTTAATAATTAAATTAATATTATATTGTATTATATTTAAACTAATATTATATTACATTTAATCTAATATTTTATTTAATACTAATCTAATATTTAAAATAATATTATATTACATTTAATCTAATATTTTATTTAATACTAATCTAATTTTTAAAATAATATTATATTACATTTAATATTTAAACTAATATTATATTACATTTAATATTTAAATTAATATTATATTACATTTAATATTTAAAATAATACTATATTACATTTAATATTTAAACTAATATTATATTATATTATATTTAATCTAATATTTTATTTAATACTAATCTAATTTTTAAAATAATATTATATTACATTTAATATTTAAACTAATATTATATTACATTTAATATTTAAACTAATATTATATTACATTTAATATTTAAACTAATATTATATTACATTTAATCTAATATTTTATTTAATATTAATCTAATTTTTAAAATAATATTATATTACATATAATATTTAAACTAATATTATATTACATTTAATATTTAAACTAATATTATATTACATTTAATATTTAAACTAATATTATATTACATTTAATCTAATATTTTATTTAATACTAATCTAATATTTAAATTAATATTATATTACATTTAACATGTAACCTAATATTATATTATATTTAATATCTAAACTAATATTATATTATATTTAATATAATATTTTATTTAATACTAATTAATATTTAAAATAAGATTATATTACATTTAATATTTAAATTAATATCATATTGTATTATATTTAATCGAACACATAAATTATTACTTTATTCATTTCCTCCAAACTCTATTCCAAATATGCAATCCAAACAACTTTTTCACTATTCCGAATAGCTTGAGTTAGCACTGTTCTTAAACAGTAGCTATTCTTATTTACTATTCTAAACAGTAGCTATTCTAGCTATTCTAGAGTTCATCCAAACGTACCCTAGATTATTACAAACTAACAAACTCAACTCAACCTATCGGATTGGCTTCAAACGACGAATCCAAACCGTTGGAATCCTTCTACCTTACGGGTGATGCATCTACATGTGAAAATTTTAAACTTTCGATTTAATTTAGTATAAAGTCAAGTGATCAAAATTAGAAGGTTTATAAATTAATTTTAATGCATTCATTTTTTGGACGCATTTTGACCACTTGACTCTATACAAAACTAATTTAAAATTTAAAATTTTTCACATGTAGACGCATCACTCGTAAGGTAGAATGATTTCAACAATTTAGATTCGTTGTTTGAAGCCAATCTGATAGGTTTTAGAGTTGAGTTCATAAAGAGACTTGGTGAACTTAGGAACACCCTAGTTCTACTCCAATTTCTCAGTCAGAGAGAAAGACTACTTTTTGTTGAGAGAGAATTATGTAAAATTGTATTTTTTAAAATTGAGAAAAGGTTACATGTATAAAATATAGAGCACTTAAAATCAATCCGGGAACTCATGCTGTTAATATTAGAGCAAAGTTAGTTTGTTGTGCTCACTAAAAAAGTTTGATGAGCATAACTCAAAAAATCTATCGGATTGGCTTCAAACGACGAATTCAAACTGTTGATCAAACTGATCTATTTCATAAGTGATGCGTACATGCAAAATTTTGAAAATTTCAAATTCATTTAGTACAAAATCAAACAGTAAAAAAATGATTCTTTTTTTTTGTATTTTACAAGTTTTTTTTATGCATTCATTTTTATAAGTTGTTTGACAACTCAACTTGAGAAGTTGGCAGTTTGGACAGAGAATCGTGAATGCATGCTTTGTCATCTCCACTATGAGTAAATGGGCCAAATTGGGCCAGTCCAGGCATTAATTATAGGATAAATGTAAATGCATGGTCTGCCCCAGCTTGGACAATCTAACTTGTTTAATCAAAATTTAATTCAAGCTTCTAACGAGGTCCAGCTCTGTGGGCCAACATCTCCACAGATTCAAAAGCTGTCCTTAAAGAATTGGTGATTTTTTATCATTTTAAGAGCATGCATCTTAAATTGAATAACGAAGATAATAGTACATAGGAAATTGATTTCTGTGAATGTCTCGGCCCAGTTCAGTGGGCCAATAATTTCAGAGATTAAAGAAGGATCTGCAAATAATGACTGGTCTTTTTATCATTTAGAACAGCTTGCACACTTCATTGGCCGAGGTTTAATTGAAAATCTTTGAGAGCTTGATTTCTTCATGTATGTCTATGAAACTTTGTTGAATTGTGCGTTGATTTAAGTGTGAAATAACCATGAATTGTTCTAAGAGTAGATAGGTGCTCAGTTATTAGTACTGTATTTATTATGAATTAATACGACCGTCAACCTCTCATATCAAACTCAAACTTCCATACAAAAGTAATTCAAACCATTTTGGTTTCCAGTGAAATTAACATATATGACACTTTTACTAAAAAAAATATAGTTATTCAATATATAATTTAATTATATCAAGGATCTATTAACTAGAGATATCCTACTAAGAATAAACTATACATGGAATTCCAAGCTTCTGCCATAATAAGCTTGTTTTGGTTTAGTGGAATCTGAAGAGGAAACTTATTAATTAGATGCACTAATATCAAAAGGTACAAGTAATTGTATTATATCAACTGATTAAACTGCAACTACAACTTGTATACTACCATCCACCACTTAAAGTTGTGCTACTTTCTGAACAACGCCGGGACTTTTACATATAGGACAGAAAGAAGGCAATTGATCGACATTTCTTAACAAGTTGTTGCAATATGTCTTGGATTTCTAAATGCTTACATCTTTCCGAAGTAAAGAGCATGTATTCTGGAGTTTACTATCATTTCTATTGTTGGATACCAGTGTTGATATTAAGGGATGATACTGACGACGTGTCTTCAACCTACTTCATTTAAAGAGCACTTTGCCTATTTCCATTTCTTGGTTTTCATTTTTCACAAGTTGCAATTAACAGGATAATTTGAACATAATTCAACCATGATGATTTGCTAACTAATTGTTTTTGGAAAAGGTGATATTAAAGTTCATTCTCTGTTTCTATAAATAAGATAAAGTACTACAATACTACATACCGATTTTTGATGATGTATTCTTGAATGTATCTCTTTTTGGCATGCTGTTGAAAGTATCCTGCAGATGCGGCAATCTGTAGCTGTAAACAGAACCTCATCAATAAATAGCTGTTTTGATGGTTTTGCTGAAGTTATTGCTATGTGTTTAGATTACCTATTGCTGCACAAAGAGCACCACTAAGCTAGCTCTTTATAGGCTCTTATTCATAAATTAATGGTGTATGACCTTAAAATATAATATTAGACGAATCAGTAAGAAGAGGAATTTAAGTTTTACACGTTGCAAGAAACTTAGCTGGAGGAAAAGGCACATGGTCTCTATGTGAGAGGTCATGGGTTCGAAACTCAGATGGAGGAAATATTTTGTTGTAATAACAAGGGTATTAAATAGTTGGGTGACTTGACCTCCAACTTTACTCAAAAAAAAAAAGTTTTACACGTTGCATTACATTTTGCAATAATAACAGGTTTTCTTAGCAGCTCCCAAATTGATATCAGATCGATGTAGCCATGTATATTTAAAGACTCAGCTAGAATTTTAGAAGACTAACAAAACGAGCATCACACAAATTTCAGCACCTAAATATATCGAAGAAACTGGTACAGTATGAAACTATGAATAATAATGTTTTTTTTTTTTCTATTTACTTTCAAGCCAGCAACATTGAGCTTGAAGCCTTAATTGGGCCTAAAATTGACCCAACTGACCAGATTAGTCACATTTTTTGTGTGTTTTCTATTAATACCGTCAACATTGACCTCCATACATGCACGAGCGGAACTAGAAAATCATGATAGAGGGTACTTAAATTTTAAAATGCACAATATGTTGTTAGTGGAAATTGAATCCAAGCCCTCCACAACCACAAAATAAGTTCTAACCACTGGACTATAAGTAAATATGTGATATTTTATAAGGGGGGTTAGACTATATAACAAATTTTAAAGTAATAAAATTCAATTACATTTCAATATATATAATTAAAATTTTAAAATCATAGGGTGACTTAGCACCCGTACGGGTGAAAGTAGATCCGTCCCTACATACATAAAGCTTTGTTTTGCTTTAATAGTTCCGACCGACTTTGCCCCCTCCTGGAAATTTTTTTGCCCCCCTCTGAACGTTTGATTTGTAATTCGGGTTAAATTTAGGGTTTAAATATGTATTGAAATAAATTTGTTAAATTTTGATTGGTAATTAGAATTATATGTCAGAGAATCAGAAATTACAAGTCAAAGCATTGGAAAGTATAAGTTAAATCATTGTTTTTTATCGAGTACCCAATTGGTTAATGGATTTAAACCCGATTCGATATTTTTTGCCCCCCCTGACGAAAATCCTGGATCCGCACCTGGACCTGCCTATAGAAAATGAAAAAAAAAAAAGGACAAAATGTAATTTCATAGGGGGGGATTAATTTTGTAGATCCACTCCAGTTCCTAATGTATGATAATCATAAATGTAAGTTGGTTGCTTAACTTAACAATATATAGGTGGTCCAAAAGTACAAGTTGATGACACAAACCAATAGAATTTAATTTAATATAACCGAAAAAAACAGCAAATTAAAGTTGGTGGTAAGAGAGCTTTTTGTCTTCACCTGTCATGGGCTCTGATTCATTGTCACAAGTCATAACCCTTCAAGGCCACTTGGCCTATTCATTGTATACCTTCCAATCATATAAAAACGAGGATTTTAATATAGATGCATACATAAAAGCAGCTAATGGTTAATTAGATGTTTGCATGCATGGTACGGATTGCACTTGAAATTAGTACTCTTATCTCATTTGTGTTCCTCCTTTTGCAAAGGAATGTTGATCTACATATATAACATTGGCTTTAGATGCAGTTTAGGAGTCAAATGTTATGGCCAGATTGACATATGAATGGCCATGATATATTAAGCAGTGTTCTAAATAGCGCGCTATAGCGTTTTTGGACCCCAAACGCTACGCTATGACATCAAAATGCGCTATTTGCGCTACGGTCCGCTATTTGCGCTATACAATATGGGTTTTTTTTTTTAAGCAATTTATATGGGTTTTAAATAAAGATAAAAAAATCTCAAACCGAAATTGAATTTGTTGCTACTTGCTTCAGATAAATCAATTTAAAATTGGGAATATAAATTGAAATTTGAATAGAAAAAAAAGTCCAAACCGAAATTAAAATTTGAATAGAAAAAAAAATAGATTATGTCATGAATCATGATGCTTAAGATATTTTTAATAGGAAAAATCGATAGTTTATGATATTACTATGGATATTTTGAACCGCAATTTGGACTTTGTACGGGTTCAATATGAATATTATAATTTCTTAATTACTTTGGTGTTATTTATTGTTCTATGAGACTTTAGATAATGTTGATATTTAGTACAAATATTGAATATACGAAATGTAAAAAAAAAACGCTATTTGGAATAGCTTCCGCTATAGCGACGCTATTCGCTATAGCTTTTTTTTTAGCCTTCCCACTACGACGCTATAAACGCTATTTAGAACCTTGATATTAAGAGCAGCATAGGGTCACGTGGCCAGTTATGTGGCTGTGAGAACAATTATAGTGCCATATGTTAGAGCACATCTAAACTAAGTGGCTTCTAATTTTTGGAAAATATTCAATTCGATCGTTTGGTTAACAATGGTAAAATTGCCCTTAAAAAAGAGAGAGAAGTCAGAGCATGCATGACTAGGATCACATCACATTACAAACTTGTCCCTTCTCCACAATGAAAAAATTGGGTGCGCGTTTAGTGTGGACGCGGCGACTCAAGTTAAAATCAAATTCAATGACTATAATTCAGAAAGATAATCGGTTGACAGCAGAGATTCCACGATATAGACAATAAATTGAGGTCAAATACTACAACATAAAAAAGAAACAAAGGTGGAAACATGAGATGTGCAACTGATTTGGTATCTTCAACCAAATATTTGTATAATGACATTGGCGGCATTATGCAATTGGTTTGACAAATCATTTTCGCCGCAAACGAAAGATCATTTCACCAACTGGTTGTCCACTCAAATACTTTTTTCATGTGTTATGTGACAGATCGATCTTCCCATATTCTAATCTCAAATATGTCGGCTTTTAAATAATAATTTCGGGAAATTATAAAATTTCATCAAATTTGCATTTATATTATCTGAATCATAAAAAATATTAGAGTATAACTAGAGTGTTCTTCAACTACCATGCTTTTCAAAAAATAAAATGAGCTTAACTTCAAAATCTATTTGATTGACTTCAACCGACAAATTTAAACCATTGAAAATCATTTTACTTCACTATTATACTGATTTTTTATTAATAGAAAAAAAAAAATATCGATAATGGGATAAGGTTTCGTGAGATTTCGAAATATAGGAAGAACGATATGGTTTATAACGTCCAGGGCACTGTAACTGGACGTTATAAACCATAACGTCTAGTTGATCGCTAATTAAAAAAAATGTACCTGGACGTTATGGTTTATATGGTTTATAATGTCCTGTTACAATATTATTATTTTTACTTCGGTTCTTCCTCTTGAATATAATTCAGGATTAAAAAACAACACTGTAGCTGGACGTTATAAACCATAACGTCCAACTACAGTGTTTTTTTTTTGTTAATTAGCGATCGTTAGCGATTGGATTAACTGGATGTTATGGTTTATAACATCCATCTACAGTGCCCTGGATGTTATAAACCATAACGTTCTTCCTACTTTTCGAGATCTCCCGAAAACATACCCCATTGTCGATATTTTTTATTTGTTTTTCCTATTAATAAAAAAATTGGGTGTTTATATGTCTAAATAATATAAAATTTCAAATTAATTTAGTATAAAGTCAAGTAGTTAAACAAAGAAGAATGTTTATAATTAATTTTAATGTGTTCATTTTATTATTATTTTTTGACCGTTTGACTTTATAGTAAATTAATTCAAAATTTTAATTTTGCATGTAAATGCATTACACGTGAAGTAAATCAGTTTCAATAATTTGAATTCTTTTTTTGAAACAAATTTGATATGTTTTAGATTTATGTTCACTAAAAACTTTCCAAGCCTAACTTTGGTCTGTGTCAGCACATACCTCTACTTTGCTGGACGAGCTTAAGAGTGTAACTCTAGTTCTACTCAAACGCACCCACGTCCACACATAGGAGGAGAGAAGCTATTAGGTACAAGTAAAATTGAGACGTGCAATAATAGACCAGAACTGCAAATAGGAGGAGAAAATGATTACCTAATGGCGGAGAAAAAGGACACCTAATTCTAACCCCGCCTCTTATGCAAGGTCAATAGCCGTTGCCCGTTGAGATAGAAATGATGAGCAACATAGATATCATATCCCATCACCAATGAAATATCTATGTTGCTCATCATTTCTATGTTTATGGTATAATGTTATAGATATAGTAAAATTAATCTTAATACACAGTATGAAATTTTCGTAATCTTTTTAATCATCATACCTTAAAAATCCGGCTCCTTATCTGAATATTTATATTAATTTTGAAGAACTCGTGAAATAATTCGTGAAATATGTAGCATCGATTTGAAGAATACAAATGTAAGTTCAGACAAATCCGAGCAAGGGTCAGATATGAGACATCATAGTCGAATAAAATTAGATCATCTCGGGTTTGGATTGTTCGATTTCAGCTCAAGAAAAGTATCAGGTCGGGCCGAATTGAATCGAGCTCGGTCAATTTGACTTTTCAAAATTTTAGTTAGGCTAGATCCTTCAAAATTTTGACACCTCTAGAGTTCAAGCCCAAGCACAATGTGTGACTTGGGCTTTCCTTTTAACCAATTAGAGAAGAGCAGAATTTGCTCATCGGTTGGTGAAAAATTCAAGTCACGGATTGTGCTTGATTGAGACTGCAGATTTCAGAAAGTTCGAAAAAAAGAGTAGTTTGATTATGGTCAAATTTCAATAAAACAGTAGAAACTGTAGCATTGTTGGGTTCCTCTAGGATCCTCTTGTCTTGACTTAAAATTTAGATGGATACCTAGGTTTAAGTTGGTTATTTCAACTTAAATTTAGTCGTTTAATTGAGGTTGGTTAAAAATATTTAAGTTGGTTATTTCATGTTAAGCTGATCTAAGTTATTTATGCTATATTGAAGTCTAAAGTTAAGTTATGACTTAAGGCTATTTGTCTCATTTGCATGCAATTTTAATTAGAAATACATTTATATAGAATAATGAAATTAAAAAGTATATATGATATTAATCAGAATGTTAGAAAAAAATATCAGTATGTTAGAAAAAATCTTTAAATCAGAATTCAATTTCGTCCCTTTTGCATTTCTAAATTTTTTATTTTGTTGAATTTTGAGTAAGCATCAAACACGCAGCTTTACATTGTCAATTGTGTGTGAACAGTATCAGTTATCATGAAGCTGACTCATGATAACTGAACCAGCTGAACCACACAATTGTTGTACGGACGGCCAGGATTACAGCAAAACTAGTACTGTTCCCTTTTCAATTTTGCATTTCTTAAATGTATAATAAAAGAGTAAACAATAAAATTCATGTCAATAACAAATTCGTTCAACTAGGAGCAGAAATTTATTCCGCATAAAATAAAATTGTTTTTCCCACTAACAATTGGGAAACTAAATTTCTCTTCTTCACATTTATCAGTCTCTTTAACTTTAACAAAAAAAGATCAAAGAACAAAGAAAAGAGAAAAAAGAAATCAGATCTAACTATCTGAACTCTTTCCTAAGCGATACTCTACAATTCATCTCCACAGGTTGCAATACCCTCCGCTTCACCACCATGATACCCCTTCTCTCCATTGGAGCACCTACACGAAGAGGAGGCATGACTTCATTGTTGTTTGGTTGAAACAGATGCGTGATATCTTCAAGTGGAACTCTTAACATAGCAGCTCGTTTTCTCTTTCTGTTCTGGAGCAAGCTTTCATTCACTGGAGAAATGGAGAGGTGCGAGGAACTCAAAAGAGGAGAGTTGTTCTCTTTGGTAAGAGACATGAGCGAAAGAGGCATGGCGATGTTAGATTGGAGAAGAGAGAAGGGTTGAGAGGTTATTTGTAAGTTGCGTTGGAGAGGAGAGGGAATTTCGAAACATGGCTCCTTCACTGAAATTTGAAATTGGAGATTGGGAATTTGGGAATATTTGGGTGTTGGGGACTTGGGGGGAGGGAGCAGATTTGGAGGCGCGGCGAAATTGCGAAAATATTTGGTCGGGTGCTTGCGCGCCGTAAGGAGGGAGATTTGAAGAAAATCGAAAACGAAATATTTTTGTAGCAGAATTCAGTTTTATGGGCCTTTATTAATAAAAGAAAACTAAACTCGAGCTCTGGACTGATGGGCCACTGGCCTGCTATCTTTATCCACTGAGAAATTATAGGGCCCATAAACTCTTTCGTTGGTTTGAGGGACGAATGTGGGGAATGTTAATAGGAGAGAAATATAATTATATTGAAGGACTAAACTGCATGCGTGACTGATAACAGCAGTAGAGCAACTTTCAAGCGAGAGACATGAATATGAAACTTAGCGCTCAACTAGACTGATTTGAGGAATTCAACAACGATAACAACAATGATAAAATTGGTAATAATAATTTTAGTATTTCATTTAACTTAAATGGTTTTTTGATTCAGATGTTGTAGAAAATGTTATTCAAGTTTGAAAAATAAAATTATAAATGTATTCTTTACCATTCATATCGAATCTACATAAAATTTAATTATTTAAAATTTGATTGGTTGTCTGTACATTTAAGAGTCATTAAAACTCAATCTTAAAAAAAAAAAAAATTGATGGTAGGCTAAATGGTTTTCAAATTGAATAATATTTAAATAATTAAAAACTATGTCTATAATTTTATTTTTAATTTGAATAGTAATTTTAAGAATCTCAAATAAATGTACCCTTATGGATGTATGCTGGAATTTGCTCTTTAGAAATTTTGTGTGCAGATGTCACATGGATGGAATTGTAAAGGATTGAAGTGTTGTCCCTTGATATTTGTTGGCGTCCTGTTGTGTTCTTAATATTTTTTCCTTGTTCATGGTTTTGTTTTGTTTTCTAATCCCTCATTGACAAACCTAATAAATTGATTGATTTTTAAGTATTCTATGGATTTAAGGGATTCTATGCGGTACTGAATAAGATGTAAGCTGGTAAGTTCGCGTTTTGCGACAGCTCCGCCCAATTGAAAAAAAAAAAAAAAAAGCATAGAAAAATTGAGGATCATCAGAACTAACTTGCTGCTTTATTAATTAACAAAAGGTGGAACTTTTTTTTAGATAGAACGATGGAGTCATTAGAGATTCAGTTTTGCAATTCTTATTTAATGTCCACTAAAAGCTTTTATTTAGATTTTGAATCTACAATTTTTTACAAAGAGAGTGCTGTTCTTTATCACTAAATCAATTGCTTGTTCTGATACGTTCTATCTCGAGGCAAGTCGTATGTGAATTTGGGTCGTCAACACGTCCTGTATCGAGGAGCCAGGTCGTGAACGGATTGTATCGATTGTAGATTCTCGAGGTGGGAAAGAATCGAGCTATTCATACTCTTTCCTGTGTAACCTCTCTTAGGAAGAAATCGGTCCCTAATTCTGTTGAGTTTCTCCTCCTCTCTCTAACTCCATCCTTTTATACTTTGTAGTTTTCATTTCCGACATAACACCTCCCCCTTCTCTCTCGGTTCTACTTTCTTGAGCAGAGAGGAAAATGAGAGAGGGGGAGGAACCGGAGCCGAGCGGAGCCGATTGAAGTCAAGAGTGCGGTATCGTCGGAGATTGGAGTGTAGAGTCCCTATCTCGATTGGAGCGCGATGGTGAGTAGATCCGACCGTTGTCGGAGCATAGCGACAGTCGAAGGAGCGGATCCAGTTGTGGAGCGAGATGGCGATCAAAGTATTACGGTGATCAACATCTCGATTGGAGCGCGACGGTGAGTAGATTCGATCGTGGAGCGAGGCGGTGGTCGAAGAAACAAATCCGGTCGTGGAGCGAGATGAGGATTATAATACTAGATTAGTTTAAAAGATTTTATGAAAATAAAAGAGTAGATTTAGAAATTACGGTTATTTGACCCATTGTAAATATGTTTTTTATCAATAAAATTGTTAGTTGGCATTTAAAGCCACTAACTTTCAAATTTTTAAAAAAATTTTTTTTTAGTTTAGAATCTTATATAGGTCATTTGACGATTACGTGGCCTGACAAATATCCGCATAATCATTGAATTAGAACAAAAAGGTCCGCATAAATCAAGGATCTCCCCGAGCTCGCGTAAGGTTCGTCCTAGAAAATTCGTGTAGAAAGTTTTAAGGACCTGCCTGACAAATATAAGGACCTCTGGCACATAACCCTATCATACTCTTAAGTAAAACTTATTTTTGTTGTAAAGTCTAAGAAGCCAGCAGTTTTCTTTAATGAATTTATATAGAAAAATGCATCATCTCAAAAAAGTAATATTCGTGTTTTAAAAAGTTTTCTAAGAAGAAATAAAATTTTAGTCAGCCAAAGGTGCCAAATTTCGAACTGGAGTTTGTGAGAAATAAAATTTTAGTCAGCCAAATTAAGAGGAGCAACACTTTCAAAAGTTGTGTAGGTGCCAAATTTCAGCTGCCAGTGAATGAAGTTGACTACTGTTAAATAATATATTTATTTATTTCAGGCGGTTTACAATTCGTGTATGTAATAACTAATATTTGATAAATTTTGATTAGTGCAATTTTTTTAATTTAAAAAGAATATTCTCCAAATTAGAAGAAACAATAATAAAAAGAAGAATGAAATTTTGGATTCCGGATTGGGTAAGGGTCGAACAAAGTAGAAACAAACTGACCCGAGACCCGACCCATTAAAGTTACACTCTCTCTCTCCCTCTTCGAAATCTTATCCGCTGATCTGCAGCACCAATCCAGCTTCCCTCTCTCCCTTTCATCACCAATCTCTCAAAATCAGTTCTCTCTTTCTTTCATCAGAGAAAATACGTAGCCAAATTTAGCCCCATCTAAAAAATGGCGGCACTCTTCTCTGCCTCGTCTTCTCTCTTGGCTTCTTCCAGGCCTCGCTGGGTCCCTTCACTTAGCCTCCACCCTACTAACATCCGACGTACATTCAATCTTTAAATTGAAATGTTCTCTTTCTTTGCCTTTTCTTATTCTTGTAATTATTTTTTAGTAATAATTTGGTTTGTACAGCACATTGTAAACAGAGAAGCTACTTTGACAAAGGGTTAGGGATTGGAAATAGACGTCTCTGCATTTCTAATGTATCAGCACCTGATATTACTGCTACTGAACAGGTAATTAGTTATGTACTGGATGCTTCTTTGGCAAAATTTGACATTAATGGGTTTCCTATTTGTTGGCTTGGTCAATTGTGGTTCATTTGCTGTTGCATAATGGAACCCATCTACCATACTGCCTGGTACAGTCTGTGCTTGTGCTTGTACCAGTCTAAATGTTCATGGGGATATTGGATAAAACAAAAGGAAGCTATATGTATAACCGTTAATTAAGCATAGTAAAAAGAATGTTGTTAAATAGGTTAATCTCAGTTCATTATCATACTGACAAACATATATATCATCCGTACCAGCATATTACCTATTTTTCAACAAACAAACCATTAATAACACTGGTGGCTGACCTTAGTTATAGCAAGATGTTTGTGTAGCTTGGTCTGATAACATCATACACACACATGTATGTAAAAATAATGGAGAAAGTCAGGTTAATCTAATAAAAAGTCCCTATTCCAGGCTTCACAGACAGCCAAGGAGAGCCAAAGGCCCGTTTATCCCTTCTCGGCCATAGTTGGCCAGGACGAGATGAAACTATGTCTATTATTAAATGTGATCGACCCCAAAATTGGTGGTGTGATGATAATGGGGGATCGTGGGACCGGCAAGTCAACCACTGTGCGGTCCCTCATCGACCTACTCCCAGAGATCCAGGTTGCAGTCGGTGACCCATTTAACTCCGATCCAGAAGACCCTGAGTCCATGGGCCCTGAAGTACGGGAGCGTGTTATAAAAGGATTACAGGTGTGTGTTTGCCAACTGTACTAATTAAGAATGTTAGTTGGTACTTTTATAAATCACAACTTTTTTGTAAGGTTGGCGGCAATTGCAGCTAACGGGTATATTGATTAAAAAAGTTATTTACATGGTTGCATAATTACAAGGCCCTCTTATATAAATTACAACTTATATATTACCATATTTGCAAGTAGAACCAAACTTTTTTACATAAAGGTTAAGTCAAGCAAACATTGATTAACTTGTCATATATGTCATAGCTAGTTGATTTCTAACCAATTCATGCAAACTCGAGAGTTAAACTCACTTGGTTTTATTTTGGCTAATATTGATATTCTGAAATGAAAAGGGTTATTTATGGTGAGGAGAAAAGTTATCGAATTAAGTGTGGTCAACCTAAAATTACCGTTCCAGTCATGGTTTTAGTATTGTGTTATGGAAAATGTTTCTTGACTGGCTGGCTACTAGGGTCAAAATTGCCCTTGTTAGGGGACAACCTAACCTGTTTGCTTTAGTTTGTTAGAATGAAAGGCTAGCTTCCTATTGGCCCAATGTTTCTTCATTAAAGAACAGAAAGAAAATAAAAAGCCAAAATGGGTTGCGGTCATGATTCTTGGTCCATTGATGGGTCAGGTTGGACCCAACCATGTTATGTGGTTTTCAAAATGATGTCAACCTGACCTTAACCCAACTCGATCAGAACCATTGCCACAACTGGTTACAAATAACCTAGTTTGTTGGTTAATTCCTGAGTAAAATGTTACTTACTATACTCTTTCAGGTGCCTGTTGCAACCATGAAAATCACCATGGTGGATCTCCCTCTTGGCGCCACAGAAGACCGGGTTTGTGGCACAATTGACATTGAAAAGGCCTTGACTGAAGGTGTCAAGGCCTTCGAGCCAGGTCTACTTGCCAAGGCTAATAGAGGAATTTTATATGTTGATGAGGTTAATTTGTTAGATGACCATTTAGTCGATGTTTTATTAGATGCGGCTGCATCAGGTTGGAACACAGTCGAGAGAGAAGGCATCTCAATTTCACACCCAGCCCGGTTCATCCTTATTGGTTCGGGTAACCCGGAAGAAGGTGAGCTGCGCCCGCAGCTGCTCGACCGATTTGGCATGCACGCACAAGTTGGTACAGTCCGTGATGCTGAGTTACGGGTCAAGATTGTTGAGGAGCGTGCCCTCTTCGACAAAGACCCAAAAAGCTTCAGAGAGTCTTACAAGGCTGAGCAAGAGAAACTCCAGGAGCAGATCACAACTGCAAGATCAAATCTTCCAGCAGTCCAGATTGATCGTGACTTGAGAGTAAAAATCTCTAAGGTGTGTGCTGAGTTGAATGTTGATGGATTGAGAGGTGATATTGTGACAAATCGGGCTGCAAAGTCATTGGCGGCCTTGAAAGGGAGAGATAAGGTGACAGCAGAGGATATAGCGACGGTTATACCAAATTGCTTGAGGCACCGGCTTAGGAAGGACCCTCTCGAGTCGATTGATTCGGGATTACTTGTGGTTGAAAAGTTCTATGAGGTGTTTAGTTAAGAATTTTTTAGGGGGTTAATCATTGTTTACTTGTGGTAGAGGCTTTATGAAGGTCCTTCTTTTGTGCGGTTTTGAGTTAAGTTATTATCTTACCACATAGTATAACAAATGGTTAATTAGTGTATTTATGAGTTTTGTTTTGATCCTTTTCTTTCCTTTCATTTTGGAAAGAATTTTTATAGATGGAACATTATCTATGTGATTGTCATTTATCTCATGTTGGATATCTTCTGTCACTGTTTCATATATAGATACAATGGGATGAAAAGCTACCTGCAACTTAAATTTATTATGCAAGAAACTGCAGCTAACTTCACTTCTCAACTCTTTTTTATGTTCGGATTCAATTTATTTTGTTTTGCACTGCACACACTAAATAAATTAGAACTTCATAGTTTTTTTTTTTTTTTTTCTGTCCTTCATTTGTCCTATTTTTGGTTCATGCATATTAGGTGCTCGTCTGTTTGTGAGTTTTATTGTTTTAGACTTTTAGTTGAACCAGGTGCTTGACTAAGTGATGAAGCTTGTGCATGATGTTTCAGTTCAACTGTGCATTAGACTGCTTTTGATACCACTGTATTAGTCAATACAGGTAGGAAACCTTATCTCTTGTCCAATCAGACTATCACTGGAAGATGCCAAATTGAAATTGGAGGACTGAATAAGTGGAGGAGGCGACCTCCTTCTGGTCCCTTCTCAGCCCCTGAATGCTGCACACCACAACTGTTCTCATATGGTAGCCATTATCATATCAGGGTTTTTTACAAATAGAAGCCTCCTTTTTATGCCTAAAGAATAATAATATATTTTGTTGGTTTAGGTTTTTTTTTTTCATTTATAAAAGTTGATTGTTTTAGAGGGGTTGTTGCATAATTAACCACGAAGATGGTACAAGAGTGAATTTGATTATAGAATTCTGATGGAATTTTGAATTTGGGTTGCCTGACAACTTATGCTGCTTACTATCAATCTTTCTGACAGTCAGCAAAACTGTAAACAGTGTAAAATAGGCATACTTGACAAATTAAGTACGCGTAGTAAAATATATACCGGTATATCGGGCAGCAGGGTTACTATATATATGCTTCCTCTTTGAGGACTAAAAAAACATAATTCTCCTTATTATAACCTCACGAGATAGAATACTATTAATCACTATAACCTTAAGGCATGCACAACAGAAGTACAATTTAATCATGTGACTCTCTAATACCTTAAAATTTAGCATAACATTTCCAACATGTGGAGTATCATGGATATCCCAACAAGATCACATAAATATCATAAATACCACAATAGTAGCAAGTTATCATCAGTAACATACTTACCAAGTTGTATAAACTTGGTAAGTTTTATATATCCATGTAACTATTTATTGACCGCAAAAATTAGAGTTATGTAAAAATATTTTAACCCATGAAAATTATTTATTACATATCTGGGGGATACTGGTAATGGGGCATCACCTGAAGTTCTGTCATCCAAAATATTTTTTATTTTTCAAGGCCATATGAGGTATTTTCGTACTCTAATTGTCACACCCCAGGACAACCCGCCGCGCATTTATGCGCCAGGCGTTAAGCACATCACATACATTATCAATAACACAACCAAATAAGCCACTATATTAAAAATAAACAAGGTTCATAAACAAACAAAGGGGAAAATATGTCAGACATGGCTAGCCAAACAGTTACCGCCATGTCTGCATCATATATGATTCATACAAATATAAATTAAAAACAAATAGTGGCTACTCTTAATAGTTTCCGCTAAATTTTCTCACTCACGGCCTTCCTCCATGTCTCCTTCTTCATTTCCTGGAACCCACATAAATATGGAAACAAAACGGGTGAGAGATCGAACCATCTCTCAGTGCGGGATTTAGTTCCAGCCCGGTGTTTTTACAAATGAATGCAACTAATACCCAAACAGCAGTTAATTAAAAATAAACCCCAATTTCCTATAAATTCAGATATGCAACTTGTAAATCAATTTAAAAACGCAATTCCTGTTTCTTTTCCTTAAACAAACTTTTCATAACCTAGATCGCCACACACGGACGATCCGGCCCCTTTCTGTTCTGTTCACTTTTAAAATTTCGAAATTCCACACTCTGGGAATCATGCCCGTACATGAAACCCGGCGAATCGCCACGCAAGGACGACCCGATTATCACACTCTAGATGGGCCATTTCGGGGACCCATCCGGCGAACCGCCGCGAATTTGGCGGCCCGTTCTGTTCTGTTCTGTTCTGTTCTGTTCAAAACACTGGGCTGCCACACATGGACAACCCGCTTTTCAAAAACACATGCAGAGCCGCCTCACACGGACGGCCCCAATTTAAAAACAATTCATTTAAATTCCCCATTCCCAAATTTACAATTCAATTCCTGTCGATTCAATTTCATGCACCAAGAGTTCCTACCATGCAATTCTACACAAATTCAAACGATTGTTCGACATTCACAACATGCAGTTTATCCACCAGATTAAAGAAAGAATTACTTACCTCAATCCCTGCATTATGTATTATTTGTAAAAAGACCAGGAACCCGCACCTGTTAGCTGAGCGATTCCTTGATCGTCTCTCACGTCTCTAAATTCTTCAAAAGTCGAACCTTGAGTTTACGGATCCTCTATAATGCGAAACGAAATAAGAATTTCAGATTTTGAATGAGGATTTTCGGATCAGCAGCTAGCGGTACGCGCAACAGTCACTGTTTTGGACGGTTCTCAGCGATGGAGACTCCGATCGGGGTGAATCCAGCGCTCATGGATCCGTATCTGCGAGCACTACAACCTTCGTCTTGTACACTCCTTGAGATTTCGGACGTACGGATTGCAGTTCCCTGTGGAACTCGGCTGACTGGTATAGCTCGGTTTTCTGGTTTGAGTACGGACAGTAGTTACTGTTTTGGCCAGATCTTGGTGATGGAAACTCGGATTGAGGTGAATCCAGCGCTCAATCGTCTGTATCTTCGAGCACTACAATTCTCGTGTTGAAGTCTCATTCATATTCGGAACGTACACGTAGCAGTTCTATGCGAAAGCCGGCTGGTCGGTTTGGATCCAGTGGAGATTCGGATCTTTGAGTTTTTCGGGTCTAGGAGAGGGTGGGGCTCGGATCTGAGGTGGAGGCTGCTGTGACGGCTTGCGGTTATAGAAGAAGGGGTCTCGGTTTGGGGAGGGGGGCTGCGGTGGTGGCCGAGGAGGTGGCGGCCTAGAGGTTGAGGTAGGCGCGGGTGATTGCGGCAGCCTAGCGGCCGAAAGAAGAGGGAGTGGCGGCTAGGGCAAGGGGAAAAGAGGGGGGGGGGGGGCTGTGGAGAGGGGGGTTTATATAGGGTAGGGTTAGGTTTAGAAGAGGATTTGTGATTTTTGGGCTTGGGCTTAGTGGGCCAACATATTATAAATTCGGATTAGGGCCTATGACAGAATTTTAATGTTTGTCTTCAAAGATTGTAATAACTGGAATTATAGGTTTGGAATTTGAAGAAAGTTAAAACACAAGAGTCGTAGGTTTTTCTGTTACGGTTCGAACGCAATTAGTTTCAACTTAATCGGACTTTCGAGTGAAGAGGAATTAATATAATAGTCGACAGGGGTCTGCAGTTCCGAAACAGCACTGTTTACTGACTTTGAAAATTTGTGGAGAATTTTACGTTCAGAATTTAGAGTAAGTTTCTAAACAAATGTCGTAGATCTTGAGGTTAGGTTTTCAGGTATTAAATTTCATTTAGATCCGAATTATTTTGAATGATAAATTATTAAAATACTAACAGCTGTCTGTCTGAAGTTCAGAAGCCTCATAAGTTTTATTCTATTGTGCTTATGAAATTTTAATGTGGCTATAAAATTTTATTACCTAAATTCCGTGGCGTTACATCCTCCCCCTCTTAAGAATTCTGTTCAGTCCCCTGAACAGATCCATCCCTAGATGTATCAAATAGCTTTGGGAAATTCGAGCGAATGGTGTCTTCGAACTCCCACATAACCTCCTAACTTAAATGTCGTAGGTTACTGGAGGTGTTTAAATTTGAAATACTTTGTCAGTATTTAAGGTGGAGACATTACGTTTCTCGTACCTCTCCATTCGACAAAATTGGTGATTACAAAAGTAATTTATTCGAATATTCAAATGTACCTGCTATAGGTCATGCTGATGTCTCATTCTCTTCTGCGTTAATAATGCACCTTTCTCTAATCTAATATGGTTGCAATCACAGCCGTGTACATACGCTCCTACTTGCCTTTCGCCCTGACTCACATTCCTTCTCTTGTTAGAATTGTTGTGATTGATGTATCTGTCGATTAGTGAAATCCTAGTGTTGTTACTCATGTCTATAATTGGTGGCCTCCTGGTTCCTCGAATCATGCTTTCATTTGGAACCATGTTGCTTTGAGGAAGCTTGTTTGGGCATTCTCTAGAGAAATGCCCTGGTTTGAGGCATCTGTGACACAAACCATTGGCGAAGCTGCATTGCTCCTTTGTATGCAGTTTATGGCAACGATTGCACCAAGGTTTTTCGTTGGTGCGGAAGTTGGTCCACGGGTCCATGTCATTACTCCAAATTGGAGCTGATCTTGGAGTCTCCTTCATCCTTTGTTGAGTATTTCTGACATCAGTCAGTTGACTGTTGCGTGTTTCATAGGATTCTACAGTGGTAGCCCGCAACATAAGATCGGGCAACTTCTCTATTCCTGGTATGTCAATCAGTTGAGCGAGATGAGGGTTTAACCCGCCGAGGTATTGTTGTCTCAGTCGAAATTCATCCCGAACGATGTCAGGAGCGTATCTCATCAGGTTTTCAAATTTGGAGTTGTACTCGGTCACTATACTACTTCCTTGTTTCAGCCTCGTGAATTTTTTTGGCGGAGTAGTTCTCGAGACCTTAAATCCATGTACCTCCCTTCAAATATCCTCTCAAACTCTATCCAATTCATTGGGTCCGTGTTCTGGCGCTTAACCTCCTGCCACCAGAATCGTGCGTGCCCCTCGAACAGATGTGTAGCCAATTCCACCTTGTTCTCTTCTGGAGACCGGATGATCTGGAACTTGTCCTTGATGTTAGCGATCCAGTTCTCGGCTGTGGAGAAATCACTAGTTCCATCGAATGTCGGGGGACGCAGAGAGTTGAATGAGCGATAAAGTTCAAAGAAATGCTCTACTTCGCGAGGTCTTCTCTGTTCTGTCTCCATTGCCACTCGAGCTACCCTCTCGAGACCTTGTAAGAGGGTCTGTAGGTGGTCATCAGCCTCCTGGGCATTGGTCACAGGTGGAACGGTTTCTTCAGTGTTGCGAGCATTCGTTCCTCTTCGGGGCGTCCTCTCACCATTTCTATGGATTAACAAGCTAAGTTGTTTATTATTGTGTGAATGGATTTTTATTATTCATAATTACTTGACAAGTATGTGTACACATTTATAGATAACAAAATAATAGAATAAATGACGTCAATTGTAATACAGTGACATTCCTTATTACCTGATCAGAGATCCATCATATATATAATACCACAAATGAAATATGCTATTAATTATTTATTAATCCAACACTATTGTATTAAATTTTTCTGAATTACCAGCTCCATGAAGTTGTTAATTAATTAATTAATTTATATTATGTATTTATTATTTTCTTTTTGTCACCTTCGCGTAGTTCTTCCGGTGCACCTTCGGTTTCACTATCTGTAATTCCTAATGCGTTTTCTACAATGTAGCGTAGTACTATGGATTATTTTTCTAAAGACCAGACCTTAATATGTTCTCTCTTAGTGGTTAGTTATTGATATTGTATGTGCTGGCTCTGATACCAACTTAGTTGTCACACCCCAGGACAACCCGCCGCGCATTTATGCGCCAGGCGTTAAGCACATCACATACATTATCAATAACACAACCAAATAAGCCACTATATTAAAAATAAACAAGGTTCATAAACAAACAAAGGGGAAAATATGTCAGACATGGCTAGCCAAACAGTTACCGCCATGTCTGCATCATATATGATCCATACAAATATAAATTAAAAACAAATAGTGGCTACTCTTAATAGTTTCCGCTAAATTTTCTCACTCACGGCCTTCCTCCATGTCTCCTTCTTCATTTCCTGGAACCCACATAAATATGGAAACAAAACGGGTGAGAGATCGAACCATCTCTCAGTGCGGGATTTAGTTCCAGCCCGGTGTTTTTACAAATGAATGCAATTAATACCCAAACAGCAGTTAATTAAAAATAAACCCCAATTTCCTATAAATTCAGATATGCAACTTGTAAATCAATTTAAAAACGCAATTCCTGTTTCTTTTCCTTAAACAAACTTTTCATAACCTAGATCGCCACACACGGACGATCCGGCCCCTTTCTGTTCTGTTCACTTTTAAAATTTCGAAATTCCACACTCTGGGAATCATGCCCGTACATGAAACCCGGCGAATCGCCACGCAAGGACGACCCGATTATCACACTCTAGATGGGCCATTTCGGGGACCCATCCGGCGAACCGCCGCGAATTTGGCGGCCCGTTCTGTTCTGTTCTGTTCTGTTCAAAACACTGGGCTGCCACACATGGACAACCCGCTTTTCAAAAACACATGCAGAGCCGCCTCACACGGACGGCCCCAATTTAAAAACAATTCATTCAAATTCCCCATTCCCAAATTTACAATTCAATTCCTGTCGATTCAATTTCATGCACCAAGAGTTCCTACCATGCAATTCTACACAAATTCAAACGATTGTTCGACATTCACAACATGCAGTTTATCCACCAGATTAAAGAAAGAATTACTTACCTCAATCCCTGCATTATGTATTATTTGTAAAAAGACCAGGAACCCGCACCTGTTAGCTGAGCGATTCCTTGATCGTCTCTCACGTCTCTAAATTCTTCAAAAGTCGAACCTTGAGTTTACGGATCCTCTATAATGCGAAACGAAATAAGAATTTCAGATTTTGAATGAGGATTTTCGGATCAGCAGCTAGCGGTACGCGCAACAGTCACTGTTTTGGACGGTTCTCAGCGATGGAGACTCCGATCGGGGTGAATCCAGCGCTCATGGATCCGTATCTGCGAGCACTACAACCTTCGTCTTGTACACTCCTTGAGATTTCGGACGTACGGATTGCAGTTCCCTGTGGAACTCGGCTGACTGGTATAGCTCGGTTTTCTGGTTTGAGTACGGACAGTAGTTACTGTTTTGGCCAGATCTTGGTGATGGAAACTCGGATTGAGGTGAATCCAGCGCTCAATCGTCTGTATCTTCGAGCACTACAATTCTCGTGTTGAAGTCTCATTCATATTCGGAACGTACACGTAGCAGTTCTATGCGAAAGCCGGCTGGTCGGTTTGGATCCAGTGGAGATTCGGATCTTTGAGTTTTTCGGGTCTAGGAGAGGGTGGGGCTCGGATCTGAGGTGGAGGCTGCTGTGACGGCTTGCGGTTATAGAAGAAGGGGTCTCGGTTTGGGGAGGGGGGCTGCGGTGGTGGCCGAGGAGGTGGCGGCCTAGAGGTTGAGGTAGGCGCGGGTGATTGCGGCAGCCTAGCGGCCGAAAGAAGAGGGAGTGGCGGCTAGGGCAAGGGGAAAAGAGGGGGGGGGGGGCTGTGGAGAGGGGGGTTTATATAGGGTAGGGTTAGGTTTAGAAGAGGATTTGTGATTTTTGGGCTTGGGCTTAGTGGGCCAACATATTATAAATTCGGATTAGGGCCTATGACAGAATTTTAATGTTTGTCTTCAAAGATTGTAATAACTGGAATTATAGGTTTGGAATTTGAAGAAAGTTAAAACACAAGAGTCGTAGGTTTTTCTGTTACGGTTCGAACGCAATTAGTTTCAACTTAATCGGACTTTCGAGTGAAGAGGAATTAATATAATAGTCGACAGGGGTCTGCAGTTCCGAAACAGCACTGTTTACTGACTTTGAAAATTTGTGGAGAATTTTACGTTCAGAATTTAGAGTAAGTTTCTAAACAAATGTCGTAGATCTTGAGGTTAGGTTTTCAGGTATTAAATTTCATTTAGATCCGAATTATTTTGAATGATAAATTATTAAAATACTAACAGCTGTCTGTCTGAAGTTCAGAAGCCTCATAAGTTTTATTCTATTGTGCTTATGAAATTTTAATGTGGCTATAAAATTTTATTACCTAAATTCCGTGGCGTTACACTAATGGGTAGAGATGAAGTGGCCGTTCTTCAATTTCGTACCTTACGATGGTTACTGCTTGGGAACATGAGTATAATTTTGTTTGAAAGTTCACTTAAATCATTTGAAATGCTTTATAATGTTACAATCTTTGTTTGATGTGTTGATCTTATCATAACAGTGTACATATTACATGATAAGGAGCCAATCCAAACGAAGTAAAATTGTGTTATTTTTAGTAATTAGCTCAAGTTGTAATATTAGGAATGATTGGCAGCTGTACCTTTTTCTCATTTATCACTTTCACATTGTTACGGGAGGCTTGCCTCGTTTTTCAGGCCAAACAAATCCTGGAAAAAAAAAGTAAAAAGAAAGGAAATCGAATGCCGAATTGAAAATCAGACAGATTTGTTGCAGGTAATCTATCTGTTTTTTTATACATTGAGATCTATGTTTTGTTCCTTCCTGTTCCAATTTTATGTACTTTGTGGAATGTTAGGGGTAATAAACTTCATACTTCATTACGGTGACCCAGCAATCTAAGTTGGAGATGCAAATCATTTTCTTGCTTAAAGGGAGATTGAAAATTTGTTCCTCCCTCAAGTTATAATGAGAAGAAAACTTTTTTGGCACATTGAATATTCATTTTTCTCTTAATATTAATCTGAAATATGCAAGTTTGACTCAAAAATCAAAATTTCTGCAAACAATCGGGAAGGTGTGGATAGAATTAGTCCAATTCATGTAAGAGGATTGCATTAAGCATTAATTATAATCTAGAGTGCATACTACACATGTTAGGTCTTTCTTGAAAAAAAAAATGTTGAAATGCATTTTTTTCCTAAAATTAAATGATCAAGCCCTTTTTGATTGATGAAATCTCACGACATTATAAAATTATACAACATCTCACTCTTTTCATTTTTTTTTTTTCAGAACACATGAATTATCTTTCATTCAAGGTAATGTCCAGGATATCTTCAAATTAATCACTTGTCTTAAGCAAACAATGTTATGACACTCTGACAAATTTATTTAATGCAGGTACCTACTTCTAATAGGCATATCTATCAAATATCAGTTCATTGAAACGTAACACAACTCATTTAATAACCAACACCCATATTGTGATGTCTAGCCCAGAAGCATCCTCAACATATGGTCAACATCCAACATACGCCAGTGAAACTGATCTGACAGCTCTGCTCATTTTCATCGCCTTCTGTTGCTGCTGCTTCGCCGTAGCCAAGATAGTTATTTACATCTTTGATCAGAGATACGGAGGTCTTCATTTAACAAATCATGTTGCTCAAGACGGTACGGAAGGACTCAATTCTGATTCTTTAGAGGCATTGCATGTGACAAAATTTAAGAGAAGCAATTCAGGGAGCAATGCTGAGTGCTCGATTTGTCTTGGTGGGCTGGAAGAAGGAGACCCAGTCAGGTTGATGCCTAATTGCATGCACCTGTTCCACCAGGATTGCATCGACAAATGGTTGCAGTCTCATGCTACATGCCCAATTTGTCGTGCAAATGTTGACCCGTTAAAACCAGCAGATGCAGAAGAAATAGCATCAGTAACTGAAACGCAGTCATTACCAGCAATGACATCATCATCAGAAACTCGCTTGGATCAAATGGTGTAAAAATGTTTTTTTTTTTTAAATGTTACTGCCTAGACTTCTGAAACACACGCGTACGTATTTGTCTTATATGTGAGTACTCAATTTTAGAAAAATTAATTAGTGGAAGGATATACAAGTTCAATTTTGTAGGTGATAGTGGTTGTAATTTTGATTTTTAAGAACCAAAATTTTGTTTTTTTCTTTCTTATTTTCAATATATCTAAAGATCAAAAGTTGTTGTCTGGTATTGGCATGAGAGTGTAACTTCACCATGGTTCCAAGTTCCAACACAGCTCACTCTCACAACCAAAAAGGAGTATCAATCTAAATATTCAGGTATATTACTGTATTTGTGCTTTTTACATAGGATAGTTATATGTATATTTCTTTCCCTGTTATACACCGAAACTTCCTCTTTTGTCTTTTAAATTATTGGAGACCGGAACTTCAAATTTGCAATTGTCATGAATTCTGTCTTCCTTGAATAATAACCTGGCAGGAAAAACAAAAACATAATAAATCAAAACTGAATTCGTAACTAAAGGACACAACACTAAGTATACATTTTTGGTATATATTTGGCGGGTACATACTGTTCTTCCTTCCTGCTGGCTCTCTCCATATTTCTGTAGCATTTCACTGGAACATTATGTAATGTTACACTTGGTTGGAAGCGTTACAGAAATCAAACAGTAGATAGATGATAAAATATAATATTTGGGTATAGTTATTTTGCAATTCTTCTCCTCGTATGTTTTCTGCATAATTAAGCACACAAATTTGAATATATACATTTTTTTTTCCTGAAAGAAGGTGGTACGTATAAAAGTAGGCAATTGATTTTATATCAAATAATTTTAATAAGCCATAATTAATAAAAAAAGTGAAATGAATAGAACCGTTTCGTTTTTTTAATGGACAATTTATGCCTTTTTGTGCTTATTGCTAGTGTTGTCACTCCAAGAAGTTATAAAACAATACTCATTAAAGTTATGAAAATTCGCAGTTTAGACTCGTTTGCTGCTTTCATTTCGAGAACATGAAAACAAGAAACTCATCTGCTCCTGTTATTTGGGTCATTGTTTCGTACACAATTGCAAACTGTTTGAACAAAAGAAAATAATTTCCAATTTACTAAATTTGTTCCCATCTTAAATTAGGTATCTAACACAGAAGAACTAAAAAAAGTTATCACTGGAGTCCTATTTAAGCCCTGATTTAATTTTAGCTGTCCCTGGAACTCTTTTGCTCATAGAAATGATGTTTTGATTAACATATCTAAACAATGCCTGTGCAGGACCAGAGTGCCTGAAGCATTTTTGCTTCAGGCACGAGGGAAGATCAGAAAGACACACAGGGATAGATGATATTCGACAAAATCTCTTCAGGTATCGCCACCCAACGAGCATAATAATAACTTGTTTCAATTTCAATTCAAAATTATGGATTCTTCATTTTCTGGACACCGATTACTTGTTTCATGATTAGGCACAACCCACTGTCGAGACCTGGCACGGATCAACATTTATTGATCCGGTGATCCAGAGGACCATGACAAATCCATTTTCCTCAATCTGCTGCAAAGGACCATCTGATGTAACCAAGTTGATCATCGTCTCCGCCTCTGTTGTATTCATATCAATTCTATTCAAGCTTGTTGCTGACTTCTTCGGTCGAAGATTCAGAAATATCAATGTTTCCTACTATGTCATCTCTGGGCTTACTGCCGCTGAAATTGCACAGTTACCCATGACTAGATACCAAACAAATCTGGCCAGTGGAACCTCAGAGTGTGCTATATGTATTAGTGAGTTGGAATGTGGTGATTTGGTAAGAATACTGCCCAATTGCAAGCATTTATTTCATCAAGAATGTATCGATATATGGTTCCCTATTTCTGGTACCTGCCCGGTTTGTCGGACAATTGCAAGTGCAGGAGAGTCAAGCATTAGCTCACTGTTATTACCAGGCACATCATCATCAGGAGCAACACCAGCAGCAACGCTGGAAATGACATCGACATCAGCACCAGTATCGCCATCAGCATTAGTATTGTTATCAGCATTTGCATCACCGTCAACATCACCGCACTCCGTTGTGGATATTATGGTATGACATGATTTGACTGCTTCATTCAGACTTTGAAGGAAGATCTAAATACATTGTGAAGAGAGTGCAGAGGATGCCAGATAAAGAATTTCATAACAAATAAAGGATATTTCAAAACAATGAAATATTGCTCATTTTTTCTGAAAATGGATTTGGTACTTGCTAAGTTTGGTCTCGGCAACAAATATTTGTATCAAGTTTATTTTAATGTACTTTTTATGTCTAAAAGTATCATAAGTTGTTTGTGGTTTTACTTTAAGCTTCATGATTATTAAGAACCTTTGAGGACAGAATTCAAGAATATGGTATTCTGAACTTGAATTAAAGATCTAAACTAAATCCAAGGAAATGCTCAACGAAATTTGTTTGCTTTCCGCTTAATGCCTTCAAGGTTCGTGAATTTTTTTATATATTAAGCTGGTCCGAAGTCGTTATTTATTGTCTTTATCTGAGGATGCGATGAATGATATATTCAGCATCATTCCAAGAACTGTTATGAATGTAAATCGAAAAAAAATCTTTTTCACTTGACCCTCAGCCATGAGGACCAACCGATTTAATAATTTTATATATGGTGCTTCCCGTTTAAAACAAAGAGTGAATCAGGCATTAGTGCATTACAAAAAATTAAGTATTTCAGTTTAAAATAAAGAGCTAGTTGGGCGTACGTTGCCATTATTCCCTTAAGTTAATATTATTGCATAAAGCACTTTTGTGAAAAGATTTATGGATTTTCCATAGGGGTGAAAACGGAGCGAATACAAAGCGGATAGTGGTAAAATCATATCCATATTTATTTAATTTTTCAGATACTGATACGGATAAGATATCAGCTAGATACAGATATGGATATGGATGGAATTGAATATTTATTAAAATAATATTAAAAAATACCAAGTTCATAATATTTATCTAATTTTAATGATAAATAACAATATTTTTTCATAATATATATTAAAATAGAGGAGGGTTCCAATGCCTCATCTCCTCATACCTCATCCATACCTCATATTATATATCTCCATTTTCAAAGTCTAAACTATCGATCTGACCGTTCAACATGATATTCATACTAAAATATGCTTGGGGATGAAATTTTATAATTTTTGCAATTTTTTTACTATTTTTTAAGATAGGTACAAAATCACTGTTTTTTGAATGGTCCAAATACAGTGATTTTGTACCTATCTTAAAAAATAGTAAAAAAATTGCAAAAATTATAAAATTTCATCCCCAAGCATATTTTAGTATGAATTATCATGTTGAACGGTCGGATCGATAGTTTAGACTTTGAAAATGGAGATATATAACATGAGGTATGGATGAGGTATGAGGAGATGAGGCATTAGAACCCTACTCATTAAAATATATGATATATATCTAATATTCGGATATGGATAATTGAAACGTAAAATCATATCAGTATCCATATTCACACGGATATTCAGATATCGGATATTCATATCTAATTTTCAAATACGGATCGAATACGGATCGGATAGTATCCATATCCACACGGATATTCAGATATCGGATGTTCATATCTAATTTTCAAATACAGATCGAATATGGATCGGATATTATCCATACCGTTTTCACCCCTAATTTTCCATTGTCCATTTATATGTCAATATTTTCATTGCAGTGAAAAAATCAGTTTTGAATGAATAATGAAAAGAAAAGAAAAGAAAAAGGATGTCCTCGAATGTTACAAGTTTATAGTTCTGAAATGGCCTTGAATGAATAGTAATTTTAATAAATTCAATTCAAGTTTTGTTCACGAACTAATGATTATATTAATTAAATGGATGGAGACAGTACTTGATCTATGTTAGTGTCAATGGAACATTGAACAATAACTTCTTCAAATCTTTTATAATAACTACTTGAACTATTAAATTATTAGTAATTTGCGTACATCCCAACTTATGGTACTGCAGTCAACTTTTATAATACATTATAATAAAAAATTATTTAAAATTTAAAAATTAAAATTGTAGACGTGTTTTCAATATTATAGATATCACATATATCAAATTTGAGTTAATTTGAAATTTTATCTTATTCATCATAAAGTCATTAGAACTATATCATTAAAAATCTGATACGTGTGCTATTTACAAAATGAAAAATGTATAATAAATTTAATCATAATTGAATACTATTTTTCAAATATATAAACTATAAAAGTTGAATATAACATAAAAATTGAATGTACGCTAAAGTTATTCTAAACTATTTTCGCTGACAGACGAGTTTTATCTAAAATTGTAACCCCTGAAATACTATTAACTAAATTTGTCCTGGACTGTTATCTGAACCTCAATTAGTTCTCAGCTTCAGAATTTAATTAAAAAAAATCGGATAATAATAACAGTGAGTCTTATTATTAATAATATTTATTATTACTATTTTTATTTTTATTACTGTTATTAATATTATTGTTGTTATTTATTATTATTATTATTATTATTATTATTATCATCACCATCATTTATCATTATTATTATTATTGTTATTTTCATTACTTGTATTGTTATTATTCTTCTCCTTGACAGATTCCTATCTCGGGCCTAAGGGATGGGCCCGAATTTTTTATTTATATCCAAAAAAAATTCGAAATTTACAAATCTACAGCTATTTTGAAGTTATTTCCAGATTTGCCCCATCCGGAGAATTATTTTCCGGATCCAGCGTCTCTTTCCGGAAAATAATTCTCCGGATCCAAAGGTTCTCTTTCCGGAGAATTATTCTCCGGATTTGGGTTTTTTAATTAAATAGAAAATATTATGATTTATTTATTTTTTGTATGGAAATATTAGAAATATTTTTATATTTATTTAAAAATAGATGAAATACTATATAATTGAATTTATTAAAAAGACTGCGACAAATAACCCGGATCAACATTTTTCCGGTCGGATTTTTTGCGGCTGTAAGAAAATGAAAATATTTCTTTGTGTGTTATTGGAAAAAAAATAAAAATGTTTTGGATCTGAGTTATTGATCCCGGTTCAAAAGTCACTTCTGAGTAAATAAAGAAAATATTGTGGTCCTTCTAGTACATTAAAATTCTAAGATACTGCATCTATTTTGAAAAAAAAAATTGATCTTAAATCATTCAGCTCTTACATTTTGTCAGATCATATTGGTTTTTTTCGAAAATGGAAGGACCACGATATTTTCTTTATTTACTCAGAAGTGGCTTTTGAACCGGAATCAATAACTTAGATGCAAAACATTTTTTTTCAATAACACACAAAGAAATATTTTAATTTTTCTTGCAGCTGCAAAAAATCCGGCCTGAAAAATGTTGATCCGGGTTATTTGTCGGAGTTTTTCTAATAAATCCAATTATATAGTATTCTATCTATTTTCAAAGAAATATAAAAATATTTCTAATATTTCAATACAAAAAATAAATAAATCATAGCATTTTCTATTTAATTTTAAAAAAATCAAATTCGGGGAGTAATTTTCCGGAAAGAGAACCTTTAAATCCGGAGAATTATTTTTCAGAAAGAGATGCTGGATTCGGAAAATAATTTTTCAGATTGGATGAATCTAGAAATAAAAATAGTTGTAGATTTGTAAATTTCGAATTTTTTTTAATATTAATAAAAATTTTGGGGGATGGGCTCTATGAGACGCTAAACTTTAAAATTTTGAACTTATGCATAATGCAGGTATGACTCGCAAATTTAGATTATACATTTAGTTATGCGACAACTATAAATGAATAAAGCTCTGTTTGACTAGCTCACATAATATCAACAAAGAATATATAGTTGCAAAAAATTAGAATAATTATTAGGTCATCAAGCTATCATTTTTTAATATTTTACTTTTGGGTCCAACTCAGACGCTACAAATAGTCAAATACAATGGTGGTGTCAATTTGAGAATATATTATTTGACTATTAATTTGTTGGCATATATAATGTTTGGGTTGAAGTTAATTTGCACTTGCTCTGATAAGAGGCCAACTAAAAGCTTAAATTAATAGACCATATGTCAACTTTTTAAAATGCAATAATAATTAAATTCATGTTGCACAGCTGCAGTTCTGTATGTACGTGCAAAATCAAAGTATTCACGACTTCTATGGTTTGCTAGTCATGATTTAATTGATATATGTAAATTGTCTTGACTTGAATTTCTATGGTTGTTCCGCAAGAGGGACCGACCAACAACTATTTAATCCGTTATATCCAAGATGAAGTAAAGTCAAAGGAAATTTATAAATATTAATTATATTGTATAGTTTTATTTACAAATAACACAATGTCATAATTAACAATACTATAATCAAATGGAACTCTGTATGCGGCTAGCTTCACTACTACAAAAAAAAAAACACATTTATTATCGTTCCTTTACCATCGGGTGTCCTTCTGCACAGATGGTATATGTAATCAGTGGCAGCACTGTAATTACTTTAAACTTTTTATCGACTTTTCGGTCTAACCAACCGATGGCGTTGATGCCTGCCCTCCTTTGCCATAGGTTAACTTTTAAGTACAGTTAGTATTGAGTGACTCTTCGACATCGGTTTGGCTCAACGGACGATGGCATTGAGGGGGTGACTTTTACCATCTGTTGTGTTACATGATCCGTTGGTGTTGGATTGATCAACACTGACTGATATTCTTACTGAACTGGTGGTGATATTTTTGAGTGGCAGCGGTGGTAAATAATTAGAACCTAGGTCATGCAGGTATTGAAAGATTTTCCGATCTTGCAATTGGCTTTTGGGCTATCAAAGCTAAAGTATTTTAGGGTTTAGGGTTTAAATTCACTCACAAAGAGACGGCTGAGAGATAAAATTACTAATTAAGGACTCGCCCTTTTATATCTGGAGAACACCATCGGTTAAATTGATGTACCTGCATGGCTTAGGTTCCAATTATTTACCACCGCTGCCACTCAAAAATATCACCATCGATTTAGTAAGGATATCAGTCAGTGTTGATCAATCCAACACAAACGGACCATGTAACACAACAGATGGTAAAAGTCACCTCCTCAATGTCATCGTCCGTTGAGCCAAACCGATGTCAAAGAGTCACTAAATACTAACTGTACTTAAAAGTTAACCGATGGCAAAGGAGGGCAGGCATCAACGCTATCGGTTGGTTAGACCGAACAATCGGTAAAAAGTTCAAAGTAATTATAGTGTTACCACTGGTTACATACACCATCCGTGCGGAAAGACACCCGATGGTAAAGAGGCTAAATGTGTTTTTTTAGTAGTGAAGGTCCCAAATTCCCAATAATTAGATCTCCGGGGATCCATCTGAAGTTTGAAACCCAAAGGTCAACCATTTTTTTATGCTTGAAAGCCCATAAACGAGCTGTCAACCATTTAAAAACAATGTTAATGTTGTATATAAAATCAATGGTTCTTCACAACAAACACACTATAATTACTAAGGTAGCTCATAGCATACGGGCAACGAACCAAAAAAAAGAAGAAGATAACTCATAGCTAGTCCTTTTAGCAACAGCTAGCAAAGCCCCATTCCACCATGGCAAGGTCCATTTTTAGAAGTCCCTCACCAAGCCTGGCTCCGTCCATTCCGGGCGATAACCAATTCGCCGGTAGTGACCTCAGTGCGGCTTCCGTGTTCATTATCAGCATGGTGTTCTTCATCGGTATAATCCTCAATTTTGTACTCCGGCTTTACTTAGCAGCAAAATATAACCAGCGATTGCAGCGTCAGGCCAGTGTTGCTGCTTCTGCCAAGCCAAAGCTCGGTCTTCGTCAAGAGGAAATATCTCTGCTTCCAAAATTAGTATATCACCCAAGCACAGATAATGGTTTTGAAGATGAACCCAATAGTTTGGCATTAGATTGTGCCGTATGCATAAATGAGCTTATAGACGGTGAGACGATTCGAGTTTTGCCGACTTGCAAGCACTTCTTCCATGTAGATTGCATCGACAGGTGGTTGTCTGCACATTCGTCATGCCCCATGTGTCGGGCCCACCCGGAGCTGGAGAAGGTGAACTCGGGTATGGTTTCAACTTCGATGCTATTGCCTCAATTGACATCGTGCATTGCAGCAGATGAGCATTTGAAGTCTCCACCAGAGACATCAGCGCATGAAGCGCAATTTTTGTCAACTCCGAGAGATACAGATTTTCATGAGATAAGGATTGATGTGCAACCTATTGATGGTGAACCAGTTTGTGAATGTACGTAGTTAAGGGCTATCCATAAAATGTATAGCTTGGCATGTAGATGATAGTTTAATACTTTAATGGTTGTGAACTAAAACTAGCTAGATACTTATAAAATGTTGCAAGTACTGTCAATTGAGAATTTTTTGGTAGTATCATTGCTATTTTAAATTGATCTCTTGGATTTATAGACTGCGAAGCTTTCTATTCTGTTGCATTAATAACAAGAGGCCAATGAAGCTCTTAGATTCACATCAAGATTCATGTGCACTCTTGATCCTCATGAATGTTAAAGCTGTCAGCACAGATATTGATGTGGATCTACGACAGTGAATCGTACCGAACTAGATCCGATATGCCCAACGGACTGACCCCGCGCAATTCCTACAGCGATATATAATCTTATGAATATTTACCTACAGCCTCATTCATCCATGACAATTATATATATATATATAGAGTAGAACTAGGGTGTTCCTGAGCTCACCAAGCCCTTCCGTGAGCTCGACTCTAAAACCTATCAAATTGACTTCTAACAACATTTTCAAACCGTTAGATATTCAATCTATATTAAAATGTGCTTGGAGAACAAATTTTACATTTTTTGGAATTTTTTTACTATTTATTAAGATGGTTTGAAAATCGCTGTTTTCCAATGGTGCAGAATTTTAATAAAAACAACGATTTTCAAATCATCTTAAATAGTAAAAAAATTTCAAAAAATGTAAAATTTGGTCTCCAAGCACATTTTAATATAGATTGAACATCTAACGGTTTGAAAATGTCGTTTGAAGTCAATTCGATAGGTTTTAGAGTTGAGCTCACGAAGGGCTTGGTGAGCTTAGGAACACCCTAGTTCTACTCTTATATATATATATAGAGTCCGACTAGGCTACTCCATGGAGTAAAACGACTTGGTACTCCACGCCATATCTTCATTTTCAAAGTTCAAATAGTCGATTCGAACCTTCCAACATGTTCTCCATATTGAAATGTGCTTGGAGACCAAATTTTACATTTTTTGGAATTTTTTTACTATTTATTAAGCCACTTTGAAAATCTGAAAATCCTTATGAACAGTAAAAAACAGTAAAAATTTCTGGACCGCCGGATCAGTGATTTTCAAAGTGGCTTAATAAATAGTAAAAAAATTCCAAAAAATGTAAAATTTGGTCTCCAAGCACATATCAATATGGAGAACAACTTGAGCGGTTCGGATCGGTCGTTTGGATTTTCAAAATGGAAATAATGAGGCGTGGAGCACCAAGTCGTTTTACACTATGGCTTAGCTAAGCCCAGCACTATATATATATGAGATGGACTTAGCTACTTCATGGAGTAAAACGACTTTGTACTTCACGCCATATCTTCATTTTCAAAGTTCAAATAGTCGATTCGAACCTTCCAACATGTTCTTCATATTGAAATGTACTTGGAGACCAAATTTTACATTTTTTGGAATTTTTTTACTATTTATTAAGCCACTTTGAAAATCTGAAAATCCTTATGAACAGTAAAAAACAGTAAAAATTTCTGGACCGCCGGATCAGTGATTTTCAAAGTGGATTAATAAATAGTAAAAAAATTCCAAAAAATGTAAAATTTGGTCTCCCAGCACATATCAATATGGAGAACAACTTGAGCGGTTCGGATCGGTCGTTTGAATTTTCAAAATGAAAATAATGAGGCGTGGAGCACCAAGTCGTTTTACTCCATGAAGTAGCTAAGCCCAGCACTATATATATATATATATATAGTGATGCTACGATGCTTTGGGAAGTAAATAGAGTGTTTTACTTCCCGCTCATATATTCATTTTCAAAGTTCAAACAGTTGATTCGAATTTCTCAATATGATCTTTATATTGATATGTGCTTGGAGACCAAATTTTACATTTTTTGGAAAAAATTTACTATTTTTTTTGAATTTTTGAAAAAAAAAATTTGTTTTTCTGAAATTTTTTATTATTATTTTATTTAATGAAAAGTTGTGATTTTCAAAAATTCTAAATAAATAGTAAAAAAAATTCAAAAAAATAAAAATTTTGGTCTCCAAGCACATTTTAATATGAATATCATGTTGGAATGTTCGAATCAACTGTTTGAGTTACAACAAAGTTACCATAACCATTTTCTAAATTTTCAAAGTTCAAACCGTTCAACATGATCTCCACAATAAAATGTGCTTCCAGATCAAATTTTACATTTTTTTGAATTTTTTTACTATTTATTAAGTATTTTACAAAAACTAGTCCAATTCGGACCATTGAATTTTGTACCCATTTTAATAAATAGTAAAAAAATTCAAAATTTTTGGTTGAAAGATACATAATTAATTAATTATAGAAAAAAAAATGGACAAATTTTGGTTAAAGCTATACCCGAAATCCCCCCCCCCACTGAAATACAAGAATTCAGTTCAACAGGAAACTTAAAGTATCCTAAATGCTAATGCAAGTGGTCTTAACGGCCGTCTCAAAGAAAACTTTATTCAATTCAATAAGCAACCAAAGAAAGTCAATATATATACATTGCATTTAAATAATTAATATCCAGTACAATTCAAGTCAATAACTAATTAATTGTAGCAGTCTGTAAATTATATAAATAAATAAATAAGTTATGCAGAAAAAAAGTCAATCAATCGAATATACGATGCTAATTAAGAGCATATATATGCAAATAGATTATAATTAAATAAAAGTTTTTTTTATTGCATATATAGAGCTTATTCATACTAAAGTTTAGAAATGAAAAAAAAATATATATATTTGCATACTTCTAATTACTTGAATGTGCTTAATTAGTCGTCTTTGACTTCACAAGAACATATCAAAATTAATATTTGTAGATGCAAGTCTCCGGCTTTGCCGTCATTTTTATTAATATCCAAAGTTAATTAGAAATTAATAAATATGCCCAGATTCGCTGGTTTTTAATAAAAATGTCTGTACCGGTCAGAAAATGATCGGTACCCTATATATATATTTTTTTTTTCTGTTTTAGACCCTATAAATATCCATTTTAAATAGGAACCGGCCATTTTCTGACCGGTACGGATATTTTTATTAAAAACCAGCAAATTTGGACATATTTATTAATTTCTAATTAACTTTGGATATTAATAAAAATGACGGCCAGCTTTGCTTCATTCCTTTGCACGTAGTAGCCTAAAAATAGCGACTATAATGTAAAAGTTAAACTAGGATTCATTTATGCTGGTAGAACAATGAAATATTAATAATATATAGAAACTATTCCGACATTTTTAATAATACCCCAAGTTAATTAAAGATTAATAAAAATACCCACGGTTCCCGAAAATTTTTAAAAATGCCCAAACCGGCCATTTAATGGCCGGTACCGAATAAATCTCCCAACCGGCCATTAAATGGCCGGTACTGATTTTTTTTTTTTTTTTTTTTTTTAAGAAAAATAGCTAAAATACTGAAATCTAACACTAAAAAATCGAATTGTTTTGTTAAATATTTGTTAGATTACTTTTTTCATAGCATATTTATACTAAAATACACTATGAATAGGACCGATTTTGTGCTAAAATATGCAAAATCCGAGATTTTTATTTTTACCCAAAACAGAAAATATATATAAAATAGAAAATATATATAAAAGATACAGAAAATATATATAAAAGATACATCAAAGACCCTAAAAACTCTAAAATTATAAAGAAATGTTCAAAAGTCCATGAAGGAAGACTCGGATCGCGAATCTGAGCCCGCAAATGGGCGAAACGGATTATAGATTGGTTTCGGATCGGGTTTTGGGTTGTGGAGTTCCTGTCAAAATTTCAGCCCGATCCAACGGACGGATCAAAAGTTACGCTCCTTTTCATGAAGCATGCACAGGCCCATATTGCATCATTTTCGATTAAGATTTTCATTTCTATTCTTCAATCTACGTAGCTCAGTAAATTACCGTATTTTAGCATAATTCTACATAATTATTGTAATTTTAGCATTTTAGTAAATTTACTGTATTTTAGCATTTTAGTAAATTTACTGTATTTTAGCATAATTATTGTAATTTACCGTATTTTAGCACAAAATCGGCTCTATTCGTAACGTATTTTCTAACAAATATTTAACAAAACAATTCGATTTTTTAGATTTCAGTATTTTAGCTATTTTTCTCTTAAAAAAATTTAACATAATTTAAAGTAATTTAGTGTCAATCAGCATAAATTAACATAATTTCAAGTAATTTAGCGTATTTTAGTATAAATATGCTATGAAAAAAGTAATCTAACAAATTTAACAAAACAATTCGATTTTTTAGTGTTAGATTTCAGTATTTTAGCTATTTTTCTCTAAAAAAAAATAAATAAATAAATAAATTCAGTACCGGCCATTAAATGGCCGGTTGGGCAATTAATTCGGTACCGGCCATTTAATGGCCGGTTTGGGCATTTTTAAAAATTTTCGGGAACCGTGGGTATTTTTATTAATCTTTAATTAACTTGGGGTATTATTAAAAATGTCGGGAAACTACTTCCAAATAATAAAAGGAAGTGTTTTTTTTTAATTAAATAGAAGGGAATTCTCAGAAATTTTAATAAAACATTTTTATGAAAAGGGTCTTAATTATGCAAAAGTGATTGTTTAGTTTGAAAATGTAGGACTTCAGTTTGTATTAATGCTTGGATTAATTTAGTCTTGAAGAAAGTTTTCAGATTTAGAATCCTCGTACTTTCTTTTTCTAAAATTAATGAACGAATGACTGAACTCGAACATTAAGAGTTCAATTAAAGAAGAGTGAGGCTACGGTACTATGCATATCACGGATTGGTCTGTGATACGGCTCAATATTTGAGTTTTCAAAATTCTAACGGTCAATCCGAACCGTTCAACATGATTATAAAATGAATATGTACTTGCAAACCAAATTTTACATTTTTTTGAATTTTTTTACTATTTTTTTAGATAGGTAGAAAATCACTTGATCTGAAAATTCTGGACCATCCAAAAACAATGATTTTCTATCTATCTAAAAAAATAGTAAAAAAGTTCAAAAAAATGTAAAATTTGGTTTGCAAGTACATATTCATTTTATAATCATGTTGAACGGTTCGGATCGACCGTTAGAATTTTGAAAACTCAAATATTGAGCCGTAGCACGAACCAATCCGTGTTATGCATAGTACTGTAGCCTCACTCATTAAAGAATATGTTGGATTAATACTAAATTGGAAGTATAGATCAAATGAATTTATCCCCAAGTTTCAAATATTTATGCATGTGTATGTATACGAGGAGGGTTCCAATACTTCATGTCTTTCATACCTCATCATACCTCATATATTATATTTTCGTTTTTAAAGTTCAAACTATCGATTTGAACCGCTCAATATGATATTCATACTTAAATATGCTCTGGGATGAAACTTTACAATTTTTGAAAAATTTTACTATTTTTAAGATACGTAGAAAATCGATATTTTTAAACGATCCAGAAACAGTGATTTTGTATCTATCTTAAAAAATAGTAAAAAAAATTCAAAAATTATAAATTTCATCCCAAAGCATATTTTAGTATAGATATTATGTTGAGCGATTCGGATTGACAGTTTGAACTTTAAAAACGAAAATATAATATATGAGGTATGATGATTTATGAAAGGCATACATGATGTATTGAAACCGTCCTCGAGTGGGGAAGACTCCGTGTGGGTCAAAAAGGTTGTATGAAGTCTGATACGATATCATTAAATTTTAAACGGGGGAATTAGGATATATATTATTTACAATAAATTATGTTACACATTCCAATAATTTTCTGTTGAAAAAGGAATATTCCATGTTGAATTCACCTGACAAAGTCGGAAACTCAAAAGTCAACGATGTGAAGAACTAAAACCATTCAACAACAACGGATCCGAATCTGCAGCCATCCTTCGCTTTGAACAGTAACTCTATAATTTCTGCTTTTTCTAATTCAGCTGTCTAATTGTTTCGAGATGCGTGCACAGAAAAATCAATTGTTTTGAAATACGTATACAGAAAAAGTTAACGGCTGGATTTGAAAAAACAGAAATTTCAGAATTACTGTTCACACTTTTCACGGATCACAGCAAATTTATTTCCCAACAACAACATGTGTGCCTCACCACACTTACTGCGCGTGCGCGCGCGCACACACTATAAATACCCCATACAATGAGATAATCAGCAAAAACTGAAAAAAAAAACCCAATTCTCCACCATGTCAACCAACACATATGATGAGAGCCTCTCATCAAGCCTGGCCACCCCGATACCAGAATCGCGCAAAAACCAGTCTACGCACAATGTTGGTGTGACCGCAGGGATCATCGGCATAGTGTTTATCATTGGCATAATACTCTATCTTGTGTTTCGCCTCTACTTAGCCAAATTATATAACCGGCGGCAACGACATCTAGGAAGTGTTGCTCCTCTAACAACCAAGCCGCAAAAACAAGGCCTCGACCCGGAGGCCATCTCTATGCTTCCGAAATTCGTTTATACACCGCACACAAATTGTGGCCATGCAAATGGGTCTAATGGTTCAGCACTAGAATGTGCTATATGCATCAGCGAGCTTGTCGAGGGGGAAATTGTCAGAGTTTTACCCATTTGTAAGCACTTCTTTCATGTTGAATGCATTGACACATGGCTGGGCACACATTCGTCATGCCCGATGTGTCGAGCCCATCCCGAGCCAGAAAAGATGAAATTGTATGGTACATCATCTGAGGGAGGGGAGCTGGGGCTCGGGCCATGCCTCGAATCGCCTTTTTCAAAGTCTCCAAGAGGCCGGGTATCGGCAACGCTTGGATTGCCTTTTGTGTTGACTCCAAGAGGAGCCTCAGCATGGCTCAGATCACCATTTATGTTGACTCCAAGAGGTACACATTCGCAAGAGATGCGGATTGATGCGACGTCAGATCTGGATGAGATCAGCATCAGCATCGACGAGCAATAATTTTGTTAGAAATAATATATAGTTCTTTAGGAATTCATGAAATTTTGGTATGACTGTAACATTTTTGAGTCACTGTTATTGTTATTATTATTATTATTATTATTATTGAATTTTTGAAAGCAGATTTTAGCAATGAATATCTATTTTTCAACTACTCTTGATCTTTTTGGAAAATACATTTCATTAAATTTTCTGAACTTGGACAATTGACAATCATTTGTAATTGTGTTACACTTAATTAACTATTAAAACACATAAATAAATTCTAGCAAATTCTAATAAAATTTAGACCTTTAAAACACGTATATATGTGTCAAATGAATGTGTTTTAATGTTTTATTTATTAAATAATAAAAATAATTATTATATTAGCATTATCCGTTATTTACCCACTACCGCTTCATTATCAGACAACAATGACAGAGATAATGATAGAGTACGAGTAAGATAATTCGTAGCGGATAAGGATAGAATACGGGTAAGAACAATTTGTAACGGGTACGGGTATGAAAATGCTTCCATCCAACTCTTATCGTACATGTTGACACCCCTACACGGAGTACTTAAAACGTAAAAAATTAATTTTAAATCGTCAAGTACTTTGAGGGAAAAAAAAGTTTCAAGTCCAAGTGAGTGTGAGTAAATCTGCTGTGATTCAAAGGAATTGCAGGGATTCTGTTATTTTAAATTCAATCTTTCATTTGTTTTGAAATTTATATATTAAAAATAATTTCTATTAAGATTCGTGTATTTCAAAAAATGAAAGGTTGAATTTAAAATAACAGAAATTCTGCAATTCTTTTGGATCGCAGCAGATTTATTTCCTTCATTGCTTGCTTGCTTGAGTTGCTTCATGTTTTCTTCGTTGACTTAGTTATATAAAACCAAACTTCTAAACTGGACACAGTCACACAGGCGATCTTTTAGAAGCTGCAAGTTGAAATAGCAGCTTAACTCCAAATGCGAGTCATTTTAATATGAAGATCATGTTGGAAGGTTCGAATCGACTATTTGAACTTTGAAAATGAAGATATGAGCAGGAAGTAAAACACTCTCTTTAATTTTCAAAGCAAGTTAGTCCATATATATATATAGAATTTTGCTATTGTACTTCGCGAAGTAAAACCAATATTTTACTTCACGCTCATATTTCCATTTTCAAAATCCAAAACGTCGATCCGACCGTTCAAGTTGTTCTCCATATTGAAATGTGCTTGGAGACCAAATTTTACATTTTTTGGAATTTTTTTACTATTTATTAAGGCACTTTGAAAATCGCTGATCCATTGGTCCAGAATTTTTTACTGTTTTTTACTGTTCACAATGGATCAGCAATATTCAAAGTGGCTTAATAAATAGTAAAAAAATTCCAAAAAATGTAAAATTTGGTCTCCAAGCACATTTCAATATGGAGAACAACTTGAACGGTTCGGATCGACGATTTGGATTTTGGAAATGAGAGTATGAGCGTGAAGTAAAACTTCGTTTTACTTCGCGAAGTACAATAGCCCTACTCTATATATATATATATATATATATATATATATATGTGAATAAAAAAACTCATATGGATAATTATTAGTTATAAGATAATGTATATTGTTATGAATGTTTGGTTCATATGGATAATTAATTATTTATCCGGATTTTTATTTGTGCATTTCAAATTTTATTTATTCATTTTTGTTGAAATACTCTTACAGTTTATATACTTATTATTATAAAAAATTAATACATTCAGATTTGTAATCATTTATTTAATTTATTATTCTAAAATACTTATTGTTGTTATACATATATGTTTGTTAGCAATATCCATTAAATATTTATTTTAAATTCATATATAAGTTTTTATTTGTTAATTATTTATTCCAAATCTGTATCAATTTAAATGCAAATTAAAATTTGAATATCCACTCATTAAAATGCGATATTAATGAAGCACTACCCATTTCCAATTGGAATCCATTCTTATTACCCATACAATTGAAAGAACCTAGCTATCATGTATAAGCACATTCCAGCTTTAGAGGTGATTAATCTTTTATTTATTTTTTAATTCGGTCGGTCTTGACCTCTCTGACACTACAATAGGATGGCAATGGTGGAAATAGGAAATTAGTAATACCAGCTAATTAATAAATACATGAGAGTAGCCCCAATGAATTAAAGGTCAAATAGATTTTCTTGTCACCGTATACAGCTAGATTGAGAGAAATGGCACGGCGGAGCCGGCTCTGTCACAGAACGGCACGGCACGCGTATCAGTTACGTGCCGTGATCATTTTTTGAAAATTTGACATGGCATGCCACGTCACGCGAAAGATCTAATCACGGCACGTGGTCACGCGAGTCACGTGTAATTAGGACCGTTTGATCTTGAATAAACTAACTTAAATTATGATAAAATGGTCACGCGAGTCACGTTTGATCACGGCACGTTTAGACACGGCGTGACTCACGTGGTGTGACCATTCGCATGCTGTGACCACCCCTTGACATTTTGGTCACAGCACGACACAACACGTAAAAAACTAACTTGATCACGATACGGCACAGCACAAGAACAAAGTCATAGCATGTTAGTCACGGCACGGCACATTTTTTCCACTCTATATACAGCTATTGGTTGTCCGAGATCAAGAAAGGAAAAAATGACATTTTTGCACATATGATACTTTCATTTTTCTTATTTGGTTATACTTTTTTCTTTCTTTCTTCCGAAGATGAAGTAAAGTCAAGCGTGCATGTCGTAATTCTGATATCTCCAGTTGGCCTTTTGTTTGTGCGAGCACCCCTCCATTTACTTATTGGAGACGAATTATTTGCTTATCTTAGCTGGCAACAAAATTAACCACTCAAGTAGCAGAAATAAAAAAATATATTAATATATACTCTAAAACAGAACTTCCTATTATGAAATAAATATAAATAAACAATAAACAAGATTGAGAGAACACATAAAAAATGATAATATTTTATTTATTCATATATTTTTCATGTGTGTACAATACAAGATTACAAATTCTCTATTTATAGGCTACAAATTGTAAATGAAAAGTCATCTAAAATAATAAATAGAGAATGAATTCCAATAGTAGTGGGCTAGTGGGAATGAATTGAAGATTAATATTGGAAGTTACAAAATAAATGACATATGCACATTTATAATATATTCATAACAATTCCTTTTGTTTTCTTTAATTTGCATACAAAATTGATCGCTTTACGTAATTGACAAAAAACATGAGGTTTTCAATCGAATTTGTGTTATCCTGGCAATGATAACTTTTTCAAAGTACCCATCTTTCAATCGAAAAACTTGAATAAAATACAAAATTTTGAATCTTCATACTGCACTCCTTTTTCTTACTTGGTGTCGTAGTTACTCTATTCAAAGAAAAATTACAATAATGTTCTGACAGTTTTGTAAATAATGGTATGTGTTCGTCGCCACTAAATGATTTATCGGTATGAATATGTTTTATTAAAATTGTGCGGATAATTTTATGTTTTCATTAAAATTATGTGTAGATACTCATAATTTATTAATAATAATTAATTTAACTCACCAAACTCATCAAATAAATTTATTTTACTTAGTTTATTTATTAATTAATAAAGTTTCATGAAATTGTCATTTAAAAAAGATCTAAATTCAGATAAGACAAGACAATATATAATACATATTACAGATAAATTTAGAAAAAATAAAAGAATAATAAAAATGACCAATTAATCGACAACATAAATGAAAAACGAACGATTAATAGGGCCGCTTAAACAGAAAACGGACGATTAATTGGACAAATAGATCGATTAGTCGGTCTCATTAGTAAACAACCTTCCAATAAATTTATTCGTAACAGTTTGGTCACCACCAACGACTAATCGACCAATTAGTAAAGACTAAACGGCCGTTTTTTACAACACTGTTTCCAGTCAGACAGAAAAGCACAAAGTCACTTTAAATTTCTGAAGCCATCCGTAAGGACATTGCTAACATGGTATTATGGTTCTCTCATCTGAGCTTCACAATGACACTTATCAATAATAACATTTTGGGCCTGACAGGCCCGTAAGAGTTCAATGATAATTGTTTCATTGTTTTCGGGAGCAGGATTAGATGGGGAATCAATATGGACCATCACTAATGGCCTATATCTTATCTTATAACATTACTACGTTCATTCTCATTTCTCAATCAAATTGATAAAAATAGAGGTGAATGGAAAAAAAAAAAAAAAAGGAATATGTTTACCTATATGTCGAATACTGAGTTATCATTTTAAGAGATGAACAGATGTTCATTGAAGAACATAAAGAGGATTATCATATTATTTTTGAAGAGTATGAATTTTGCCTATTAGAAATTTTATTAACAAGAAAAGGAGTTTATTACAAGATGGAATAAAAAAGAAAAAAAAAATACAAGAAGTATAAGCATATCAAGAAAATTATAAGCATATCAATATTTATTATCTCCTAATTTGAAGAGTGTTAAACTTAAGTTTATCTCCTTTTAATTATCTTGTCTTTTTATTTTCTTTTCCTTTCCTTTTCTACAAAAGTTGAGAGCAATAACTAGACTTTAATCTATTGGCAAATGCACATGGTATTTGATGCTCGAGGTCATGGGTTTGAAACCCATAACATTCGATGGTTTGTCAAAAACATATAATTTTATTAGGTTTGCCAAGACTAATAAAGAAGACATGTAATTTGTATTTTTGGAGTTTTAATGATATTTTGTTTTGTTTTTATTAATCATAAGAGACTTGGTATACCGCAACAGGGTATAATCTGTCTTGAGTCCGGCCTTTTGTCTTAACAAATTATGAACATTTTTTTTTCTTTCCATCCTTTTTTTCGGCTAAATAAAATAAGATGTGGTGACAGCAAGCTGCTAATTAAAACCAAGTTTTGTTTAGATCATTTTTGGATCTTTGAACAAGGTTTTTTGACATAAACTTGGGATTCGACTCTGCTGCTATTCTAAGAAGAATAGCAGCGAGTGCTCTCCACTTTTCTGTCTATCTCTCTCTTCAAAAGAGGAGGAGAGAGAGAAGATAGAGAAAGAGGTGAGAGATAGAGAGGATAGTAGAATTTTTTGGAGAGCAGCAGATTTCATTCCATAAACTTGCGACTTCGTGTGCCAGTCATCTGGCATCATTTGCGTGTTGTGTGAGATCTCTCCTCATAAAAAATAAAAATTTATATGATATGACATATCTCGTGATTAGTTTTTCTACATTATATTCTTTATTTTAATTTATTTTACAACTTTTTATAATTTTTAACATGTTTCTTTTTTTTTATCAATGAATAACTTAAAATCTTAAAAATTAATTAAACGTGATTATCATGCAGCGATCACACGTAACTATGACGTTAGTATTAGATACAAAGAAATCAGTAAATTGAATTGATATAACTCAGAACGTTTTTTTTTTTATATAAAAGAGAAAATTTACAATAACATAGGATGCATTTCAAATAAAAAATATTCATGTTACATTTAAGTAACACCAAGCTGCAACTATTTCATGAGCAAACAATTACAAAATCCTGCTTTATTCAAAAACCAATATATGCTGTATAAATAATTCCAAACTTTAACTACAACATATCACCTGAACATATGCCTTGTACTACTATTACAACAACAACTAAGATCACAGCCGCATTGGGGCTAAAAATTTGGCAAAATTATAATTAATAACCTATTAGACAGCAACAGGAGGTTTGAGAAACGACATGGCTTCTTTTATATTATTCACCGCTGCTTCGAGTGTTGTCAGAGATGCAGCATAAGAGATTCTAACACATTTATCATCACCAAATGCATCTCCCGGTACAAGCGCAACCTAATAAGATTCAAATATAATTTTCCACAAAAAAAAAAAAAAAAAATCAAAATTTCACATATTTTGAGAAATAGCTGCATAGGCGTCTATGTTGGGTAGTTCTATGAAGCACTCAGCTTGATAGTTCAGATCTCTGCTTACAAGAATGACCAAATTACCCTTCTGCTTTAGGTATCTTATATATGAACAAACGGGGTGGAAGAGTAGGCAATTTAATAAACAATGAAAAGGCACATTTCCTGGATTTGTTGGGGCATACTAACTACCAGGAAATGTTCCCAAAAATAAGAAAAAGATCATTAAAAATTGCATATAAAGAATTTATTTAAAAATAATTAGAAGTGCAATGTATTGGACCGAACCTGAGCCTTGTCAAGGAAGAAACGGCAAAGAGACTCAGAGTCTTTAATGGTGCCGAAACCTTCAACCTCAGACCCATAATGAGCACTGAAATCGATAAATAGGTAGAATGCCCCCTGCGTTTGTAACAAAATACTATAAACATACAAAAAGAAAATGTACTCATTATCTACATAACCTCTGAATTAGACTAGTTATAATTGTCAAGGAAATCAATCATTTGGTTCCATAGCCTAGTACCATGTACATGCTTTACTAACTTTAATCTGTACCAGTTAATAGCTAATAGCTAATACCTAATTGTAAATAGACGGAGGTGTTGTAAATTTTTTTAAAATTTCAATACAATCGTTAACGGACGCCTAATCCATTAACCTTAAAAAGAAACTTTGATCTGTACCAACAGTAAGAAATCAACCTGTTTTTTTTTCCTGACCTTTTGGTTTTAAATTGTTTTATGTTTGCTATTTTTATAATGTGGTTACTGACAAAATAATGGAAATTATTTTTCCAGTTTGACTGCTGAAGTTCTCGAAAGCTCCTAATTTTGGTCCAGAGAATGGCAATTGCAGATACTGCTCTTAATTTCAGTCCAGCACCCCCCAAAAGATTTAAACAAAAAACAGAACCAAAAGGGGAATCCTTAAATCAGACCCTTGACAAAAGCAGAAAAGAATTATTTAAATTAGTACCTGGGGTTCTGAAATCTTAACACCTGGTAATTCTCTGAAGCTATTGACCAAGAAATCCCGGCGTTCACGGAAAGCCTTAACCATAGTTGCAACGGCTTCACCCCCGGCATAACCCAAGTTCAGACCTGCTAACCCTGCTTTCTGTGAGATGCTACTTGCGCCAGAAGTGTTCTGGCATTTAAGAAAAAAGATTATATAGTTAAAGTGTAAACTTGAACTTTATTGTGTGACCCAGCAAAATAAAAGGTGCTTCACGTACCCCTAAATGTAAAGAATTATCGTTTAATCCTATAAAGAGATGCACAAAAACACCTAATTTCTCCAAGAACACCCAACTATTCCTCTATTATTACTTTCTTAGAAAGAAATATTAACAGGAGGGATATTGCATACAAATGGGGTAGATTAGTAGATAGGGTGCCCATAGGAGTGTACCTGGTATACCCTTTAATTTTCTAAGACATGATTTTGTTTTGAACTCGATCTATGTAGCTTAGGTTAGTAGCTACAAAAGGCTTCAACAAACTTTTCAAATAGATCAGGTCCATACCACTCGTTGGACCCAATTTGACAGCAGTAACAGAGAGAGAGAGAGAGAGAGAGGGTACCTGACTTTGAATTTTTGCACATGCAGAAAGAAAATGTTTCGGGCATGCAAGATATCCGAGCCTCCAACCCGTCATTGCAAATGCCTACAAAATAAAACAAATATGTTTTAATACTACACAAGACAAATCTGTCCCCAGATACATATTGACGATACCATGATACAAGAGATTCCTATTGGGTTAATATAAAATTTTATTCATCCTTATTTGCCATCCTTTCTGTTATATCATGTTACAAAACCAAATAAGTGTGTCGGAAATGAACCCATAATTTTAACTATCAAAATTTAGATACTTACCTTTGAAAATCCGTTGACAGTCAAAGTTCTGTCGTACATTCCTGGCAAAGATGCAAAGCTGGTGTGTTTAGCTGGTGAATATATAATGTGCTCGTATATCTCATCAGACAATACCTATTAAGTTCAAGATGATGTAATACTTATATTTGATTGTTTTCATGACAAACATTAAATGCACCATCAACTATATATTACAATTTACCAGAAGAATAAATGAACCATCAAGGAACTTACCAGAAGTCTGGGGTATTTCCTGACAATATCAGCAATTTGTTCTAGAAGCTCTTTTGGGTATACTGAACCAGTAGGATTTGAAGGTGAGCAGAGAATAAGAAGTCTTGATTTTTCATTTATTTTTGAGGCGAGTAATTCAGGATTGAGCAAGAAATTGTCAGATATGTCAGTGGGGAGGATAACAGGTTCAGCATCCGCTAACCGGGCCATTTCTGGATAGCTCACCCAAAATGGGGCAGGGATCAAAACCTACAAAAAGTTAAGAAAGAACAATTTTCAGATCAAACCCTAGAAGATTCAGCATTTTCATATTTCGATGATTAAATTATAGATACATGGAAATTTTTGCAAAAAGCATTAAATACCTATATAATTCCTAAAGAAAACCAGTGAGGTTTAACAGAAAAAAATTATTTTTATTTCTGTTTTGGTTAAGACTACAACAGTATTTTAGATCATTTTATTGTTAATATATATGCAAAGCATAGATTCTTTACAGTATTAATTCCAATTGGTTCCTTTGTGTGTTTGCAATAGAGTCTGAACTATGATAATGCTACAGATATATAAAATATGAACTTTAAAAGAGTAGATAATGGATGTGACATTATTAGCAAAGATGTACATAAATAAGGTGTACAATTAAAAAAGGTTACATAGAGTAAAGGTCTATTTTGATGGGAAATAGTTGTGAGATGGAAATATGGTGCTTTTTTCTCAACTGAAAGCACTTTCCCTCTCTAAAGCTTATAGGGCGTTCATAAAACTATGACAAATGCTACAATTGAGAGAATATTAAATGAAACAGAAAATATTGCAATATTTCTTGAATACTGTATCAAGGAGTGGTACCAGTGGTTTGGTATTTAGCTCCTTCAAACACTTTGTGATTCAATGAAATCGGTGGATTTATATCCACTTTTATAAAAAAAAAAAATGTAACAGAAATATTTACCTCATCACCAGGTGAGCAAACAGCTAATACCGCTTGCATAATACACTGTTTGGCACCATTACTAACCATTATCTGATCTGGTGTGTAGTCCAACCCATTCTCCTCTGAAATTTCACACAATACATAATTATGTTAAATGCTGGAGAAGTTAAAAACAAAGGTCACTACAACTACACCGAGTTGTTTTTACTTGGAGCAAAATTTTATTAGTATAGGACTACTTTACCCTAACATAAAGTATAGAAACTTACCTTTGAGTTTATGGCAAATAGCCTTTCTCAGCTCGATTGTACCGGTATTTGGAGTGTACCTTGTGTGACCTTCCCTTATTGCATTCATACCAGCCTGAGAAAACACACAAAAGAGTTCTTAATAACAAATAAAAAAACACAGCAAATAAAACTGTTTGTCTTCTCCAAAAATAGATAGGACGAAAATATCAAAAAGAAATTAAAAATTAATTTTAGTGTTTGGAACTATTTTTGTACATGTAATAATCTAAGCTATTGCAAGTTAAATTACTTTCCCTAATTAGATTGAATAAATAACCCAAAATTGGAAAAAGAATTTACAGTCATTACCTCACTGATGGCAGCAGGTGTGTCGAAATCAGGCTCACCAGCTGCAAGTCGGATTACGGGAACTCCAGCTTGTACAAGTGCAGTTGCATGATCTGTAATTGCCATAGTCTTTGATGGTTTCAGAGATTTCACCCTTGGGTTGATTGAATCATCAACTGGTACAATCGGTTCGGTACCATTTTGTGAACTTGCCATGACCCTCATTGATACAAGGTTTATCCTCTTCTCCCATGATCTGCACCGAGCACAATTTTAATTATGCATAGAAATTCTAACTTTTAAAAAACAGTTAATTTTTCACAGAAATGAAACTTCCCTGCACAAACCACATTATATAATTTTCACAAAACTTAAAGAAAAGATAGAAACTTTCCTTACTACTCTGACTTGTATAGTTAATTGAATAAGGAATATCTTAAAAAAAAAATGAAATTTTGATCAAAATCCGTACTGAATTTGGAAACTAAAAGGCAAATAAATCAAATTTCACAATTGGATTAGTTAGCTTACAGGGAGACAGAGACAGATTTAGCCGAGATACAGTGAGAGAGAAAGCGAGACGAAGCGGGTTTAGAGAGAAGAGCGCGCGAAGGAGAGGTGAGCGTAGAGGCCTCCATCAGTAGATTCTGGAATCCGAATATTTCGGATTTTTGACGAATTGGAGATGCACCAACACTGTCTCTGACACTGTCAAGTTTATAGCCTTTTTGTGTAGTAGGTACTCTTCTTCTTCTCCTTTACCAACCGCGCCACCTTCCACACCTACCACTAGGCGATGGAGGAGGAGGAGGACTGGACCAGGACCGGATTTTGCAACCGCTACCACGTACCACTCGATTTTACGACTTTCTACGTGGAGCTGCGACAACAAGATGGATTTCGACATGTCAGAAATTTATATATTTGCCGATCGTAATTTCTTTTTTAGATATTTAGTTTCTAAAAAATCATTTGATCCATTCTATCTTAATTCTAAAAAAACATTTGATTGATTCATTCTATTTCTTTTCTAAAAAAACATTTGATTCATTCATTCTCTCTCGTTCTTTATAGATCATTTTTGTTCTATCAAAATTTAAAAATTAATTATTTTCCATCTAAACTCAATCATTTATTAATACCCTATTTCTTAATAATTCACTTAAAATAATGTTTAATAATAAAACAAATCTAAATTGATGATTTTATCATTTATTTAAATTAGAGACGGAGACAAACTTTCAACTTATTAAGTAAGCACACAATGAGAATTAATTTTACAATACACATAACATTTTACTCTAAACTATACAATAAAATCATATCTAAGCAACATATTTTTAAAATAAATAGAGTCTGTTGTCTCCCATTCATTCAAGGTGGATCAATGTCTGAGGAAGGCATGAATGCCTTTCTCCTCACAATTAGTTATCTATTTTTAAATGCAGAGACTTGATTGAATTCAGATCCAGGGAGTATGTTTACCTTTGTCGAATATCGAGTTATCATTTTAAGAGATAAATAGATGTTCATTGAGAAAATAAAGAGAATTATTCTATTATTTTAATATTCATTTAGGGTCCCGTACCCATATCGGGATATGAGCCCGATACGTGTCGGATACGCCAGCTGACGTATCAGAGTATGTGGCATATCCTTACTCAGTAGATACGCATCCGGATACGGGTTGACACTGCAGAGATACGGCTATATGGAGTGGATACGCACCTGGATACGCCCGCATGCACCAAACCCGTGGACCGCGCCATGCACCAGCGCCAAAAATCAATTTTTAGTGCGGAATCGAACCCATATCCCTTTGGGTTAACAACATACCCCTTTTATCACTGCACCAACTCATATTTGTTGTTAGAATAGAATAGCTATGATATTTAATGTATAATTAGATTATTGTATAGTCCCAGATAATAATTTTCATATTTAATAAGTGTTGAATTGATAACATAAATAAAATAACAAAAAATAATATATTTAATTGGCGTATTGTATCCGGGATTTTTAAAAATTGCTAAAACTGGACACTCGAGCGCAGTTTTATGGCCGTTTGAAGTTTCGTCGTCTTTTTTCGCCTTCTCAGTGAAGATATCATCCCTATTCATAATTTAGCGTAATTTACCGTATTTTAGCATAATTTAAAATAATTATTGTAATTTAGCGTAATTTAGTGTAATTCAACGTAATTTAACATAATTTCAAGTAATTTAGCGTATTTTAGTATAAATATGCTAATTATATATCAAAAAAAGTAATCTAACAAATATTTTAAAAAAATTCATTTTATTAGTGTTAGATTTCAGTATTTTTGTTATTTGTCTCTAAAAAACAATATATATATTTAGTACCGGCCATTTTCTGGCCGGTACCGAAAAAAAATGAAAACCGGCTAGAAAATAGCCGGTATGGGTAATTTTATAAATTCTAATGGTTGTTAGACATATTTATTAATTTCTAATTAACTTTGGATATTAATAAAAATCACGGAGTGAATCCTAGATATTTAAAGCTAGGTTCAGTCTAGAAAATGATATTTGAATTAACTTGAGGCCACGGTAAATCCCAAAAAATTTATTAATAGAAAATAAAATATAAAAATATCGACATTGAAGAAGAGTTTCGGAGAAATTCGAAATATAGCAATTTTGTGATCTTCTGTAACGTCCAGAAAACGTTGTAGAAAATAACGGCCCGATTAGCTAATCAGGTTAGCTAGTCGATTTAGAAAACCCCGGGCCGTTATAGAGAATCACGGCCAGAGATTTGCGGAAAAAAAAAGAAAAGAAATGAGGGCCGTTATAGAGAATCACGGTCAGGATTTAAAAAAAAAATTATTTGCAGCAAAGCACGCATAGACGCAATCTCAGCTGTCGGATGTAAGATATTTTAAATGAAAATTTGCACGAAATTCAACTCCGTGAAGTTCGCCCAGCACCTCGTGCAGGGACCAGTATCCTCTGTAATATTGTACAGAACAGTAAATCACTTTACGGCCCGGATTTACTCTCAGCCGGTGCCTATTCGGGAGATTGAAGGGGGCAGTATTATTTGTGCTTTGAGATTCGTGCAAAGTTAAATCTGACGATTGAGACCTCATCGTACTCAGTCGAGTATTGTCGTGGATCTGAATTCCTCGTGCATCGAGGAGGAGCATGTGAATCCACCGCTTCTTCCCCTTGGATCGCATTCTTGCCGAAATTTTTTCATTTAAAAAAAAAATCTTGGCGCAGCGAAAATAACGGAAGACCTAGCCGTGATTCTCTATAACGGCCCTCATTTCTTTTTCTATTTTTACCACAAATCTATGGGCGTGATTCTCTATAACGGCCCTCATTTCTTTTTCTTTTTTTGCAAATCTCTGGCCGTGATTCTCTATAACGGCCCGGGGTTTTCTAAATCGGCTGGCTAATCCGATTAGCTAATCGGGCCGTTATTTTCTACAACGTTCTCTGGACGTTACAGAAAATCACAGAATTGCTATATTTCGAATTTCTTCAAAACTCTTTTTTAATGTCGATATTTTTATATTTTATTTTCTATTAATAAAAATTTCGGCGGTAAATCTCAACAAAATCCTGACAAGACAAATAAATAGCACCATCACATCCATCACAGGCAGAGGCAGAGCACAGGAACAGGTGTGAGGTGGTAGAGTTTTTCTTCTTCTTTTTTTCTTTACGTAACAAATCATATTACAGTGCCATCAATGTGAAATAAAGAAGAATCTCTTTATTAAGTTGGTATAACTATTCAACAAATAACAACAATTATAGAATAGATACATAACCATTTTTGTGCTTCTCTCCTTGCAACGTATATACAGGAGACTCTAATAATGAGTACAACAGATCATATTAACGAAGTACTAATTTTTTATTCTAATTAATTTTATTGGAAATAATATACTGAATAAGTTCTTTAAATTGAGACGTGGCTAAAGAAAATCGTACAACTTAATTAATTTCTGATTTGAAAATATATCACATATTTATTTCATAGACATAAGATTTATAAATTTGATGCAAGTTTATCATTTATCAATAACTTAAAATTTTATAATTGTAAACTATTTAACAATTTTTAACGAAATATTAAACGAGACACAAATTTATAACACTACTTTTAATTTCTCATCACAGGAAAAACAACAATACATTACTCGCTGAAGTCGGAAATTAAAGACTTCGTTGATTATTCTATTTTGTATGTTGATCCTATCAGTCAAATTTCTTTCTATGGACATGTTCGGCTGTCACAGAATTGTGCGGGATAAGATTTTCAATGTACGGGAAGCCACAAATTAATTTACGGGAACTCATACCATTGGGTATGTATATCTGGAAATGATAATAAGAATTTGCTCAAGTAAATGTTCGATTGTACTGTGAGAATAGTTGTGACTTGTGAGCAATTCTAATTCGAGAAAGATATTCATGGAAAAGTATATATTTTTTTCTTTTTTCAAAGACTTATTGTCAATAATAATTTTTTGGTTAATAATTATTGATAAATATCTGATATATTCTAATAATCTAAAATTTAATAATTAAAATACGATAATATGTAGAAAACTTTTTAAAAATAATATTATAAAAAGGAAAAGTTGTCATGAGAAGAAATGAAGAATCTAATAGTGAAAAAAGAGTAAAAGTAAAGTGAAGGTAAAAATAATAATTTATAATTAAATATAATTGAGAAATCCAATAAAATGCACTTGTCATGTTTAATAAAAAACAAATTTAATAAAATGTAAAGAGAGAATGATTAAGAGCTGGTTTTGAGAAAAAAAAAAAGTTCATAATAACTGCAACATGACTAAGAACTGCGAAACAGTTCCGAAAACAAATTAAAAACAAAAAAAAATAATACTTTACTGAAAATTAGTAAACTGTTGTTGAGAGTTGAGTAAAATGATTCATTGAATCCAATATCGATCCGATCTGCTACTGATAATTTTTTTTACTAAATCATGATTTGCCCCATGAAACTATAATTTTACTGTTAGATAAGTTGGGTTGTGACTTGGGAATTGGGACCCGTATTGCCGTGATTTTTATTAATATCCAAAGTTAATTACAAATTAATAAATATATTCAAAGTTGTTGGAAATTTATAAAAATATTCATACTGGCCATTTTTTGGTCAGTTTTAATTTTTTTCGGTACCGACCAGAAAATGGCCGGTCCTAATTTTTTATTTTTTTTAGAGACACTATGAATCAGTAGCAATATGCTGAAATCTAACACTAAAAATTCAATTTTTTTTTAAATATTTGTTAGATTACTTTTTTTGATATATAATTAGCATATTTATACTAAAATACGCTTAATTACTTGAAATTATGTTAAATTTCGCTGAATTACACAAAATTATGCTAAATTATGCTAAATTATGTAAATTATGCTAAAATACGGTAAATTACGCTAAATTACATATGAATAGGGATGATATCTTCACTAAGAAAGTAAAAAACGACGACGAAACTTCAAACTGCTATAAAATGACGCTCGAGTGTCCGATTTCAGTAAATGACAACTTTTTGGAAAGCTTGCAAAAATACGCATGCGCCAATGCCGGTTTTGCTAAATTTCAAAATTCAGAATTGCCAAAAAACAAAGGGAAGAGCCTCAAAACATGAGTTGAAGTTTCCGATTAAGATTTTCATTTCTATTATTCAATCTACGTAGCTCAGTAAATTAGTTATATAATGAACTTGTAGAATGCCAATTTTTATTTATTTTTGGAATTTTTTTACTATTTTTTATGATTTATGAAGATGACACCAAATTGGCCTAATTTAGCGTAATTTAGTGTAATTTACCGTATTTTAGCATAATTTAGCATAATTTTGTGTAATTCAGCGCAATTTAACATAATTTCAAGTAATTTAGCGTATTTTAGTATAAATATGCTAATTATATATTAAAAAAAAGTAATCTAACAAATATTTAAAAAAAATTCAAATTTTTAGTATTAGATTTCAACATATTGCTATTGATTCAGTCTCTAACAAAGAAAAAAAATTAGTATTGGCCATTTTCTGGCCGGTACTGAAAAAATTAAAACCGGCCAGAAAATGACTGGTTTGAATATTTTTATAAATTTCCAACAACTTTGGATATATTTATTAATTTGTAATTAACTTTGCATATTAATAAAAATCACGGTCCGTATTGCCAGTTTGCCACCCGAGGTCCCGGAACTGGAATATGGGTTTGGATCGGATTGTTGGGATACGAGATATCCATTACCAGCTCTTGATCAGAACAATAGACCAGGTCCATCTAAATTTAGAATTGCTATTTACTTGGTATTTGATTATCTAATCCTGGACGGAAAGGGGAGGTATCGTGCCCGTTTTTTATGCGAGTAAAGAGGTTGATTAGCTACTGCAGCGGGTAAATTCACTTTGGCTGGGTCGTGTGGTGGCGTGAGGCGGTGGTAGTGGTAGCTCAGTTTGAAAGAAAGGTGAGAGAAAGCATCGTAAAGGAGCACTCCCAAAGAGAACAACCACACAATCGGAGCACCAAACGATCGATCCATCAAGTGATTGATCTTCATTGATACAATTGGAAAAGGGGGATCTATCTATCACAGTTAGAATTGGGTGGGAGATCGATCTATCACTCAATTGATAGAGGGAAAGGGGAGAATTTTGGAAGGGGGATTGGGAATTAGAGTGACAAGTGAGAAGATGGGGAAATTGTTTCTGATAGAGTTAGAAGGGAAGATGTACAGCTGCAAGCACTGTGGTACCCATTTTGCTCTTGCTGATGACGTCATCTCCAAGGTTTCTCCTTTCTTATTCCTCTTCAATCGACACCCATTTTTGGAAATTCGTCCATTTTGCACGTCCATTAAACCCTGAGAGTGTTTTGGAATCATAATTGTGAAAACATTTTAATCTCTTGTGTGGCGTCCTTAAAGAATCAACCAAAATAATTTCCTTGGAATTCACTTTGTTTGAGAATCGAAGCTGGGGTGTCAGACTTCTAACCAGAATGTAATCTTGATTTTCTTCTCTGTTGAAAATGGTGCTACTGACTGAACACAAATTTACCCCAGTAAAACAAAGTGTGCCCTTTTAGGACTACTGTGATAAGCAAGGTTAAAGTTCAAATCATACTCCTGGACTTATCAAGTTAAATAGTCTTTTCTTTTACTATTGAGTTTGGTAAAAAATTCTTCTTAAGTCTGCAATTTGGATCATTATTATGTACTGAGAGCTTCATTTAGAAATTTTAAGTTTGCATGTTAAGATTTAATTGAGATATTTTAAGTTTACTATTTCAACATTTTCTGTGCATATTTTGTTCTCTGATTACTCCGAGCATAGTGATATGCTTGATGTGCAAAACACACTATAACCTTCCTATTTTGTTGTATTTTGGGATCAGCTCTTCCATTGCAGGCATGGAAAGGCTTATCTCTACAACAGGGTGTAAGTGCCTCCTTTCTTCATCAATCATCATGTTCTCTTAATCCTGCAATAATTAATTCATCTTTTTACCAATGATTGGTGTTGCCTTTTCTACTCCTATATATGTATACTACAGGCTATTAAACACCTTAATTTTATGAGGTGTTTATGTTGGGGTTTCCATATTGTTGTCGAGTGTCTAATGTGATTTTTCTATATGCAGAAAACCACTGGCATATTGTAGGTAGTGTCCCTGTTCTGGGTCACCTAGCCAGTCTATTTAAAACTTCCATAGGATGTGAAGTCTTGTTGATTGTTTAATTGGTGTTTGGTTGGAAGCAATTATTCAACAATTAACTGTTATTTGTTTCCTCGATTCTTTTTGAGTCGGCAGTTTGAATGTCACTTTTGGGGTAAAAGAGGACAGGATGATGACGACTGGAATGCACACTGTTTGTGACATTTTCTGTGTTGGCTGTGGGTCCCTTGTTGGATGGAAATATGTAAGACACATCAGCTATGTTTTTCTGTTATTTTTTTTTTAATAGAACTTAAATATTTTCATGGGCTTGACTGTAAAAAGGTAATAAGTATATTTTAAAATAACAGATAGCTGCCCATGAAAAGTCCCAGAAGTACAAAGAAGGGAAATTTATTCTTGAGAGGTAGGTTTTCTCAATATTTAATTCAATTCGAGCAAAGTAGTTTGGAAAAAGGATTCTGAGGATCATCTATTGTTCCACTGGATGATCATCTCTTGTTAATGTAACTATGGAGTAGGTTTAAAGTGTGCGGGCCAGGTGGGAACCAGTACTGGGCAACTCATGACTCTCAAGTCGGCGGTAGTGATCCTGATGATGCATGATTGCTTTTCTGTCTCTGAGAGAATCATTGTGCAATGAATCACACCATTGGCCATCTTGTTATGAAGGATGTAAATAGCAGCTCCAGATGTATGTTAAAGCTTTTATTTTAATTTATGTTACCTAATGTTTATTATCCTAACAGTTTGCTTTCTGTACATCATTATTCAATGATATGTAGGCATTGGTCGTCTCTAATAACATTGTAGTTTTCAGTGTGCAATCTCTTTCTGGAATTTCATGTTGTTATTTGCATTTTCTGCTGTTATCTGTGATATTTTACTAACAAGTATATTTTCTATGCCAGTAACATTCTTGGCTTGGAAGTTGAAACTATTGTCACCCACTAGCTAGTTACTATTAGTTATGAGATAACACTTTGCACCCTACAGTTTTCTGTTTTGGTTACTGGTAATTTTGAACTTAACAATTAATTTTGAAAGAAACGAAACTTCGAATCTTGAATTTTTCGAGAAAGAGTGTGGAAGGATGATATCCTGACTTGAGCCCAAAACACAAACACACACACACAGAGGGTCCGGATCACCTGAATAAACTCAAATTTTGAGTTTGGATTCAGGCCATTCAATCAGAAATTCAGAATCCGAGTCAATCTAGTGATATAATCGTTATCAAAACTGTATAGTTAGGAAACTCTAGATTATGTAAATACTTTTTTTTTCTTCGAATAATATAATCGTTACGGGGCACTTAGGCTTCTAACCTTAAAACAAAAACAGTTTGTATCAAAACTGATCGGGCGTCCCGGCTCCAAACTCAAAATGTGAGTTGAGGAAAAAATCAACAGGAACAAAAAAAATATGTCCTTTCTAATTTTTGAAATTCATTTGTTATTTCGAATTTAATATTAATTGAATTTTTTTTTCCCAGTCTATGGACATTTCCAGAGAAGAAATCAAAGAAGTTACCTGTTGCATGCACTGACAATTCGTTTAATCGGTCATATTTCATGGTTGATTGGTCTTTGTAATAAAAATATCTAACCCTGTGATATTACTTGGGACGACTCAATTGACTCTTTACACGATTCCCCATAGGGTGAAGACATCTAAACCAATGACACGTTGATTTGATCCACCTAATATTGTTTTTCTGAAGTAATCTGTAATACGTATAGAAAAACTAATGTCTTCCGCTTGCAATCTACGGCTACTTCCAGACCAAAGAAAATATAATAATATAGGTAGAGTGGAAGAAAATATAATATGTTTAAATTAGTTTTTTAGATTTTTTTAGCGTATTAAACCACTGTTTTGAAAATTTCTAAAAAAATAGTAAACAAATACCAAAAAATGTAAAATTTGGTCTCCAAGCACATTATAATATGGAGAACATGTTGAATATTTTAGATCGTCCATTTAGACATTGAAAACGCAAAAATAATTTATAAGCATATGTCCTCATATGCTTATGTAAGTAGAGTAGCCAACCTATATATATATATTCTTCTGTGAGTGGCTACTCTACTTACATAAGCATATGAGGGCATATGCTTATAAGTTATTTTTGTGTTTTCGAAGTCCAAGTAGTCGATCTGAAGCTCTCAACATGTTCTCCATATTAGAATTTACTTGGAGACCAAATTTTATATTTTTTGAAATTTTTTTACTATTTTTTTAGAATTTTTCAAAACAGTGTTTTAATATGACAAAAAAATCTAAATATTTTTTTTGAAAACACTATTTTGAAAAATTCTAAAAAAATAGTAAAAAATTTCCAAAAAATGAAAAATTTGGTCTCCAAGCACATTATAATATGGAAAACATACTGAGCGTTTCAAATTGACTATTTGGACTTTGAAAACGTAAAAATAACTTATAAGCATATGCCCTCATATGCTTAAGTAAGTAGAGTAGCCAACATCTATTCTTCTTGACATGATTTGAAAATACGTTGTCATTTAATAATATAAATAAGGAGAATTAAACCGAGTGTAAGCAACACTTTGCACGGTAATGTTGAATATATATCCGTATTCCACATGCATCAAGCAAAAATTGTTAGGAATCCAAATTCACAATATGTCAACTGACAATGGCCCAAGTCCTGATCACACAGATGGCTTTTCAAACGGCGTATCCGGTCTCCTCGTGTATGCCGGGATCGCTTCGTTTGTTGGATTAGCTCTTTTCTTCGCATTTTACTATATTAAGTCCGTGTTAGCTAACCGGCATGAACGCCTGCCATCTCCTCTTGTTTCTCCTGTAACTGCTCCTGATGCGGACAACACACGTGTGTTGCGGAATCTAGGTTTGGACCTCGAAAATATTTCCTTGCTTCCTACCTTCCCATATCAACCGATCAAGAGGAGGTGCCGCAAGGAAGGGCACGAACACAAAGAAAATGTTTCAACTGTGGAATGTGCGGTATGTCTTGGTGAGCTAGAAGAGGGGGAGATGGTTAGGGTTTTACCAGTATGTAAGCACTACTTCCATGTCAATTGTATTGACATGTGGTTGAGCACACGGTCATCGTGTCCCATGTGTCGGGCACACCCCGAGCCCGAGAAGGTGAGGTTGGGATTGGTGTCGATTTCACCGCCTTGGCGTCATCTGTTGCACTCCAGCTCATCAGAGCGAAAACAGTTTAGTTTCGGTTCATGTCTTGGCTCACCATTTGCTAAGACTCCGGGTATGAGTCCGAGTCCAAGAACCACCTCGCCATTACAAGGATCATGGCAGGGATCGCCTAGTACGTTGACTACACCACCAAGGGATATGCGACAAATACCAGAAGAGGCACGCACTCTGGAAAATTCAGAAACTAGAGAAATCACTTAGCTTAATTTTGACTTTTTTTTTGTCTGTTATTGTATTTTTCTTAATAACATTTTTAACTTTTATTCATTTCTCTGTTTAGGAAAATAGCATAGTTGATTGTAGGAGAACCCGAATTTTAATTCCATTATCTATGTTTCTATTTTCATATTTGTAGTGGATACAGATTAACTTTGTAATGCACATATATAGCGCTCATAAATTAAATGCGCCAAATCTAAAGCAGGGGTTCATTGTAAATATAAGAAATATTGAGTAAAGGTCTATTTTTGCAAATTGTTGAAATATTTCTTATGGCTCCCAAATATTAATTTAGTTGCTTTTGTTAGGCTTCTCACCGTGGTTGTCTGAGATCTAGATAAATAGTCTAAACCAATGAGAGAAAACTGTGTGGCTCTTGGCAATACTTTTTTTTTTTTTTTTTGGAGAACTTGGCAGAGGCTGCCAAGGGAGGCTCTTGGCAATACTTAAAAGGTTTATTTGAAAATCTGACGAATATTATAATACAACTAGGGAAGAAAGATCCTCATACTTGGTCCCGACCATTAATACCAAGATTATTTCAAGCAAAAAAGACTTTATTACCTCAATTTCCTAATAAGTAAGGGTAATTTTTAATTGGAATATTGAATGTAGTACATATATTGGCTTTGATTGTTCTAAATTGCATGTGAGAGTAAAATTTATCATGAACATACTGAGAAAAAAAGCGTACAATCGCGCTATTTTATGCTTCCAAAAATACTCATAAACTAGTTCCTGAGGTGCAAGTGATAAATTCGGAATGTTCTTATTATTTGACACGAATCTCAAATCACACCTCTATAGTTTTAATTGGCATCGGATTGAGTTTGGCTGGGCTAATATTAATCTGGGCCGTCCGTTTTTTAGCATGCACCTCATGTACTGGGGGGACACGGACTCGAAACATTAGGCTTCACTTAAATGGGATCATGGCTGTCCGATCGGGATCTGAGCCAATCCGGCCCGAGGTGGAGCGCACGAGTCAGCTTTAATAGTCGTGCGGATGCCATGGACAGACCAGATTCAAACAGAAATATTCTGTTACCTGAGGTGATTCGAATTCATTTAAATGAAGGATGGATAAACTGCCTGAGTGCATGAAGTTTTCCCAAAAAGTAAAACCCTCCTTTTAATTCTTTTGTTGGAAACGGAAACGTTAGTTACAACGCATGACAGCCCGGCCCCATAAAGGGACAGCCGGATTAAAGAAAGATATACAAAGCTGGAAAGGCCAGCTTATATCTTTGGGTATTAATGCAGCGCTGTCAGCTGTGCCTTTGTGCATCTTATCTCTATATAACAGTGTCAAATTCTATCGTTAAACATAGGAAATATGGACTCGTGTACCTCACAATTAATATAACTTTCTAAATTATAAATGTCTCGATAAAATAGATTTATCATTTATAGTCCATTTTGTAGCATCAGAAAACACTTCAGTTCACCCAAAGAAAATTGCATCTAATTAATAAATATTAATTTGAAAACCTTGAGTAAAATATTCCCTTCACTTTACGGTTTGAGATTTATTCTTAGCCGCTTTGAGATTCAGGCTAGCACAGGGGGCACTTTTATTTGGGCTTTGAGATTCATGCAAAGTTAAAAAGAACGGTCCGATTCCACTAATTCTTATGGTACTGTATGGCGGGGGGGGGGGGGGGGGGGGGGGGGGGGGGGGGGGGGGGGGGTTGGGGTTACTCCATTATCATCCGCATATATACTTGAACACTTCGGTTTTCGTTAGTTTACTTACAGAGAATGGGGGTCAATTTAACAATACTGTGACATTTTACACTAAATTATATAGAAAATCACATATAAATAATTTTTTTTTTAAAAAACGGGGATCAGTTGACCCCCATTGCTCTTCCTTGCCTCCGCCCCTGTCTACTACAACGACGTGTTGCGCCTTATTTACTTATTTGTTTAATTTATTACAACGTATTTTATGATCGAAGTGCAAGCGTGTTTTTGAACATATATTTGACTGTATATAGCAGGCAATACCTGTTATTTTGTTCTAGAATGCAAAAAATGAACAATCATCAAAATTTTGTAACACAAATAAATTAAAAACTGAAAAAAAATAACATGAATTCTATTTCTTAACTCTTTATCGATATGACCTTGATTTTAATTACAAACACACACTACATACAAGCACTGGTATATCATATTGGTACAAGAAATCTGCCTTGCTCACTTACAATCTGTATCCACAAAATTTGTAAAATCAAATTATCCAAATCCAACCTAAAAGATCAAATATGCCTTAAAAAAATGTAACTAAATCTAAAATATTTTACCAGTAACCCCAATCAACATGAAGCTACTGGTCTATCTTCTAATGCAGTGCTCTCCTTCCTAAGTACCAAAGAGGCCGTACAAACTTGTATTTTGGCCAAAAGATGGAGAAACACACTTGGCTATCTACATCAATGTTCAGTAAACTATCATTAGATCCAAATTCATAAAACCTACCTTCTCTGAAAGTTTTAGATGGGTGAAACAGTTTTTTAGGCCAGTTTCAACTATTCTTTTAATTTTATTTTTGTGTACGACCATATATTTCAAATCCTTTTTCTATTGGAAAATCAATAACCTTAAACTTAACACCATCTGAACAATCAAATACAATAGGTATACTGACTAACCCTGATCCCAAGCTTACCAAACCAGTGTAACCTGATACAGAATATGACCATTTAAAGCAAACACTTTGACATTCTCAACTCAACTTACAGTGCAGTTTGACCAGAAATATATATATTAAAAAACATATAATTAAAGATATTATGCAACTAAACTTACTGGTAAATCTACAGCAGAGGTGCTGTTCAGAACTTTAGATCACTAAATTCCTTATTGAGATCGATCTCCAGCATCATTAACTGCAACAACATATATAGTAAAAAAAAAATTCAGCAAAACTATACAAATTATAAACAAAAAGAACAAAATTAACTAAATGTTTTATTCTATCATGTAATAGGAAATTTTCTCTAGGTTCAATGCTAATTTTTTTAATATAATAGTTGCCACTATTTTTGAAACAAGTATATTCAAACAAATATTATTAATTATAAAGGATAGGAAAACCACCCGAAAATATTCTTTGCAGTACGTAATTGGCACACATTGTAAGTTACAAATTGTTCTATTTCATTATTGATCTTTAAATATTCTTTTAAGAAATTAACTAAATTTTTTAATTCAATAGTTGTCACTATTTTTTTAAACATATTAAATTTCATAGTTGGGATCCGAAAAGATGCAAAAGAATACCAATATTTTTAAAGTTGTAAAATGTAAATTAAATATTTGTAGGCACATTTGAGTAAAAACCCCACGTCATTTAATGTCAGCATCAGAAATTAGGGCCGGCGACATTACAAAAATGCATGAACAAATTGATAATTAGGACCAGCGACATCATACAGCGCATGAATAAATAATTTGAATAATTAACAAGAACATTGAACATCATTTTAATTCAAATTTTAGAGAATATTAAGATTATATTGTTCATTTAAAGTGCATGAATATGAATAATTAGCTACTAATTAAATGACGAAAAAACATGATCAAATCAATTAAAAATTGGTTAGCTCAAAATTAATTATAAATTTGACAAACAATTCTCATAAATGTATAAATTAAATGTTAATTCAATGAATTAAAAAAACAAACAATTCAAATTTGGGAAAACAATTGCAAATCTTTGGCATTAAATAAGAATATCGATTCAATTTAAGAAAAAAATAGTTGTTAGAAATTCAAATTAATGCATATAATGTGAATAAATGACAATTAATTATATAAAAAAGTAATGAATTTAATATTTTTTTAATCCGATGAAATATGTAAATAAATTTGGACTTTAGTCATAGTTTCCAAATTAATAAATATATTTCTAACTTAAGAGAAAATTTTGTGGTATTATAGAAAAGAGAAAACGTATTTCTCGCTCATAGTTTTGTTGTCTATAATTACTTGTTTGACCACTAATATGCACGTGTATCTATGGGTGCAAACGGATCGGATACGGATCGGATAGTGCTCAATCCATATCCGTATCCGTATTTTTTTCGGATATGAATACGGATCGGATACTAATCGGATACGGATACGGATCAGATACTAATCAGATATGGATACGGATCGGATATTAAACGGATACAGATACGGATCGGATATTTTCGGATACGAATACGGATACGGATATAATTCGGATTTCTAATTCAAAATATATATCTAATTAACTTGTTACGTCATTACAAAATATATATCTAATTAGAAAGCGATTTCTTTAAAAAATAAAAAAACTTTCTTAATTAAAAATTACATTACATCCGAAATATTAGATTAGAAATACCACGTGTACTTTTAGAAATAAAATAAGTTCCAACACAGATGCTAATGTGATAGAAATAAGACTTTAAAAAAATTATTTACCTTTTAAAAAAAATCAAAACCCAATATTTTGATTTTCCTGAACGTTAAAAAAATGGAGAGGCGTGAGCAAGTGCTCATACTTTAATCATGCCCAACCAATTTGCCCTTTCATGATGCCTTAGTACAGAAATACAGAGTAATAATTTTGAAGCACAAAATCAAAATCTGCAAACCTTCTAGAAACCTCAGCAAAGCAATGCACGAGCACTGAGCCTTCACTCCTACCTTCCTCGATAAAATCCAAACAAACCTCCAAATAATCCAACAAATCCTCATCCTCTGTATCCTTCAATGGCACTGCCATGCGCACCAGCTTCAGATCAGGCCCGGCATGCTCTTTCAAGTATAACAGTTTCTCCCGCGCGAGAGACTTCTTAGGCGACTCATCGCCCGCCACGTGTACCTGCTCGATCTCTTTAGTCGGGATCGAGATGCCAGGACGCCACTTGGAGAAGAAGGATATGGAAGTGGAGCTAAGAAGTGAGAGTACGTGAGTGATTGTCTCGCCGACGCCGGAGCCGCCAGTGAGGACGGTGGGTCACGTGGGTCGGTGGGTGGGAAATGAAATTGGGAGAAAGATATCGGATTGGACTATCTTTTTTATTATCAGATATCCGAAATACTAAATTATACAGATCCGGATAATTATCCGTATCCGATTCTGAAACTCAAACCGTATCCGTATCCGAATCCGCATAAAAAATATCCGTATCTGCATCCAAATCCGCAACTATCCGTACTCGAATATCCGAATCCGCAAAAAATCAGATACAGATCCGAATTCGGACGGGTAATATCTGACCCGTTTGCACCCCTACGTGTATCAATAACTCTGCTTCTGACAATCTGACATGGGCAAAGTGTTCGGAATTCGGGTTGTCTGAAATCCTGGGTAGATTTCAACGACTCTGTTATTCTCTCTCAAGATAACAGGTAGAGTGGAACAAATGGCACGGTAGAGCCGGTTTCGTCATATAACGGTACAGTTACGGTATGGAACGACATGGTATGCATGTCAGTTACGTGTCGTGACCATTCGCGTGCCGTGATCATCTTTTGAAACTTTGGCACGGACGGCACGTCACGTGAAAGATCTAGTCACGACACGATACGTGGTCACACGAGTCACATATAATTAGGACCATTAGATATTTATCAAAGAGTGAGGCTACGGTACTATGCATAGCACGGATTAGTCCGTTCTACGGCTCAATATTTGAGTTTTCAAAATCCTAATAGTCGATCCAAACCGTTCAACATGATTTTCACATGAATATGTACTTGCAGACTAAATTTTATATTTTTTTCAAATTTTTTTTAGATAGGTAGAAAATAATTGGTTTTGGATGGTCCAAAATTTTCAGATCAAGTGATTTTCTACCTATCTAAAAAAATACTAAAAAAATTATAAAAAATGTAAAATTTGGTTTGCAAGTACATATTTATATGGAGATCATGTTGAATGGTTCGGATCGACCGTTAGGATTTTGAAAACTCAAATATTGAGCCATAGCACGAACCAATCCGTGCTATGCATAGTACCGTAGCCTCACTCTTTATCAAATGGTGAATCTTAAAAAACTAACCTAAATTATGTTTAGACACACGGCGTAACTCACATGGCGTGATAATTTACGTACCGTGATCACCTCTTAACATTTTGGTCACGGCATGGCACGACACGTGAAAAATTAACTTAATTACGGCACGAAACCAAAGTCATAGCGTGTTAGTCACGACACAGCACGTTTTTTCCACTCTAATTACAGGATCGGCGAATTTATGCAGATTTGCATGCAAGGGAGAGGATTTCAGCATATTTGCACGCAAGTGTTCGTCTAAAGAGAGTTCAAATTTCAAAGTAATTTATGTTTTTATGTGAAGACATTATTCCGTTTCTTAAAAGAATATTTGATGAAAGAATAAACTTCAAGCTCCTTGTTTAGTATAGGAATAATTTCATGGCATTGTTTGTTATAAAATTAACTTCAAAATTATATTTGGTAGATGGATAAGGAGGATAACTCTTTTATTCCGGTAATAAGAGATATTACTTTATCTCTCCAATTCATCCAATGTGAGAAGAGTTATCTCTTTATCCATTCACTTTATCTCATGTGTTAAAGTTTTGTAATTTTCATTCTACCAAATATAATCTAATAAGAAGATAAGACAGTGAATTAAAAGACAATAATTTCTATAAACTTTTTCTAAATATTCATCAAGTTATTTATTTTTGTCTGCTCAATTTTCAATAAAATTATCTTGATTGAAAAAGTTACCTCAAGACTAATTTTCAAGTATAAATTTTGTAAAATTTTGATTTTGTGAGGGTTAACAAACTTTAACAACCGTAAAACCTGTACAAACTTGTTTTCTCAAGTATAAATGGTACAAATTAATTTTGTGTAAGGTTAACTTTAGGATGTGAATTATCTCCGATATCCATCAGTACAATAAAAAAAAAAAAATCAATGAAGAAGTTTTGTAGTTACCAGTTATATTATTAACAAATCAAACTAAAATCGTTTAAACTACAGTTTTAAATCAATTTGATCCTATTAAAAGAACACACAAATACACAATCAATAATATTCTGGTGTGTGATCAGAAAAATAAATTCTCGACTGTGATGCAAAAATCAGTATTATCTACGGAGAAGGGCCAGAAACAATTAATGTGGACTCGTAGCTACGGAACTAAACGCAGGTTGTTAGTTCAACGGCGTTCAATTCATAGATATTTTAAATCAACAAAGACATTTTGTAATTTGTTGGCTCCCATAAGGAATAAATTGAAATGATAAAAAGGCCGGGACTGGCAACAGCATTAATTATATAGGCCGGAGCCCAGAAAAGGATGTTGCTCATGTATATACATTGGGGTAAAGTTGTGAAAGAGGATAGAAATTTTTGAAGTTCAGTCCTAAAACAGGGCGGAACTAAAAAAATTGAATATGGGAGAGCTAAATTATAAAATACATAATATGTGAAAAAAGAACAAAAATTATTATCACTGAGAATTGAACTCAAGACCTCACATATACCTAATAGAACTCTAAGTACTAGGCTATAATGACACATTTATCATTTATTGAGGGGGCTAAATTATATAAAAACTTTAAACAAATGAAAATTTAATTAAATTTAAATATACATAACTAAAATTTTAAAATCATAGAGGCACCTTTGACTATGCCTTAAATTCGCCTCTCAGAAAATGAAGATCACTGCATACATGAAGTTTGGTGTTTCTTATTTTAATTTCTGCAACTTTTTTAAGTAATGATTGGAAGTCAAGCTACCCAATTATTTAATATTCACAAAAAAATATTTTTTTCAGATTCGAACATGCGATCTTTCACACGAAGAGTATTATTTTTGTCACTAGATGAAAGATTGGTTCTTAATTTCTACAACTTTTATTTCAGATTTTTTTCTAAGAAAATTTCAAATGATTATAAAGATTAATTTTTGTTTTTATTTAGGGTTTTTCCTAAAGGGGCGTTTGGTTTTAGCTTTTAGAAAAGATGATTCTCTGACATATTGATTTCCTGGAATCTGATTACTGTGTTTGGCAAAATTTAGAAGGGAATAGACATGGTAATCAATGATTCCTTGCTATTCCGATTACTTGATTTGTGGCTATTACCATAGTAACAAAATGAATAATTCGGGTTCGGTTCGGCAGGGTCAAAAATTCATGATTCGAGAATAATTTGGGTATAATTTGAAATTACAATACGAGATCTCAGTGCATATTTAATTCATTACCGATGATTTACTATACGGTATACTGCTTATATTTGCCACAGAAGATCAATATAGTCAAAAATATATAAAATGAGGAAATGGGGAATGTGCTGAGGGTGCCTGGGGAAACTGCCGGACACTGTGGATTTTGAGCGTGAATGCCAGGAGAAGGGTAATTGGGTACTGTGCGAGAATTCAATTTTTTTTTTCGAAAAAAAAGTGAAACAACCGTGTATTATTCGTAAAATTCGTAAAATTCGTGTTTTATTCACATTTTATTTGGTCAAAAGTTTGGTCAACGAATAATACGTCATTCAGTTGGAAAACACCCCAAAAATATTTTATTCACGAATTAAATGCGAATAAAACATGAGGATTGTTACGATAGCAAAAAAAAAAACACAGAATTTCTTCGTTCCGGTAATCACCCAGCGCGTGTGATTTCTTATTTTTTTCGTGAAACTCTCTCTCTCTCCTTCTCCGATTATTTCGTGAGAGAGAAAACCGTCAGCCTCCATCTCCAACTTCTCTTCTCCGATTACAGGTTTGTTCTTTCTCCGCACTAACCTTCCCCAATCCCAATTCCAGTGCAGAAATTTAATAATTAGAACTCCGATTACTACGTTTGCTTTCTCTCTCTCTCCTCACTTTCCTTCCCCAATTCCATTGTCTAAATTGAATAACCGTCAACCTCCGTTTGCTTGCACATGCTAGTGGCTTTTGTTCATAAATTGGAAATAAATTATTATATTAATGAAGTCTTGTAATCGGTATAGCAATCATAGTTTGTTTTTGGGCTTTTCCGTAATGTTGAGTGGATGTTTCAAACTTACTGTGCTCTAACTCCAAAAATCACTGGTAAATATAAGGCCGTAAGCTGCTCCTATGATCTGACACGATTATATTTCATCTTTATTCACAATAGCTACCGTGTCAATGGAATAAGTATAAAATCCATTTGAATATGGTATTTATGGTATGAAACAATTTACTAATGAGAGCAATCCTGCTACTGATTTCTTGATTTTTTTTTAATGAAATGCTAGCTTTTTCTAAACCATTATCTGCTCTTTTACTGTCATTTTTTAACTGTGATTCACTTCCAAGTACCATTGATTGGTTTTCTTTTGACGAATTTCTATAATTCGAATAAATTTTCATCAATAGAGTCGGGGCTTTACTAGTGGATTTTGACCAAATTAAGGATGTAGAATTATATTGTTTCCACGGTGGTGTGTGATTTTGTACTGTATATAAAGCAAGACATGCTTGAACCTGGCAATATCAAGAATAAAGCTCCACTGGCACACACTTAAATCATATCAAGGAAAACTCAACTGGCACACACTTTATGTGTCTCCACTTAGGTTTGTCTGTTTCGCTGGTACACTATACATGGATAATACTGATGTTGGTACTGATATGGAGCATGCTTGGCTGGTACACTAGCTTCTCTTGGGGCAGTTTTTCTCTTGTAATTTGTATTTTATTTTACCATATGCATATGTGCTTTGGTCATCAATGTATTGGTTTTTAATGAGAAGTTTAGGATTTACAAGAGCTAGCTAGTTGCAGCACTATGCATATTGAATTGTCATCATGTACTTTGTTAGGTTATCTAGATACAACTACTCATTCTAGATATATTGATTTGTTATAATATTAAATTTTATACTATTCTGATTGAAACAAATTAATTGTATTATTTGGTTCAATTACTAATTCGATTGATTGAATGATTTAATTAGTTCGTCTTATATTTATGCGAACTAAATAAGTTTTTTGGACAAAATTTAGTTAATAATTTAAAAGTAGTGAAGACATGTCTCGATAGCCATTGCAATAGCCATGTGCAAACGAAATATGATAATGACACATTCTTTAGAATATTGACGCGATAGCTATGCGCAAACCAAACATGGTAATGACATATTTTTTGAAATGATATTTCTTAGTATTACATTCTCTGGAATCCTTCTATTCCCTGGAATGACCTATAGTGCAAACCAAACACCCCCTTGCAACTTCATACAACGCGTTCTGGAACTCAATTACTCTATATGGAATTCAGATCTAGTGACTGGGTAGAATGAGATCTAAGTCATCAATTTTAATCTGGAACGAATCTCAAAATTGACTCTTTAAATAGGCATTCAATATTCAATTCTAATCGCTCGGCTGAGAGTTCATTTTAATGAATGCTACCAGGATCTAGGAATGATAGAGATTCCTCTACATGTTGGACTTCATGCAAATGCCGAAATTAATTTTCATTAATTACAGTTTTATTTTATTTTGCATATAATCTATACTCCATAAAAATGATTGGTTTTGATAACTTCTTAATTATGACATATATCACTTCTACTTTAACCATTAGATTTGCTTCTTACTTCTTAATTATCTTGATATCGAAGGGTTCATGGCTTGCTTCCTTTTTCCTAATTAAAAAGTGCATTTATTGCGTATAATGAAATTCTCGAAGAAATACAAATTTTTTGTTATTATTTTGTAGAAGTTCTCACGCAGCTAATTGTATTGTTCTCTATTACAAAAGATTTAATGTTTCCAAAAAATATTTATTTGATTATAAATTTGCTACATATAAAAGTTTCTTGATAAAAATTGTATCATTTTATAATTCCACATTTCTCCAATAAACATTTTTTTTAGGCAATCCGATAAACAATCCAAAAAATAATCCTAATTAGTACAACGAAGCAATGCATGGTTTCCAATTATTAATCAGTACTGAATTTATAATATTACCGGTTAATATGCCTTTTGTTTTATTATACTTTATCTACATGCACGGAATACTTTTTTTTTAATTAATACAAGTTGCATTAAACATCATTATTTCCTTTTTTATTTTTAATGGACGGAAGGGCACATGCATGTCCCCATTCTGAAACAATTTAGCTAGTTTTAAATTTTAGTTTCTACACAAAAAGTATTGTGTATTAACCAATTGAGCTAGGCATAGCTTTTCTTTTAACCATTAATTTATTGATAGAATATTTAGACGTAAAATCCATGAATTCATAAAAAAAAATTATATTATTGTTTTTTATTTGAAGAAAATTATATTATTGTTAATATTTATTATGAAAGATTATCAAAATATTTATTATATATGAAAAGTCTTCTCTCTTGCTAATTGCTATATATGACAAAAGTAAGGTAGACAAGGCTTCTAATTAACAATTAACCCACCAGAAGGGCGAGGCTTGTTTTCCATTTTTAATTGTCATACACGGTTAATTAATTGCTTGGATAATAATTAAGCTTACCCTTTAATATAATATTAATATTACGTAAGCAATCTCATAGATATCCTAATTATGCGTACATATATAAGCCAACCAATACAACTTATCCATGAACTGAAGAATAGGAACAGTATCTTGATGGATAATCAATACATGCCAAGGAGATTAACAGTAAGTGATATGCAAAATAAGAGCCGCTACGACATGAGCAATTTCATCGTGATTCTATTGGTCTTCTTGGCCACGGCTTTCTTAATTGTAATAATATTACGCTTGATGAAGGAATACTTCTTTGGCAACCGTGGTCGAAATGTTGAAGCTGCAAGACGGCATATACACGAGCTTCTATTCGCTGGGAGTCATGATGGCCTCAGCCCATCAGCTATTTCTGCAATTCCTACATATACGTATCAAAGGGATATCAAGCATGGCAGTGGAAGCGGCGGTGGCTGGGCACAGTGCGCAATTTGTCTGAATATTTTGGAGGAAGGGGAGATGGTGCGGAAACTGCCCGAGTGTAAGCATTTGTTTCATATGGAATGTATTGACAAGTGGCTGAACTCGCACGCAACATGTCCTCTATGCCGCATTATGATCAACGATCAAATTGCCGGGTCTGTGAAGGATTTGGAGGGGCAAACAAATACTTCTGATGTTGGTACCAGAATCTAAGGCACAACAGGTAGATCTGATGTTGGTACCAGAATCGAAGGCACAACAGGCTACTTGTGCTAATTTTATTTAATTTGTTATTGTTTTGTTTGACTTTCTAGATTCATAATTTGATCACAATTAACTAACGTTTCTCAATTTTTAAGATGTCAAATGTCAATTGATTGCTGGGTTTATGTTTTATTGTTATTACCATTTTTAATGTATAACTATCAATTAGTAATGACGTTGATTTGTTAACCAAATTTTTTATTATTATTCTTGGATAAGAGTACTTTTACTTAGTCAAGGTATAAACCAAATCCTTTACGATACGTGTTTAATTAGACATTTGTAAAAGATGAGAATGTATGTATGCAGTGACGCATGTGATGTAATGATGTTTGGAATGACATAACACACGATGATCGATTTTATTGGGCATCGAATTAATTGTTATTTAAATATGTCTTTTCTCTCTTAAAGATTATTTTCGTTTCATCTTTGTCGGCAAGGTATTTGAAAAATTAGATATGTGGCTTTTATAAGCCCTAACCGAGAGCCGAGGATAAACTTGGGCCTGGCCTAAGCCTTTCTTTGGGTTCCATTTACTTTTAACATAGTTGATGACACTTTAGGTAAAACAGATTAATTATGTATGTAAGAGGGATGGTACAAATTATAATTCTTTTTTTTTTTTTCATTTTATTCTATTCTGATTCATAATCCAAAAATTGCTTTTCGACATTTGAATTTTGTTAAAAGAAATCCATATATATGATGTACTTGTCACCTTAAGAATTGTATTTCACTTGAAATATTATAGTTATCCCTGTAATTGTCTTCTTTCAAACGGCTCCATGCACTTTTAGCCAATTTTTTGTTCAAATATGTTTGATTGTAAAACAAGAATAACTCTTTTACTGTTTATCTTATTAGAATAGTCAAATTCCACTCTTTGCAAAAATAGTCTATTCTAATAATACAAACAAGTTGGATTCTCTATTCAAACCCAACCAAACATAAAAGTATATACAAGAGCGTTACATCAACCAATTGGTCTCTGTAACCATATGAAAATTGTGTTGTCATTTTAAAATTGTTCTTTAAGTTTTTCATGTTGTTATTCAAAATTGTTCAAAATTATTCATGTTGTTATTCATGATGTTATTCACAAGTTATTCATACTGAATTTAGACACAATTAATAATCCTAAGCACTGATATTCGGTAAATATTTCTCTCTGGCCTCCTTATGTGAGTTGGTACCAGCCATCTCTTTGTACCTGTACCAGTCCTCTCTCTGTACCTCCTACAGAGTGCGGTACCAGTTAATTATGTCAGCCCTCTCTAATTCAGACACAAAAGTTGATGTTGTTATTCAAAAGTTTTTGCATACGAGAGAGTTGTTCATGCTGTTATTTCATTTCTTGTATGACATGGCTGATTTAATTTTTGCAAGTGATATGTTCATCATTAAGTCCAAGACCCGTGAGCCATTCCTATTTATTGCTGAAGAAAGACGTGCATAATGGATCAAGATAATAGTTGAATTGTACAAGTCCAAACAGTAAGGTTAGCAGCATGGTATTTTGGAAAAAAAAATTTTTACCAGTATACATCTTTTGTCAGTACCAAAGCATTGCTTTGGTGTCATGCGGAGCCGGTTTCTTCTATTACTTCTAGGTACTATTTGGTTGTGTGATATATTTGTGGTAATACTAGCAAGGAGCTATTATATGGTTGTGTGATACTTTTGTTACTTTGGGCTCTATTTTGAAGGAGCTAATAGACAAGAAATTATTGCCATTTTATTTGTATTAATATCTGACAATAAGTGGTTAACATGACTTGTTCATTCTTTAACCCGGCCAAATTTGTGCAATATTGATTCACTTGTCCTTCAAAATCCAAATATACACACATTATGAATTTACGATAAACAACATAAAACATTTTCTTTAAATTAAATACACCAATCAAGCAAACAAATCTTCAAATCCATTACACTTGTCCAATATTTACACTGGCGGTACAGGGGATGATGTAGTAACCTTCACTTCTCCCACAGCCTCCACCTTGGACCGACAAAGAGGGCACGTCGAGTGCGAATAAAGCCACAAGTCAATGCAATCTCGGTGAAACAAATGCTTGCATGTCGGCAACTGCCTCACCTCCTCTCCTTCTTGAACTATGCTCAAGCAAACAGCACACTGCAACCAACCACCTCCATCATTTCGGTGTCTTGTGTACCCGAAAGTGGGGAGGTTTGCAATGGTAGAACGACCGAGACCGTATGATAGGTTATGCAAATTGGGGGTTGCGGCTATGACAGTAATATTTTGGTACTGGTACCGGCGCCTGCACAAGCACTCGCACAAGAATGCTGCCATGATTAGAACCACAATGGAGCCAAGAGCCGCCCCTGTGAGGGTAAACAAGTGTAGTGCTGTGTAATTGTTTGTATCCTGTGAAAAGCTTGAGTTAGTAGACATTGGATGGAGTTTATATCGTTTCTTCACGTATGAGTCTCACTTTAGATTTTCAATATTGCAGTTGTGGCAATTTCTTTGGTAAAATACAAGAAATGATAAGCCCTTGTACGTCATTAGCGTATTTGTTAATTTGCTTGAAATCATTTAATAATTTTGCTCTTGTTTTGTAAGACTAGTTCAACAAAAGAAGTCGTCCATGGTTATTCTTAGCTTTTTCCTATTTCTGGGACTGGGAATTTTATGTTTAATTAGTTCATTCGGATATATGAACTTCCTCTTGCTACATATTATTTACCCAATTAAGAGAGCTGTAACTGTGAGTTTTAAAGATAACAAATGGATCGTTTCTTACTTGAGTTTTAATTTGTCATCAGATATGTTATCGTATGTACTATGTACGGAGCCTTGAATATCACCTTTCAATGTCTTGAAATTTATTTTTGTTAATAATTAAGATTTACCGTAATATAGGATCTTAACTGGAGGAAGCAATATAACTTGCGCTTTCTTGTCAAAAATTGAAATGCTATGAAGATGAAAAATTTGTTCTTTATTTTATGGAACCGAATCTCTTATCCATTGTGGTTTCCTGCCTATATGGTTCATTTGTTCATTTATTTATGATCTGAACAGTCATAATTAATGTATGGTGAATATTTAAATTTTGAGAAGACACAACTCATACTCAATCATGACCGTCAAAATGATGAATGAATGGAGAAATAAACCATTGAATGGTGTTAGTGTAATGGTACCTTGTACCATGTAGAAAAGTTTTGCTAATTAAAGAAAAACTAGATTTTCACACCTCTCATAATATTATATATCCCTTTTCTTTTTAAAAAAAAAACAGGTAATTAATAAGAACAAATCAGTAACACCTAAATTTCATTATTTTATTTGTTCTTCTTAATTACTAGAATTGACTTCGAATTTAATGGTTATTAACCCACATACATAATAACATGGTACAAACTGATTCTACATTATTGAAGCCACACAGGTGAATTTTAAAATGTTTAGTGGAATTTAAGAATATATATCGACCTGAAAAATTCATACACAAAATTATACACTGTTTCAATTACAATACATGCATCTAAATATAATAATATGAATGTCTTTTTCTCAGTATGCTTTATTTAATATTTATCAATAAATTACTTGGCGTCTTATGATAAATTTTGTCAAGTTGGCCTCTTGCACTCACAGGACATCAAATAAAAAAAACAATCTTAATTACGTCAAAGAGGTGCTTAGAATCTCTCTATATTTGCACCTTAATAAAACTAATTTAATTAGGTTCCTCGTTTGGACCAATTATTTTTTAAATTTTTTGTTAGATTCGGATTTGGATTTTAATGGGATCTAGTCTTTGGTATTTCACTTTTTCTAACCTTTCATTTTCAAACAACTATCAATATATATATTCCCTATAAAAAAGTTTAGTCAAAAAATAAAAAAAAATGTTTTCCATATAAAAAGAAAAAAATAATCCGCTTGTGGCTGTAAATAGGGCTGAATTACAGAGCGGGTAATTTCCGAATTCAAAATGATATCTGAATAAGTGTTGTAAATAACAGTATGCATTCATCGTACGAATATAGTACTGCCAAGCGATTAAATGGAAATTAGTCTAGCATCCTCACTATCCCTTGTGAGAAACCCATCCGGACATAGCTTCTTTTCTTTTCTTTTTTGACATATCCCTCCCGTTCATAATTCTCCTGGGCCAGGGAACGGACTCTGCTGCAGGACCTTGCTTTTCCGATCCCAACCATTCAAATTTGTTGAGATTTGTGCATTAAAAAGTTTCTTTATCGAAATATGCAAATGAAAAATTTTGAATGGTTGAGATCAGAAAAACAGAACTCTATTTTTCTCAAAAAAAAGGAGCAGAGTCGGATCCGAACTTCAGATTACGGAGTGATAGGCAGTTGGGCCTTTTATAATCAAGTACTCTCCTATTCTACTTGCAGGCCTTTTTTCATATGTATTTTATGCTTGTTTTGTATTGTAATATTTAAGGATGTACCATGAACCTTTTAACAGTAATGCACCTACGGGTTTTATCTCAAAAAAAAAAAAATTCTGCTGGTTAAATACATTTAAATCTATTTATAGTTAAATGTTTTTTTTTTCATAACGCACATCTATTCTAAATCTATTTTCTCTATTGAATAAAATTATATGTTGTTTACATATTTTGTTTCTTCAATCATATGATAAACCCCCTCCCTTGATTAATACTCTGTTTTCATATTTAAATTTTGTTAATTAATATTTATATTTTAAATTTCATATAACTCAATTATCCGATAATTATTTGTTTCGTATTTGTATTTGAATCACGGATGCTCCGTATCTATTTAAGGCGAATTTGATTTTAAATTTTAATATGTGTTTACTATCTGTATTCGTATTTGTATCTGCTAATTGGAAAATAGATACGAATTTGGTATTAGCATTATCCGCTCCGAATTCAATCCGTTTTCACCCCTAGTACGTAATCAGACCGCGCGCATGCAGCTATAAGTGACTACAATAATAAGTTCCTCATTCGAAAATAATTTAATAAAATATAAAATTATAATTCAGTTGTAATATGAATATATGTAAAAAAAAAGTTTTATATTTTATATTATAAATAATATATCAAAATGTTAATACATTAAAATTATTAAATTTGTAAATTTTATAAATAATATGAGGTAATAATTATCATGCCTCTAGTACAATTTATCAAATTCAGAAATAACTTGAAGAAATAATGTCAAAAAAGAAGAATTTAGATATAATTGATACGGATATTATTTAGCAACCTTATGGGGGCCACAATGATCAAGAAAACTGACTGCTACTTGTTCATACATTGCGGCTGCATGCGATTAAAAGATTATACAAACTTCGTAAATTTTTTGAGGTCATAAAAATAGCTACAAATTTTTCTCCTTTATGCTAATTTAGGAAGAAAAAATCAAAGAAACCATTCTTCCTAATAGGTTGTCTAATAACATGAACTTATGATATTCGCTAAAAATACCGCCTAATAGGTTAAATTTTACAGAAATTGAACCCCAAAAAATTATTCCATTAATTTATTCGAAAATTGAACACCCAATAACATTTAATTATTTTGTGTCGGGTCATTTTAGGTCGTGATTGTCAACATTCAAGTTAAGTTCAAGTCAACTAAGCTTGAGATTATCTCAAAATTCTGATCCGTTTTTTAAGTTCCAATATTTTTATTCGAATTGGGTTGGATTTTACTTAAAATCATTTTGATTCGATCTAATCGATTATATTCAAATCGGTTTTGAATTTTCACAATTATTGATCGGGTTGGATTCGAATTCGGCTCGAGATGAGATTTTTTTTGGTGGAGTCAAGTATTGTTATCAGGAATTACAATACTTTCTTTCTGTTTTTAAAAGAGAATGTAAAATTGTCAGTTTATTTGAGGAAAAAAAAAATACTTGGCACTTGTCTAAAAAATGTAGATTATGCAAGCAGAAATTTCACACGAATTCCATAATTGGCCCCAGACTAACATGTGGACCCCACTTGAGCGTTAATGAGGCTCTGTACCAAATAATATAGCTGTCACTGTCATACGAAAGACAAAAGTCTTCGCCAAACCCTTCCATAATTATTAAATTTTAATCCTTTAATTACGAGACATCCAAATCCCCATTTCTTTCCCGGAAAAAAAGATCCAAGATTCCAAGTCTTAAATCTACATCTAGCAAACAACCCAGACTTCCATTGACAACAGCAAACTAATTGAGAAACAATGCCATGGTGTCCATGTTGCAATTTCTCCTACAGCGAACAGCGTTGCTCAAAGCTGACGCTGCTCGCCTACCCATTCTTCCTCATCATCCTCCTACTCTCATTCTACGTCAGGTACATGTGGATCCCACTTGTCATCTTCAGTGCAATCTTCATCTGCTTGGCGTGTGGTGACTGGACAGGCAACACCGGTGTCCGACGGAATTTGACTCGGCGAAGTGCCAATTCCACAGCAATTCAATCAGAAATCACGATTCCTGTTGCCGTTGCGGCAAACCTTTCTGAGGGTGGTGTTGGGGTTCACCAAATCCCAAGCTTTGAATTTGAGAGAAAAAACGGTAGTTCTGACGAGCTCGTGTGTTCGGTGTGCTTAGAGACGCTTCAGGATGGAGAGATAGTTAGGCAGTTGCCAGAGTGTCAGCACCTGTTCCATTGCGGGTGTATCGACATGTGGCTGGGCTCACATTCGACATGCCCACTTTGTAGATCGAGTGTTGAAGTGGCGAAGACTGCTAACGCTACAGCGATGAGTCAATCATCGGCACCGGAACGATCGGAGCAGACTGAGCTGCCAGTCAATCATCGGCTGCCGGTCTAGATTACTTGGTTTTACCTTATTCTCTTTATTTATACATTCCTCTTGCCAACTTCTGAATTTTGAATTGTTGAATTTGGATCTGGAGAGAGTACTGGCATGGCCTTTTTATTAGAAGATTTTAATTGAAGGAGATAACTGGACAATTTATTTTTCTGGTACTGCAATTGATTTGTAATGATAGGATGGCCATCATAATTAAATGAAGATTTCGGTGATTTGGGACATCCTTTTTGTACAGTTTAGCAATAAGTGCTTCAAAAGATGGTCATGTGCAATGTAAATAAAATCGTGTGTGACATGAACGATTCAATTGTGATTCAATTATTTCTGTATTTTTGTGTGTGTGTGTGTTTAAGAGAGATTATTTCATTTAGCCTCGCAAAAAAGGCAGCATAGTTTCTTTCAATCAAATGTCTTTTTTCTATTTCTTTTAATGCAACGAAAACAGCAATTATTGAAGCATGTTGTCATATAATAAAGTGAAAGAACAATTAATTAAGAGAGAGATCTCCAGACGTAATCGGTCTGGATTGGTATTGGTACGATGGACGATATTAAATTAGCTGGCATCAGTCCAGAACAAATTAATTATTCGTTACCAAAATATTATATTTCTCAAGGACTCATATAAACATTGCCCGCGCGTCATGTAATCGATAGAGATAAAATTGGAGTAGAACTAGGGTATGATGTGCTCACCAAACTCTTTGGTGAGCACAACTCTACATAAATTATCGGATTCACTTCAAACGAGATGAATCCAACCGTTGAAACCGATGTATTTTACGAGTGATGCACGTACATGCAAAATTTTGAATTTTTTGAATTCATTTAGTCTCAAGTCAAGTGGTCAAAATTGATGAAAAATGAATGATTCAAAATGAAGTTGTTTTAATGCATTCAAAAAATTCTCAATTTTGACCACTTGACTTGAGACTAAATGAATTCAAAAATTTCAAAATTTTGCATGTACGCCCGTCACTCGTAAAGTACATCGGTTTCAACAGTTGGATTAATCTCGTTTGAAGAGAATCCAATAGTTTATGTAGAATTGTTTGATGAGCACATCACACCCTAGTTCTACTCGTAAAATTGTCACTTTAAACTTTAAAGTACTATCTCCCTTTGCACGCTGTGTGAGCGAGAGAGACAAAACTGCAAATTAAAAGTACGGATAGAAGAGATCGGCACAAAGAAATTGTGGGGCAATGTCGGAGATAAAATCAAACACGGAGTAAAAATAAAATTTGAAATGTCAGCGCCTCCAATTTGTAGAGATAAACTTTTATACTACAGAATTACAGATGCTACTTGACAAGTTGAACAACTAGCCTTCTGGTGTAGGTAATAACCATAAATAAAATGTTTACTGTCAAAAGTCTTCAAGACGACTTATCTCCGAAAGTGCTGGGTCCTCCAACGATGCCAAATTTGTTCGCAACCATTTTGATATGTTTAGTCAATTCGGTTAGCGCGGAGAACAAAGATGAGGAACTTTCAGATATATCTACACCTTTGAAAAGTTCTAATGTCATATTTGTTCTTGTAATTAATAAAAGTCTTAATGCTCATGTTTAGTCCTCACTTAGGCCAGTAAAATAAGAATCTCGATCTTATTCGTAATTTTTAATTCATTGATGAAATGTTATTTTAGTACAGCGACTGGGCCGGGATCAAACAATGAGAGGAACCAACTGCAGGGATAGGACAGTGGAGAAGGAGGGAAAAGTGGAGACAGAGGAGGATCGGAGCATCGTCGCCATGGATTCTTAATCAATTGACAGATCGAGGCTGTGGAGAGAGGAGAGAGAGAGAGAGAGATGTGGTTTTCGTTAAGAGAAGAGAGATTAAAATTTTATTTTCAAAATGGAGAGAAATCAGATCAGAAAGTTTATAAAGAAAATGAAGTGTACGGCTGAGAATTCGTTACAAACTGGGTTAGAAGGCATAACGGATAAGGTGGGTACAAAAAGTTAGGTATAGAAACATTTTCTCTTTGTAAAATACTGTGATATTATACTATTGATGAAATTTTGAAAACTTGAGCCTCATCTTTTTCTTAAGAAAAAAAGGGTAGGGTTTTTGTTCAAGGAGCTTTGAAAAATGTCTTATTCAAAGTCAGATGTAAACCGTTCGATCCGTATCAAATTTGTACAAACAGTTCAAACTCAAAGCAGATCGAACAGTTTAAGCATGACTTTAGATAAAATTTGTCCAAAATCCTTCGAGCAAAATCCAATTCTTCCCAAAAAAAAACCTACATGTTCTGACTGAATCACAAGATTTGAAAAAAAAAATACCAATAAATATGGAATCCGAACACTCGAGGATCGAACACGTATCTGCATTAACTCAAAAGAGAATCTTTTGAGTTTAATGCATATATGTCGGCCATCTGATCAGGATCGGAGCATTGTAATCTTTTGAGTTTAACGCACAGAGTCCTTTAATATTAGTGTGGATCTCAATCGAACGGTCCAGATCTATTAACGCATGATAAGTTAATGCATTCATTCGAATTCCTCGGAGGATCTGGATCATATCCGCTTCAGCAACATCTCTACAATTCAAATCTAAAAAAAAAAAAAAAAAATCTCTACAATTAATATACGCCTTCTCTCTTTTCAGACAATTTTTCTTTGCTTTTAATTGTGGTAACTTATCCATCCATATACTATTTCCAAGTACTTGTGCTATTCTTTTTGGATCAAGGTGCCATATTTGATGGGAATCTGGACAAGGACAAAAAGGATCAATGGAGGGGAGACGTTTTCTTTTGGAACTCTAGTCACTTTCTCAGTTTTCCATGGTTAAATTGCCTTGAAAAGCAATTCATAAACAAGTACAATATGGCCATTGTCCTAATCAATCTTCAAAGAACTTTAAAAATAAAAAAGATCACATATATTCCTCAATAAATAAAATTCTGAAGGGATGTCACATAGATGTTGCCATGTAAATTCCCCGATGTCAAATTGACTTGTTCCAAAAGATGCCTTAATAGCTCGGCCAAACTGGAATGTCATGGAATTTTTTTTTATAAATTATAATAAAAAATAAAATTATTAACAAAAGAGAGTGATTCATTAAAAATAAAAAATAAAATTATCAGTATTAAAGATAAGATTCAAAGGATTTTTTTTAAAAACCATAATTAAAAAAATTAAAATTAGGGAACCAACATGATTACCTGCAGATTTCGAAAAACCATAAGAACCGAACAGCCTATTCGGTCCCAAAAATTTTTTTCCCCTGGGACCGAATTGGCATTTCGGTCCCCAATTTTTTTTTAGATACAAAAAATCGAATTTTTTTTAAAGACAAAATGATAAAATACAACACTAAAAAAATCGAATTTTTTTCCCTTTGTCAAATTATTTTTTTTATATCATATTTATATGAAAATACACTAAATTACTTGAAATTATGTTAATTTATGCTGATTTACACTAAATTACTTGAAATTATGTTAATTTTTTTTTAAGAGATAAATAGATAAAATGCTGCAATATACTAAAAAATTGAATTTTTTTTTTTAATATTTGTTAGATTACTTTTTTTATTACAATTAGTATAGTTATACTAAAATAATTATGTAGAATTACACTAAATTACAATAATTATAATGAATTACACTAAATTACTTGAAATTACAATAATTATGTAGAATTATTCTAAAATACGGAAAATTACGCTAAATTACTTATGAATAGAGATGATATATTCACTGAAAAGGCGAAAAACAACGACGAAACTTTAAACGGTCATAAAACGGCGCTCGAGCGTCCGATTTCAGCAAATGACCACTTTTCGGAAAGCTTGTGAAAATGCGCATGCGTCCGGACTCGCTTTGCCAATTTTCCAAATTCAGAATCGCCAAAAAACAAAGAGAAGAGCCTCAAAACTTCAGTTGAAGTTTCCGATTAAGATTTTCATTTCTATTCTCCAAAAAAATAATTTGAAAAAGGAAAAAAAATTCGATTTTTTAGTATTATATTTCATTATTATTTTAGCTATTTGTCTCTAAAAAAAAAAAAAAAAAAATGGGGACCGAAATCCCAATTCGGTTCCCCATCCCATTTCGATTTTCTGTGGCGGCTCTGCCAAAAAAATGTGAAATGGGGGGGGACCGAAATGCCAATTCGGTCCCAGGGGAAAAAAATTTTGGGGACCGAATAGGCTGTTCGGTTCTTATGATTTTTCGAAATCTGCAGGTAATCATGTTGGTTCCCTAATTTTAATTTTTTTAATTATGGTTTTTAAAAAAAATCCTTCAATATGCTCCAAGGGTACCAAATCCTACCTTCGATACACCCCTGTCACAAGTTGCACACATGACTACACCAAATTTTGTTAAAATGGGGGGTGTGTCATCTCTAATAGTACAAAATGTATGGTTCGGTACCTTCATTTTTTAATATTCTGTGGATTGTCTACTACATAGGGGTAAAAAGAGGTGTACCGGTGTACTGAATCTCTCATTTGGTACTGGCGGTTTTTGTAAACAACCACACAATCAACCTCTTTTGTTATATTTTTTATTGTTATATCCACCAACATACTAAGAAATATGTTATTTTTTCTACAGCTGCAAATAATTTGATCTGAAAAATATTTCATAGTCCTTCTGATACATTCAAATTTTAGGATATTTTATCTATTTTATTTGATGTTCTTTTTAGTACATTCAAATTCTAAGTTAGCGTATCTATTTTTAAAAATTAATAAAAGTTATATTAAAAAAGAGTAACTTTTTAGAAAAAAAAATTAAAAAATTTAAATTATATTCACATCAGGGGAGTTGTTTTTTTTTTTAATTTCCGATGGAACTTCCGATGGAGTTGTTTTTTTTTTAAAATTCACATCAGCGGTGCTGGTTTCATTTGAATATTTTTCTTTATTTCTATTTTTAAAAAAATCTTATTTCTCTACCAAGTCGAGGAACTTCGGAGGCGTGAAGCTTATGAGTGAAAGGTAGTGGTGACAAATCCTCCAAATTGAAATCTGTTAAGAAAGGAGGATCTACCTTATAATTAACAACAACAACAGTAATTACTGAAATATATCAAAAGTACATGCATTATCATTTCGATCTTGTCATAATTTTTTGTGGAGTTGACTCTTATTAAAGGATTCGTATAAAGTTTCTCGAGGCTTAATAAGTTAATCCTTTGACGGCAGAACTAAAAGGTAGGCTACTGTTCATATAGAAATGCTTTGGCTCAAAAGAATTATCCATCTTTTTATTATGATACAAGTGAAAAAATAAAGCAATATATTTTCTTATAGATTATTCTTATTTGGATTTATAACTAGTGATTAGAGATATAAATTTAAAGGGAGGCTAAACAAATATTGTGCTCTGTACTGAATTTTCACAAAACAAACGTGCAACCATCAATCCAAACAACAATAAATCAAACATTTGCTTTCTTAATAATGAACATTAATTTAAGATAAATATTTTGTTGCTTGAACTACACTGGTGGCGCAGGCTGCTCTGATGACAATTCCTCGGATTTAACATCAGCACGGCACATTGGACATGTCGAGTGTAATTCTCAGGGGTGGATTCAGGATTTTAGTCTGCGGGCAAAAAAATATCAAATCGGGTTTAAATCCATTAACCAATTAGGTACTCGATAAAAAATAATGTTTTAACTTATACTTTTCAATGCTTTGACTTGTAATTTCTGATACTTTAACTTATAATTATAATTCTCAATTAAAATTCAACAAATTTATTTTAATTTTAACCCTAAATTTAACACGAATTACAAATCAAACGTTCAGATGGAGGCAAAAGAAATTTCAAGAGAGCCAAAGTCGGTCAGAACCGATAAATCTCTACTAAAACTCAAAATCCAGGAAGGGGCAGCTGCCTCCCTGGAACCACCTGAGTCCACTCCTGGTAATTCCAGCCACTTGTCAATACACATAAGATGAAACACATGCTTGCACATCAGCAGCTGCCTTACCATCTCCCCTTCTTTCACCGTGGCAATACAAACCGCACACTGCAACCAACCAACACCTCCATTGCTGCCATTGTCGTCTTTCAAATCATCACCATTATTTCGTTGGAACGAAAAACTAGGAATTTGTGCTATATCCAACGGGCTTAACCCTTCCTGAGCAGCACGGTGCACTTCAACTGGCTCGGTCTCAGGCCGAGCCGAGTGAAAATAGTACCAAGTGAACCAGATCATGGAGAGCAGGACAACGATGGTGATGACAGAGGCCTACACACGGCTGAGAAAGAAGAACAAGGTGAGTATAATTGCAATGATCGTGCCCCATATCAGCAGGACCTTACTGCACCGGTCTGATCTGGAGTCACTTGGTCGCCGTGGCCTAAACTCAACCTCGAACATGGTAATTAAACTAGAGTGGTTTAGGTTAATTTGCTGTGGTTTGAGTTCCGTGACTTTTCCGAGGCCGAGCAGACATTTTGACATTTGTGTTTATATAAAGAAGAGGAATAATTGGGGTGTTGACTGAGGAATAATTGTTATGTGGGTCGGTATGGGAAAGGCAAAATATAATCCCAACAAAAGGTAAGCCCAATGCTAAATTGGTAAGCAGTTATTTAACAAACTTGAAGGCAACTCTTCATTCGGGCCATGAAAACTAGAAGGCCCACAAACAAATTTGTTCATTCTTTATTAAGCATACCCAAGCGTGACCCAAATTAATATATAAGTAATTATTGTAGAATCCATAAAAGTTTCTACCACTCACACCAAGGAGTGAAAACGGAGCGGACAGTGGTAAAATTATATTCATATTTTTTTTAATTTTTTTAATACAGATATGAATCGGATATCAGTTGGATACAAATATGGATACAGATCAAATAAGATATTTATTAAAATAATATAAAAAATATCAAAATTTATAATATTTATCTAATTTTAATGATGAATAACAATACTTTTTTATAATATATATTAAAATATATGATATATATTTACTATTTAGATACGGATAATTGAAACGTAAAATCATATCAGTATTTATATTCACACAGATATTCAGATATCAGATATTCACATCTTATTTTTCCGAATACAAATCAGATATTATCCATACCGTTTTTATCCCTACCCACACGGACACACCACCAATGGCACAAAAAAGATGAAGAAAAGAGAAGGACAAGTAATAGGAAAGAGATATAGTTACAACTTACAAGAAATGATTAGGTGGCCGGTAGGGTATGAATCACCATGGACCCATTGTACAGGCATGTCCGGAGCAGTACGGTTTCCATTTTAATAATTATTTCCCATCAATGTCATCAAGAATTAAGCAAGCATTTAAAATATATTAAAAAGGAACCTGATAACAAAGCGTAAAACCAACATAATTAATTAAGCTTTTCTTATGCTTTTAATTTGGGGAACTGCTCATACTATCTTGCAGTACTAATTTGCCTATTGATTTTATAGCATGTTACTTGCACATCAGAACTAGTGAAAGATTATATTATATTTCTTTTGCAAATATTTGTGCAAAACAGCAAAATCCATTTGGTACCATGCAGGCAGCAGGCGTTCTAATATGCATACGCTTTTCTGGAAGTTTATATATAACTAATGGTTACATGTACAGACACATTAAAAAGAAACTAAACAACACATTTGCTTACCGATGAACATTGACAAATGAAAAAAAAAAAAAAAAACAAAGAAACTGAAAAACACGTTTGCTTACCGACGAACATTAACACCAAACACAAGGAACAAACATTAAAAGAAGCACTAAAACATATTTGCTATCTGATGAATATACAACTGACATAACCAATCGTACATCAACCCTCGAACTACACCGGCGGTTCTCGCGGCTCAGATGACAACTTCCCAGTTTTAACATCTGTACGGCACATAGGGCATGTCGAATGTGACGGGAGCCATGTGTCAATGCAATTCGTATGAAACACGTGCTTGCACATCAGCAGCTGCCTAACCAAATCACCATCATGCACTGTAGCAATACAAACTGCACACCGGAAGCCTGCAGTATCACTACCATTGCCATTGTTCAGATCATGATTATGACTGTTACCTTTGTAAGAAAAAGCAGGAATTGCCTTTATGATCGATGGGCTTAAACCCGGCTGATCGGTATGGGGACCTGCAACTGACGCGGTCTCTAGCGAGGCCGAGCCAAAATAGTACATGGTGAAGGAGATCATGAAAAGAAGAATGAGGAAGGTAATGAGAGAGGCCATTATATGGCTAATAAATACGAACAGAATGGGTATGACGGCCACTACAGGGATCCATGCCAGTATAATCTTCCTGCACCGGTCGGATCTTGAATCGCTCTGCAGCTGTGGTCTTAAGGCTACCTCAAACATTGCACTATTGCATTTTGAAATGTGAGGTTCGGTAGTGCTAGTTTTGATGGTTAATTTGATGGCTATTCAGAGACTGAAGAGACGTTAATATGTTGAGTTTGTACATAGGTGGGGGTAAAGAGTCGGAATAGTTTGGAGTGTTATGTGACTTATTTTATGTTGAGTAGTCTGATTTGGTTAGGTGCTATCTGACAATCTGTCAATTGATTATATAAGGATGAAATAAGAAGGTAAAAGGAATATCCGCGGACGGATCAGATCAACTATTCTTCAATTTGAGTAAAATACAGTGTACATAAATGATATATTCTTGTATATATCTTGCATCCTCAACAACCGCTATTGTACGTTTGCAGGAAAAATAATAAAATTACAGCTGCCTTTATCTATTGCATATGAATACAAATTATTATCACAATTCACAGTTGACCAAATTTGAAAATTATTGTCACCATTAATTAAATGATTTGATAAATGCAAATCCAAACAAACTCTAAATATAATAAAAATTAGCATACATGTACATCAATAACTATACAATTATTTCTCAATCACTATCAAACAATTTCCAACCTTGCAATGCATTATATCTTCAATTTCTGTGACATATTAAGTATTATAAGATTTTCCTTTATCTTTATTATTTGTTTTTTTTTATCCCGTAGTTAAAAAGCAATTGCCAAATGGTGATGTGACATTTTAAAACATATTGCTAAACTAATTTCACATACCTGCAATTAAAATTATAAATTAAACACCAGCATTTATTTTTATTTTTTTACAAGCGTGATGAAGATGATTGCCACAAAATTGGATGTAACCCAAAATTGCTCCAACTTATTCATTTATTTGTATGCTAGTCGGTAAATATCAGTGTTCTAAATAGCGCGCTATAGCGGCGCTATAGCGTTTTTGGACCCCAAACGCTACGCTACGACATCAAAATGCGCTATTTGCGCTATACAATATGGATTTTTTTTTATTTTTTATTTTAAGCAATATATATGGGTTTTAAATAAAGATAAAAAAAATCTCAAACCGAAATTGAATTTGTTGCTACTTGCTACAAATAAATCAATTTGAAATTGGGAATATAAATTGAAATTTGAATAGAAAAAAAGTCCAAACCGGAATTAAAATTTGAATAGGAAAAAAAAATAGATTATGTCATGAATCATGATACTTAAGATATTTTTAATAGGAAAAATCGATAGTTTATGATATTACTATGGATATTTTGAACCGCAATTTGGACTTTGTACGGGTTCAATATGAATATTATAATTTCTTAATTACTTTGGTGTTATTTATTGTTCTATGAGACCTTAGATAATGTTGATATTTAGTACAAATATTGAATATACGAAATGTAAAAAAAAAACGCTATTTGGAATAGCTTCCGCTATAGCGACGCTATTCGCTATAACTTTTTTTTTAGCCTTCCCGCTACGACGCTATAAACGCTATTTAGAACCTTGGTAAATATTCAACTTTCTATTACAGTTTTTAAAGCACCGTAAAATATATACTGAAACCTATAGCAAAATGTCTTCTGATGTATCAGCGTTGGCTTATTTTATTTCTCACACAAGATGAGGGTATTAATTAGTCATAAAGGGGAGGGGCTATGTATACTAAAAAAATATTATATACAAAATAAAATTAATAAATTAATAATAATTTAAAATTCATATCGAAAATAAATTTCGAATTTTTAACTCTAATGCAGAAGACAAAACTTCAAATTATACTGAAAGTGATTTCCTGCTTTTTAACAAGGTACCAAAAAGAAAAAGAAAAAAAGAAGAAAAGAAGGTGGACTCCCATAGGCCCGAAATTTTTAAATATAGCACAGCCCAAAAAAAAATAAACCAAAACGGCACCGTTGCGTGACAATTTTAAATTTAGCACGGCCGCAGATCAGCTGAGCGGCCCCCTTTCCTGGGGACCGCATATCAGCTGAGCGGCCCCTGGAGAGGGGCCGCATATCCGCTGAGCGGCCCCAGGGGACCGCATATCTGCTGAGCGGCCCCAGGGGCCGCATATCCGCTGAGCGGCCCCCTGGAGGCCTATATAATGGGGCCGCTGGTTTCAGTTTTTTTATCGATTCAAGCATTCCAAATCCCTTCGTACTCGGGTAAGTTTTCTCTTCTTCTATTCTTGTTTAATTTTTTAGTTTAGGGTAGTAATTAGGTGTAGGGTTTAGGTTTAGGAGTAGGGTTTAGGAGTAGGGTTTAGGATTAGGGTTTAGGATTAGGGTGTAGAATTAGAATTGATAATTAGGATTTAATTTAGAGTTAATAATTAGAATTGTTCCAAATTTTAATTGTCCACCAATAAAATTAAAATAGACTTGTACCAAAAATGAAGTAGGTATATTTAACCAAAATTAATTGTTTTAGCACCAATATTGAAATAGATTTGTATCAAAAATTAAATAGGTATATTTTACCAAAATCAATTGTGTTAGCACCAATACTAATTAGATTTGTACCAAAAATTAAATAGGTATATTAAATAGCCAAAATCAATTGTTTTAGCACCAATACTTAACTAGATTTGTACCAAAAATTAAATAGCCAAAATCAATTGTTTTAGCACCAATACTTAACTAGATTTGTACCAAAAATTAAATACAGCATGGCATCTGGTAGAGATATACCGTCTTCCAGTATGGGTGTGCCATCTTCCAGTAGAGGTACACACCATGCCCATCCACCCACTCCGTATCAGATGTCCCAGCACATCGAGAGTGCTCTATCACAGACAGATATTCCGGGTATCCGGAGTCGCATTGACAGGGTCAGCGACTTCCTGTGGTACCCGAATTCAGAGCACCGGATTCTAGAGGCTGCCACCGGGGTAAGTTATAAATTAGTCATATTTATAAAAATACAATAAAACATAATCTTTTTTTTATGAATGAACTTGATCTGATTTCTTACATAAATGCAGGGGTTGGATGCGGTTACGGTTCGTCACAACCGCATGTGGCTACCGTATCAGCCGGCGTACGGGGGGACATTACGCTCGATGGGATTATTCCAGCTATCACAGATGCGGGAGGAGAACCATGACGAGGGGTTATCTTCCGGCCTCATCGAGCGATGGCGTCCCGAGACGCACACCTTTCATCTCCCCCATGCTGAGATGACTGTCACCCTACAGGACGTCAGCTGTCTGTGGGGTATGACTATTACCGGGGAGCCGGTGACGGGTGTCGAGTACGGGGACTTCCGTCCGTTGTGCGAGGAGTTGCTGGGTATCCCGCACGACCAGCTACAGAAAGAGAAGAAGAAAGGTGAGAGGTTTGCGATCTCGCCCAGTACCATCAGCTTGATGAAGTTGAGGACCAGATTCAAGGACTATCCGGATCATCCAGATCAGGTATGTAAATTGTACCTTATTTAATTCAAATAATATCAGATTTACTTGTAAACAATGTTCTAATTTATATAAATAATAGGTGGTTGTTGACCGACACATCCGCGCGTATATTCTTGAGATGATCACCTGTCGGTTGTTTCCGGATTCACACGGAGATCAGGTTCGGCTGTGCTATCTTCCGTTTCTGCGCGACCTGCCCACTGCGGGCAGGTTCAACTGGGGTGCGGCTACGCTGGCATGCTTATACAGGTAAGAAAATTATTCTTATCATATTTAAAATTTTCAAATATTGTAGAGTATAGGCAACTCTGACTTTGTGTATTGTTAAGGGGTCTTAACAATGCCTGCCTTAAGAAGAACAAGACCTTTGTTGGACCATGCATGTTACTACAGCATTGGTCCTACGCACATCTGATCGTAGGCCGCCCAGTCATAGCCAGACCGACTGATGTGCCGGACTGGGGCCAGCCCGAGCCAGACCAGTGCCCTGCATACGGCGCCAGATACTGTTACAAGAAGGTTTGGGTTGGAGCCGGACATGGCGCGACACTTGGGATCACATTCTGGAGACAGGAGATCGAGCATCTGAGAGATGATCCCGAGTATGTCACCTGGGAGCCCTACAGAGAATATGTGAGTCTACTTTTATTATAATTTTGAATTTGAAAAAACTTATATCAATTCATACTTTACTTGAATTGATATATGGTATGAAATATGTGCTTTCAGGTCGAGGTCGATGGGGGACATCGGGCTTACATCGAGATATTGCCTGAGCGATGTCGGCAGCAGGAGAGATTCTGGCGTGCAGAGGTGCCGCTCATATGCTTTCAGGTACCGTTATTTAATTTAATTTTTATATTTCTGTACATTAAAAACTTAATTAAATATCTGACATACTGAACATTTTGAAATATGTAGATCGTCGAGCATCACTACCCTGGTCGGGTCCTGAGGCAGTTCGGCATGCGTCAGCTAGCTCCACCCCCGGCACCGATCAGCGAGGAGGTGTGGCGACAGCTCCATCGGGCCAGGGACACCACAGCTGGCAAGAACTGGGGGACATGTCTTTCTGATTACGTGTTCGAGGCAGCATCTACTGACCCCCCATTGGCCCAGCCGGACCGTCACATGGATGTCGCGCCAGTGTAAGCAATTTTTTCTCAAATTCGAAACCTTCACTGTAATTTGAAATATGTACATATCTAACGTTTTTTTGTAATTTGTACAGACCTTATAGAGATTGGTACCAGGATCACGGCGCGTACACTATATATCTGGAGGGGTGTATCGCCGACAACCCCTTAGAGCGAGTACCGAAGCCGAGGGATCGGAGAGGACGGGTCCACGGTCTTATCCCTGCTGGCGCACCGTTCGCAGCCACGGTATGTTTAATTTTAAATTTAAAGTTAAAAACTAACAATATTTAAATTTGTACAACTTTTTCATATATTTTTTTCTTTGCAGGCACTATATCTGGTCAAGAGTTGCGTGATAGGGGCTACGATGGCCGTGACCACGGGTTGGAAGAGGCTCGGGAAGGTCCTCCTCAAGCACAGCGTACCGGCAGTGTGCCAGTGTGGGTACAGGGCGCGTCTCGACTCTCTACTGAGATGCGCTGGCTTGGGCGGAGTTGATGCGGTAGACGACATATCCGACGAGCCCGAGCCTGATGTTTACGTCCCGTACACTGGCGATGAGCCCATGTTTAGACCTGTACATGAGGCTGAGACTGTTGGTCAGGTGTTTGACCGAGCTGCCGAGTTGATGCGCGACTTCGGGCGTATGGGCATGGGATCTCAGGCTGATACGGCTGCCCAGGTATAATTTGTAATTAAAATATAAAACAATTGTTTTTTTTTCCAAATTTCTCGATTAACTAACTTGTAAATTACTGCAGCAGGGTGAGGAGGGGGAGCGCATTCCGGATTACCAGATCTCAGCAGATGGACTGTATTCTCCGGGTTACAGTCCGACACAGACGGATCCTCCTGCCTATCAGCCAGGGTATGTTCAGACAGAGCCCTTCCCGGAGTTTCCGGGACAGTCCTCACATCATGCCACCCTTGATGACCCCATTGCCAGACAGGCGTATTTATTCACGCATCCTGAGTCTGCACAGACTACTGTTTTTGGTCCTGGAGTACAGCAGACATCCGAGATTGAGGAGGTTCGTGATGAGCCGGTCCAGTCTGCAGATGTCCAGGCGGCGGACTCCACAGACACTACAGACTCAGGAGATACAGACGAGACGCCACTCTCCAGGCGGGGTCGAGGGTTCAGAAAGAAGAAGCAGAGACAGATGTATGATTTGTAGACTATGTCAGGCACTGGACTTATTTGTTATATTATGCCTCTTATTTTTTTTGTTATTTTGTTATTTATTTTGGTTATTTATTTATTTTGTTCATTACATCACTATCTCCTCGTAAAAAAAAAAAATTAGAACCACACGACATATATAAAATATTTCAAACGAACCACGTTTCTAAAATAACTTGCGACAAAAAAGATAAATTAAAACAACATTGCAATAATTAAAACACAAATACATTTATTTTTATAACACAATAACTAAAACACAAATACATATTTCGTAATTAAAAAGATAAATTAAAACAACATTACAATAATTAAAACACAAATACATTTATTTTTATAACACAATAACTAAAACACAAATACATATTTCGTAATTAAAAAAAAAAAAAACCCCTGGGGCCGCTCAGCTGATATGCGGCCCCATTTCAGGGGCCGCTCAGCTGATATGCGGTCCCCAGTAAATGGGGCCGCTCAGCTGATCTGCGGCCGTGCTAAATTTAAAATTGTCACGAAACGGTGCCGTTTTGGTTTATTTTTTTTTTGGCTGTGCTATATTTAAAAATTTCGGCCCATAGGCCATGGACCAGTATCCTCTGCGGAGTCGTGCAGAGCTTTTAATCTGATCCGTTCGTTTTGATCGGACGGATCAGATCAGATCTTATCGGGCAGGAAAATTTTGTTTTTTTGTTTTCAATTCAGGTAAGATCTAATCTGGTCCGTTCGATCAAAACGAACGGACCAAATTAAAAGCTCCGCAGGAGATAACTCCGCAGAGGATACGAATTCCATAGGCCACAGCTATGCCAACTTTCATACTTTTGACTTCTGACATTGGTCATCTCGCAATCAAGGCTTATAATCTGCATAACAATAAAATTTTCCAATAATATACTTGTATGGTATTAAAATTATTATTTTTGTATATATTCTGAAATTTATCTAATTTGTATAAATTATATGAACAACCGATATTTATTTCTTATTATTCATAAAAAAAATTACGAGCAATTTTATTTTTATTTGTATAACTAGTAAAATTTTAATATATCATTTACTTTGGTATAATTATAATATTTTTCAGTCGAATTTTAGATCTCATTAATTATTTTTGAATTGATTTTTTCAATTATGACTTTTCTGATAAACACATGCAGCCAATACAATTACAGTACGTTCAATTACTAAATTCAGACAGTTCTTTAATCGTGGCACGAATCTGAAAAACAAACCTCTTATATTTTAAATGCCGAAATTTTTAAATATAGCACAGCCAAAAAAAAAATAAACCAAAACGGCACCGTTTCGTGACAATTTTAAATTTAGCACGGCCGCAGATCAGCTGAGCGGCCCCATTTACTGGGGACCGCATATCAGCTGAGCGGCCCCAGGGGTTTTTTTTTTTTAATTACGAAATATGTATTTGTGTTTTAGTTATTGTGTTATAAAAATAAATGTATTTGTGTTTTAATTATTGTAATGTTGTTTTAATTTATCTTTTTAATTACGAAATATGTATTTGTGTTTTAGTTATTGTGTTATAAAAATAAATGTATTTGTGTTTTAATTATTGCAATGTTGTTTTAATTTATCTTTTTTGTCGCAAGTTATTTTAGAAACGTGGTTCGTTTGAAATATTTTATATATGTCGTGTGGTTCTAATTTTTTTTTTTTACGAGGAGATAGTGATGTAATGAACAAAATAAATAAATAACCAAAATAAATAACAAAATAACAAAAAAAATAAGAGGCATAATATAACAAATAAGTCCAGTGCCTGACATAGTCTACAAATCATACATCTGTCTCTGCTTCTTCTTTCTGAACCCTCGACCCCGCCTGGAGAGTGGCGTCTCGTCTGTATCTCCTGAGTCTGTAGTGTCTGTGGAGTCCGCCGCCTGGACATCTGCAGACTGGACCGGCTCATCACGAACCTCCTCAATCTCGGATGTCTGCTGTACTCCAGGACCAAAAACAGTAGTCTGTGCAGACTCAGGATGCGTGAATAAATACGCCTGTCTGGCAATGGGGTCATCAAGGGTGGCATGATGTGAGGACTGTCCCGGAAACTCCGGGAAGGGCTCTGTCTGAACATACCCTGGCTGATAGGCAGGAGGATCCGTCTGTGTCGGACTGTAACCCGGAGAATACAGTCCATCTGCTGAGATCTGGTAATCCGGAATGCGCTCCCCCTCCTCACCCTGCTGCAGTAATTTACAAGTTAGTTAATCGAGAAATTTGGAAAAAAAAACAATTGTTTTATATTTTAATTACAAATTATACCTGGGCAGCCGTATCAGCCTGAGATCCCATGCCCATACGCCCGAAGTCGCGCATCAACTCGGCAGCTCGGTCAAACACCTGACCAACAGTCTCAGCCTCATGTACAGGTCTAAACATGGGCTCATCGCCAGTGTACGGGACGTAAACATCAGGCTCGGGCTCGTCGGATATGTCGTCTACCGCATCAACTCCGCCCAAGCCAGCGCATCTCAGTAGAGAGTCGAGACGCGCCCTGTACCCACACTGGCACACTGCCGGTACGCTGTGCTTGAGGAGGACCTTCCCGAGCCTCTTCCAACCCGTGGTCACGGCCATCGTAGCCCCTATCACGCAACTCTTGACCAGATATAGTGCCTGCAAAGAAAAAAATATATGAAAAAGTTGTACAAATTTAAATATTGTTAGTTTTTAACTTTAAATTTAAAATTAAACATACCGTGGCTGCGAACGGTGCGCCAGCAGGGATAAGACCGTGGACCCGTCCTCTCTGATCCCTCGGCTTCGGTACTCGCTCTAAGGGGTTGTCGGCGATACACCCCTCCAGATATATAGTGTACGCGCCGTGATCCTGGTACCAATCTCTATAAGGTCTGTACAAATTACAAAAAAACGTTAGATATGTACATATTTCAAATTACAGTGAAGGTTTCGAATTTGAGAAAAAATTGCTTACACTGGCGCGACATCCATGTGACGGTCCGGCTGGGCCAATGGGGGGTCAGTAGATGCTGCCTCGAACACGTAATCAGAAAGACATGTCCCCCAGTTCTTGCCAGCTGTGGTGTCCCTGGCCCGATGGAGCTGTCGCCACACCTCCTCGCTGATCGGTGCCGGGGGTGGAGCTAGCTGACGCATGCCGAACTGCCTCAGGACCCGACCAGGGTAGTGATGCTCGACGATCTACATATTTCAAAATGTTCAGTATGTCAGATATTTAATTAAGTTTTTAATGTACAGAAATATAAAAATTAAATTAAATAACGGTACCTGAAAGCATATGAGCGGCACCTCTGCACGCCAGAATCTCTCCTGCTGCCGACATCGCTCAGGCAATATCTCGATGTAAGCCCGATGTCCCCCATCGACCTCGACCTGAAAGCACATATTTCATACCATATATCAATTCAAGTAAAGTATGAATTGATATAAGTTTTTTCAAATTCAAAATTATAATAAAAGTAGACTCACATATTCTCTGTAGGGCTCCCAGGTGACATACTCGGGATCATCTCTCAGATGCTCGATCTCCTGTCTCCAGAATGTGATCCCAAGTGTCGCGCCATGTCCGGCTCCAACCCAAACCTTCTTGTAACAGTATTTAGCGCCGTATGCAGGGCACTGGTCTGGCTCGGGCTGGCCCCAGTCCGGCATATCAGTCGGTCTGGCTATGACTGGGCGGCCTACGATCAGATGTGCGTAGGACCAATGCTGTAGTAACATGCATGGTCCAACAAAGGTCTTGTTCTTCTTAAGGCAGGCATTGTTAAGACCCCTTAACAATACACAAAGTCAGAGTTGCCTATACTCTACAATATTTGAAAATTTTAAATATGATAAGAATAATTTTCTTACCTGTATAAGCATGCCAGCGTAGCCGCACCCCAGTTGAACCTGCCCGCAGTGGGCAGGTCGCGCAGAAACGGAAGATAGCACAGCCGAACCTGATCTCCGTGTGAATCCGGAAACAACCGACAGGTGATCATCTCAAGAATATACGCGCGGATGTGTCGGTCAACAACCACCTATTATTTATATAAATTAGAACATTGTTTACAAGTAAATCTGATATTATTTGAATTAAATAAGGTACAATTTACATACCTGATCTGGATGATCCGGATAGTCCTTGAATCTGGTCCTCAACTTCATCAAGCTGATGGTACTGGGCGAGATCGCAAACCTCTCACCTTTCTTCTTCTCTTTCTGTAGCTGGTCGTGCGGGATACCCAGCAACTCCTCGCACAACGGACGGAAGTCCCCGTACTCGACACCCGTCACCGGCTCCCCGGTAATAGTCATACCCCACAGACAGCTGACGTCCTGTAGGGTGACAGTCATCTCAGCATGGGGGAGATGAAAGGTGTGCGTCTCGGGACGCCATCGCTCGATGAGGCCGGAAGATAACCCCTCGTCATGGTTCTCCTCCCGCATCTGTGATAGCTGGAATAATCCCATCGAGCGTAATGTCCCCCCGTACGCCGGCTGATACGGTAGCCACATGCGGTTGTGACGAACCGTAACCGCATCCAACCCCTGCATTTATGTAAGAAATCAGATCAAGTTCATTCATAAAAAAAAGATTATGTTTTATTGTATTTTTATAAATATGACTAATTTATAACTTACCCCGGTGGCAGCCTCTAGAATCCGGTGCTCTGAATTCGGGTACCACAGGAAGTCGCTGACCCTGTCAATGCGACTCCGGATACCCGGAATATCTGTCTGTGATAGAGCACTCTCGATGTGCTGGGACATCTGATACGGAGTGGGTGGATGGGCATGGTGTGTACCTCTACTGGAAGATGGCACACCCATACTGGAAGACGGTATATCTCTACCAGATGCCATGCTGTATTTAATTTTTGGTACAAATCTAGTTAAGTATTGGTGCTAAAACAATTGATTTTGGCTATTTAATTTTTGGTACAAATCTAGTTAAGTATTGGTGCTAAAACAATTGATTTTGGCTATTTAATTTTTGGTACAAATCTAGTTAAGTATTGGTGCTAAAACAATTGATTTTGGCTATTTAATATACCTATTTAATTTTTGGTACAAATCTAATTAGTATTGGTGCTAACACAATTGATTTTGGTAAAATATACCTATTTAATTTTTGATACAAATCTATTTCAATATTGGTGCTAAAACAATTAATTTTGGTTAAATATACCTACTTCATTTTTGGTACAAGTCTATTTTAATTTTATTGGTGGACAATTAAAATTTGGAACAATTCTAATTATTAACTCTAAATTAAATCCTAATTATCAATTCTAATTCTACACCCTAATCCTAAACCCTAATCCTAAACCCTACTCCTAAACCCTACTCCTAAACCTAAACCCTACACCTAATTACTACCCTAAACTAAAAAATTAAACAAGAATAGAAGAAGAGAAAACTTACCCGAGTACGAAGGGATTTGGAATGCTTGAATCGATAAAAAAACTGAAACCAGCGGCCCCATTATATAGGCCTCCAGGGGGCCGCTCAGCGGATATGCGGCCCCTGGGGCCGCTCAGCGGATATGCGGTCCCCTGGGGCCGCTCAGCGGATATGCGGCCCCTCTCCAGGGGCCGCTCAGCTGATATGTGGTCCCCAGGAAAGGGGGCCGCTCAGCTGATCTGCGGCCGTGCTAAATTTAAAATTGTCACGCAACGGTGCCGTTTTGGTTTATTTTTTTTTGGGCTGTGCTATATTTAAAAATTTCGGTTTTAAATGAGGAGGGATCCAATTACATCTTTTTTGGTGACACATCATAACACTGTTTTTTATATAGGTCAATTTTACGATTTCAAAATCCAAACAGTCAATCCGAACCGTTCAACATGATCACCGTATTAAAATGTGCTTGGAGATCAAATTTTACATTTTTTTGAATTTTTTTACTATTTATTAAGATGGTTACAAAATCGCTGTTTTTCAATGGTCCGAAAACAACGATTTTTGTAACCATCTTAATAAACAGCAAAAAAAATCAAAAAAATGTAAAATTTGATCTCCAAGCACATTTTAATATATCCATCATGTTGAACGGTTTGGATCGACTATTTGGACTTTGAAAATGGTAGGTGTCAAAGTGTGTCACCAAAAAAGGTATAATTGGATCCCTCCTCATTTTAAATAGACATCGAATTTCAATCGCTCGGCTCATTGGATTAAGTACGGTACTGTAGAGAATACGGACTTGGTTGCAAACGGCCCCAGATCAAGACATCATACACCTAGAAAAATGGCAGGCGGAGCCGGCTCTGTCACGAAACGGCACGACACGTGTGACTATTACGTGCCGTGACTCGCGTGTTGCGTGTCGTGACTATTTTTTGAAAATATGACACGGCACGTCACGCGAAAGATTTGATCATGGCATGTGGTCACATTTGGACTCAATTTCAAGTAGAGCCCATATAAACAACCGGATTATGAAAAAATAGTTAAACGTAATAAGTCACGTTTGGACACAGCACGTTTAGGTATGGCGTGACTCGCGTGCCGTGACCACCTTCGACAATTTGGTCACGGCACGGCACGTATGATTGTTCACTTGGTCACGACACGAGATCGGAATCTCAGCGTGTTAGTCACGTCACGACATGGTACGGTACGACACGACACGGCACGGCACGGCGCGTGTGACTGTTCACTTGGTCACGGCACGACACGGCACGAGACCAGAATCACAGCGTGTTAGTCATGTCACGACACGACACAGCACGTTTTTACCCAGTGTATTAAAATTCGGTTCATTCGGCCGAATATTCGGCCGAATATTCGTATTCGGTTGGAATCCGAATAGAAAATCAATATTCGGTTCAATATTCGGTTTCGAATATTCGGCCGCATATTCGGCCGTATATTTTTTTCCGCATATAATATATTCGGCCGTATATTGTTTTTCGCAATCCGTATTAATTCGTATTCGGTTCAAATTCACTCTGGAGCCGCATATTCCAGCCCTCTATAATTTTATGCCTCTCTTCCCTTCACGATCCATCTCTCACTCTCTCCAGTCTCCTCCCGCTAAACCTAGATCCGACGACTCTCCTCCTCCCAGCGCTAACCTCTTCCTCCCAGCACTAACCTCCTCCTCCCAGTGCCTCTCCACAGCTCCGTGTCCTCCTGGATGGATCAGCGCTATTCTTGAGCTCCACAGCTCCCAGCGCCTCTCCAGTGACAACCACACTTCCTGTGATGCGGGGCCTGATGTCATCCGGAACCTCCTTGTCTTTGAGGTAATAGCTCCTTATTTTTTATAGATATACTGTCAGATTTGCTGTAATTGTTGGCCTGATAATGCATTGCTGAAATTAGGATTCATATTCTTTTAAAACAATAAGGGCATTAGGCTGGAAGCAGGAAATTAGGATTCATGGACTTCTTTTTGCTTCTTATGGCTTGCGCTACTTTATTTAGATTAAATCGTCAGATGATATGGAAGTAATTGACTGGTTCTTATGTGTATAATGCAAAAAAAAAGTTTCTGTATTGCTATTTTAGTGTTGTGGTACCAGTACCACTGGCACCAAACTTCTCTGAAATGTTGGCTTTTGGGCATGTGCGTCTAGAAAAGCACAAAGACGTCACTTATACCCTTGTGATTAATACTTGTATACCCAATAGAATTTATGTTTGAATTTGTGGGAATTTATGTTTGTATTTTAATTAGAATTTATGTTTGATAAATTGTTTGTACTAGAAGTTTAGAACCGTGATGAATTTATGCTTGTTTGTACTAGACTTGTGTTGAATTTATGCTTGTTTGTACTAGACTTGTGTTGAATTTATGCTTGTATTTTAATGGGAATTGTGGGCTGTTGAATTTATCATATGCTTGTATTTTAATGGGACTTGTGTTGAATTTATCATATTTCATATGTGGGTCATACTATTAATATTAATTCTTATTTGAAAATCCGCATATATAAATCCGAATAAAAATCCGTATATTCGGCCGAATACCGCATATACGGTATTCGGTGGCCTTCCGCATACCGAATGAGAACCGAATTTTAATACACTGTTTTTACCGCTCTACTTGTCGCACAATGTAAGTAATTTTTTTTTGCCTCCACAAATTAACTCAATGATCATAAACATTAGTTAGACAACCTGACCCGCCGCGTGAAGGTGGGTAGTTAAGGCACCTTACCATCCCAGCCCGTAACCGTAAGAGGCTACAAGCTAGATTTAGAGAATCCACGGGTTTGTCTTTATAGGCTATTTTATTTTATTTTTCTAAGCGGCGCTCAATGCAGTCAACAATGAGAAATTCAATCTTGGAAGTCAGTTCCAGCGATAGTGACATTTTGACATTTAAAATTTATGCAGTTTGCTTTTTATAACTCAAATAATATATCGAAATATGAATAGTTCTACAGAATAAGAGAAACTTTGTATGTTACAAAAATAGAAATAATACCATGTTGTTCATATAATTTGTTAATTTCGACAATCAATTTTTTGGAATCATATTGCGTATTAATGTGATTTGTCCCGTTTAGTATCATATCGTGTATCATGTAACGAATCGAATTGTTAGGAATAAAAAAAAAAAAGAAATTAAGTGGGCAGCTTATGGAGTGCTTTATTGAAAATTGAAAGTTGAAAGTTAAAAGTTAAAAGAATATTCGAATATATATAAGTAGGGGTGGTAAAAAAACTCTTAGCTCGTGGTTCGATCATGACTCGCACCTGACTCGCTCGCTCATTACTAGATCAAGTTGTTAACGAGCCAGCTCATTACTAGCTCGGTCCAGAATTAACCTTCAAGCTGAGGCCTAGCTCGTCTAGGCATCAATTTATGAATTTGTATGAATTTGTGTTCAGCTCGATCCAAAAAGTTTGTAGAATTTATGTTCTTCTTAAAATAAGATCCAACCAAACCCAGCGAACCAGCTCGCAAGCTAGCTTGAGCTGGCTTGTCACAATTTCAAGCTGAGGTTTTAGCTCGGATGCCCTAAGTCTAGCTCGCTCAGCTGTAGCTCGGTCTAGAATTAACAAGCTTAGCTAGGACTTAACTCGGACTGAACCAGCTCGTTGCCACCCCTATATATAAGTGCTTTCAACTGGATATGGAAACTCAATCAGCATCAACAACACAACTATTCATTATGAAAATTAAGGGGCAAAATGCATTCGATGCCAAACTGCGTGCAGAATACTCATTTGATCCGCACAAATTCGCAGCAATATTCCATCCTGTGGTTCCTCTAGATATAAAACTCGACCATCGTTTCCTAATCCGGCCGTCTCTATGGGCTCTACTTGAAATTCGGATCTCATGAAGTAACTCAATTTTTGAGTTTAGATTCAGACCGTCCAAGATGCTCTAACACGAATCTTAAAAGGCCCAGACCCTTTAAAAAATACTGGGCCCCTGCACTATCCCCAATAAGCACCAGACACGTCTAAACTCAAAAATTAAATTACTTTAGGAGATCCGGACCCCAAAGCATACTTATAGTCAGGCAATTGCAACTTCATAAATAGAATATTTTAAGAATTTTTTTTACTATATCTCAATCCTCTTGACATAGCATAAATGAAATGAGAGTTTCTTCAAAGAAGAACAATGTGCAGATCAATTTCGAAATGGTTATGTAACTCAGTTAGGATCATCTTAAGCGAGTACACAATATTCATCGTGACGTTGCCCATATCGTATTTGTGTTTGAGCCCCATACGCGTATCATGCATTACTGCAGGCACCTTCATTATATGTACATTGATTGCATTGTGCTCTTGGTATACTAGACGAAGACGAGTCCCGACAACAGGAGGTCAATACTGTATCAAACCGCGTCATCATCCCGGAGCCATCAGATCGGCAACTCTTGGATGGACTGCCTCCATCTTTGATTGATACGCTTTCAACATACATCTACGAAAACAGGGGAAAAGTCGATAGCTTGGATTGTGCTATCTGCCTCTGTGCAATACACCATAATGAGTTTGTGAAGCAGCTTCCTTTCTGTACTCACTTGTTCCAAGATTGCATCAATAAGGCTATGTTTGAATGACACAAGAATAGAACTATTCTAGAATAGAAGCTATTCAGAATAGCAACGTGCATTCAAATAAATTTTTTATTTTTCGGAATAGCTAGAATAGTTGTTATCTCTATTCCTTGTAAATATTGGAATAACTACTATTCGAAAATGTGAAGAGAGAGAAAAAATGTTTTATTTTCGAATTTCCGCCAACACAGTTCCGAAATAACAAATTTGACACCTCTTCTCCTATTTCCATGTCATGACAATTCGTTTGAGATCCCACTTGCCTATCTTTCATCTTAATTAGCACATTGTTAACATTATTTTTTATTGATTACAACTATTCACTATTCAATATGTACAATCCAAACAATATCTTTACTAATCCGAATAGCACCATTTTCACACTAATATGAAAATCACTATTTTTTTCTCTATTCTCATTTGTTATTCTCAAATTTCGCTATTCTAGCTCCCATCCAAACGTACCCTAAGTGGTTAGGGTTTCACTCAACATGCCCTGTTTGTCGGATCATGGTGAACTTAGATTTGGAGGCAGAGATTATATCTTGAAAGTTAACATCAATCAATCAAATATAGAACAACAATAGCAATTAGAAATCACTCATGAAGCCTAGGGCTGATACTTTTTGCAGAAACTATCTGATTTATTTCTTCAACTTCAATTTCATGTATTTTGTGTATATCTGTTTGATTGTTCCTAAGTTATAATATGCTTCAATACCTTTTTTTGAGTAAAAAGTGCCTTCACTTTCTTTTTCTTTTTCTTTTGAAGGTTAATAACATCTTCACTATGTTATTAAAACAACCGGATCATAATAAACTAGTTTTTAGAAAATCCAAAACCATAAAGGTAATAATTAACCAAAGCATGGTGCTTCTAAGAATATGAGAAGACAGTTATAAGTAAAAAACCAGCCTATGCAACAAAAAGTAATTTTCTCCGTATGAAAAGTTGCAAGTTTCATAGCCGACTAATTAATTCTTTATGAATATTTAAAGTTAAAAAACTTGATCCTCAATCTTTACCTCAACAAAAATATTTAATACTTCATAGCGTAATAGTAACAGTTTGTGTTTTGAATAAATATAAAGGAAGCTGCTAATTATCTCCGGATCCCAAATCCTGAAAATTTTCCGGATATAACTGAAAGTCCCTGTAAACTAATGCAGCTAATTCGGTAAACTTCTTGAAGTAAACCTATAAACATATACGATGAATGTTGAACTAGTAGTGACTTTTCAAAAACAGTTATATATCCGCGTGGTCTCTCATGAAAGTGCGTGGTCCTCCTTAGTAACGGAATTGATAATTAACAATTGGGACCACCTTCGAGAAGGTATCTAATGACTTTTGAATATCATAAATGAACCGGCGCGTGGTCCTCCTTAGTAACGGAATTGACAGTTAACACTTGGGACCACCTTCTAGAAGGTATCTAACGAATTTTGAAAATCATAAACGAACCGGGACCACTTTTAAATTATGTATATATATGTCTTAAATTCTATAAAAAATATTGTTTTTTATCGAGTACCCAATTGATTAATGGATTTAAATCCGATTAGGTATTTAAATCTGATTCAATATTTTTTTGCCCCCGTGACGAAAATCCTGAATCTGCCCCTGGGAGTACTCATGTGTATGAATAATAATGAGAAAGCATACAAGGCAAAGAATGACACAAATCTACAGTCATCATCGTCTACTGTACCGGCTCATGCGTGCCGCACGGTGCACAGCCGTTAGATTATAAAGGGTGTTTTTTACTGTGAATCTTGACACCATGCATGTATGAATCTCTATTCTCTAAGAAACACAAACTTATTGTGGAGCTCATAACAGAAAATAAAAAAAAAATCTTAAATAATAATATAATTCTCTATAATATGAATCCGTTTATGATCTATGAAGCAATTAAAAATTAATAATTTAGTTCAACTAGTATTTGATCGGTTACTAGACTTTGTTTAATTTACAATATATTTAATAAACTTTTATCTAAACTGAATTAATGATTAAAAAATAAATTTATATTTTACTTTTTTATTTCCAGAAATTTCGGTATCCCATGTCTATTGAAGAGTTTATTTTATATAAATGAAAAATACAATATTTGGCGTCGAATTGGAGTAATTCTAAATTCTAAATTACTTGGTAATTTGCGGATTGTTCAAATAAATTCTCTTTATTTCAAAAATCAATGATAAAGGATTTGTAGTTTTACACAGTGTATGTGGCTCATGCAACCTTAATTCTTTTACTGGTACAACTAACAAGGAAATCTACTTGTGACAACCAATTGAGGGACGCATAACTATGTTATTCTAAATCCACTCTTCATTTTTTTGAAATTTGTGCATTCTAAAAATTCAAGAGATGGATTTGGATTAAAGAGTCTTGTAATTCTCAAAGAATCACAGCAGATTTATTTCCCTGAGTAGCTACAGATGTCTTCCTTGCAGTCCACCTTTGACTTTTTGCTTGTGTTGAGTGTGTCCTGAGATTTTTTGTTCATTAATATGCTCCGCAGAGCAGCACAAGAAGCATCTCTGGTCATTACTATTTTATTTGAAATCTTGATGAGGCATGGGCTGCATGGCCATGTCTGTTTCCGCCGGCTCCGTAAATTGAATTAAGCTGCTTCGACAAGGCACCTTTAGTCAATGCCTTATCTAGGTGGACGGCCGTCAACAGAACACGTTTCAGAGTTACGGTGTCCAATGCTTACCTAGTGGGTTTTGGATGCTTACCTAGCATGAAACGTGTTCTGTAAACCGTCGACAGAACATCCGTGTCAATGATTACCCAGTGATGTTGTCGGAGGAGCATGAAAAAGAGGAATTCAGATTCAGTGAAGTAACCCAAAAATGGGGTTTTGGATCGGGACCGTCTGATTTGAATCCGTGACCATCCAATTAAAGTGAGCGTACGCATTCCGAGAGATAGGTTCGAATTCCGAGACGATCTCGAGCGACGGATTCGATTCGGACGGTCCCGATCCAAAACCCAAAAATTGGGTTACTTTAGGGAATCCGGACCCAAGAAAGAGGGGCCAAAAGCGACAAGCAGAGAGACTAAAATGTTAAACTATAAGAGTAGAACTAGGGTGCTCCTAAGCTCACCAAGCCCTTCGTGAGCGCGACTCTAAAACCTATCGAATCGACTTTAAACTAAATTTTCAAACCGTTAGATGTTCAATCTATATTAAAATGTGCTTGGAGACCAAATTTTACATTTTTTGGAATTTTTTTACTATTTATTAAGATGGTTTGAAAACCGCTGTTTTTATTAAAATTCTGCACCATTGAAAAACAGCGATTTTCAAACCATCTTAATAAATAGTAAAAAAATTTCAAAAAATGTAAAATTTGGTCTCCAAGCACATTTTAATATAGATTGAACATCTAACGGTTTGAAAATGTCGTTTGAAGTCAATTCGATAGGTTTTAGAGTCGCGCTCACGAAAGGACTTGGTGAGCTTAGGAGCACCCTAGTTCTACTCAAACTATAATATTGAGGATTGGGCCCGGATTTCAGGCTGTTTGTAAAACTAAAGGGAAAACGTGCCTTTTCTAAAAGTTGGATGACTAATTGGGCTAAAATCTGGTCTGTTTTCTTTATTTTTCAGGAAATTTCATTGGTGTAAATAGCTATAATTTAAGTAAGATATTTTAATGCATCAAACTGAACAAATTTTGATGTTTTAAATTATCAAACTTTTTTACTTTTAATATTTTTTCATCGTTAATACAATAATACTATTTTATTTGCTAACATAATATGAAAAACAATTCGATATTTTCATTAATATACTACTTCATTGATCTACTATTATTAAATATTGAGGAGAGTTCAAATGCCTCCATTTTTTGTGTCTCCACTGTGCCTCTATTTTTAAAAACTTTAATAACTCAAAATTTAAAACTTAAAAAGTCAAAAATAAAACCGTTAGATATGATCTATGTTATTTTCTCTATGTGCTCATAAAAAATTATTACATTTCAATTTTGTTTTTATGTGAATCAATAAGTTGAAAAATCAACGTCTAGAAATTATCCAAATTAGTACGTTTTTTACAAGCTCTTGATGACAACCAAAATAAAATTGAAACGCTATAATTTTTTACACGTACATAGATAAAATGATGTAAATCCTACCCAATGGTTTTATTTTGACTTTTAAGTTTTAAATTTTGATTTATTAAAGCTTTTAGAAATGGAAGCATAGTGGAGGCACAAAAAATAGAGACATTTGAACTCTCTCATTAAATATTAATGTTTTAAATAATATAATATATATTTTATTTTTATGTTATTTCACTTGTCAAATTCGAGATATTAACAAGATTTATTAAGTGAATATGTGATATGGACCTTTTTAACGTTACTCGAACAAAGCTAAGATATTTTGTAACTCATCTCACATAGTTGGATCCTCTATGCAAGATATTTCCAAGTTATGTAATTATTTTTTATGTCTCTTTGTATGAGGTCAAGTAACTATGATCTTTATTCCATGGCCCTATGTCCCTTGCTCTACATGTAGGGGTGAAAGCGGTACGGATAATATCTGATTCGTATTCGATCCAAATTCAAAAAATTAAATCTGGATATCTGATATCTGAATATCGGTATGAATATATGGATACTAATATGGTTATACGTTTCAATTATCCGTATCTGAATAGAAGATATATGTCATATATTTTAATATATATCATGAAAAAATATTACCATTATAATTAGATAAATATTATGAACTTTAATATTTTTCAAATATTTTTTATATTATTTTAGTAAATATCTAATCCGATCCGTATCTGAAAAATTAAAAAGAAATATAGATATAGTTTAACTACTATCCACTCCGTATAATATAGTTTGATGGCAAAAACTATGGCAGCAGCAAGATTCTTATATAAATATAAGAGATAATAATAAAAAAAATTGATGGCTATGAAATAGACAAACCGACTATTAAATTGAAAAAAATGTTAATATATTTACATAGTTCGAAATATTATAGCTATTGCAAATAGCTTCAACTCTTTCAAAAATTCATACTTTTATTTACTACTCATGATAGGTTTTAAGTTTGAAACCTGTTTAAGTTGTATATGTTAAAGACGATGTTAATCGCAATGCATTATAATATTCAAATTGTGGCATATATTTTTTGGGAAAATTTATAGTGTACCTATGTAAATTTTTAAAATAACCAATTTCTCCATGAAAACACCTTAATATTCAATATTCCCATAAAAAAATTAACATCCTTTCTATTATCCCCTTTTATTCATTAGATATGTTATTTAGACAAATATACCCCTTCATTTCAAATGGAGATGTCCCTTTAAATGAGCAAAATTGAATAAAAGAGAAAAGAAAAAATAGGGTTCATCTTCTTCATCTCCATGTCTAAACTCCTCCTTCTCTGTCTATGAAAATGAAATGAAAAAATAAGACATCAACAGAGAAATAACATAATAAAAGCCAAATAAAACATTTTTCTTCAATAATCACTCATCATATAGAAGACACAACAAGCCACACAGAGCGCTTATTCATGATTGAAATCTGAAAACATGAAAAAGAAACCCCAAAAACATGAAACAAAATTCAAACTTGAAACATAAAACATAAAACATGACATAAACCTTAGCTAGCTGCTTCCACAATCAAAAGCTTAAACCTTGTAAATAATCATTGCACTTTCCGATATTCGCTGATTGTTGTATTTTTCACAAATTCCAGCATTCTGCATCAAGCTATATAAAGCAAGTAGATAAGAGGAATTGGAGAAGAAGATGATTTCTGATAAGCGTATTGCATCAATTACTAATTTATCTTAACTATGGTTCAGTAATCTAACTAGAGTAAGCATTATGTTATTACAATCGCGATTAGTTGAAACAGAAAGGATTATTCTGTTTGAGATACGTCAAGAAGCCTCTTTGTTTGTTCAAAACTGGATCGGTCCAGTTATTTCTTAACAACCTATCAACGAAGGAGTTTAGACGTGGAGATGAAGAAGATGAAGTCTCTCTTTTCTGTTCTCTTCTCTTTTATTCAATTTTGTTTATTTAAAGGGAGATCTCCATTTGAAATGGAGGAGTATATCTGTCTATACTCTATATAACAAATTTAATGAATAAAAGATATATAACAAATTTAATGAATAAAAGTGTTAGATTTCTATGGACATATTGGAATTTTTTTTATAAATCATAATTAAAAAAAAACATTTTTACGAAACCAACATGATTACTTTATTTTTTTTTACACCGAAATGCCATTTCGATCTGTTGTTTTTTTTTATTCCGGACCGAAATGGCATTTCGGTCCGGTCCCCTTTTGAATTTTCTGTGGCGGCTCACACTTGTGAAACCAGTACCATAGAAAATCCAAAAATGAACCGGATCGAAATGCCATTTCGGTCCGGAATAAAAAAAAATAACGGACCGAAATGACATTTCGGTTCTTATGGTTTTTGTAAAAAAAAAAGAATAATCATATTAGTTTCATAAAAAAAAAAATTAATTATGGTTTATAAAAAAATTCAACATATTGAATATTAAGGTGTTTTCATGAGAAAATTGACTATTTTAAAATTTTACACGGGTACACTAGAAATTTTCCCATATTTTTTATCCCATCACTCGGCGCATTGAGATTTGAGAACCATATGGTTGGCAGCTGGCACCGTATTGGGAAAATGAAAAATGCTCCTAACACACAGGTCAAAACAACTAATTAATTGATTAATTAAAAACAAAGAAAAAAATCTCAATTTATATTTGTTTACTACATCTTGAGCACCAGCACATAGAGTTGCTTCTATAAAACCAGAGATAATAGTTTATTTTAGTAAATAGTTCGTGTTTTAAAAGAAAAATTGCAATCACAGTACTCGTCCCTCTTTCATGACGAAAACACATAATGGATAAATATAAATAAACTCAAACAGTTAAAAGAGGAAAACAAACCAATATATTAACGACAAGCAAATACATAAAAAAAAAAAAAAAAAATCGGTTGTAGCAGTTGCATGAACTAAACAAAAAATACTTCATTTCAATTGATTCCAGCTAAGTGGGCAGAAAATAAATATACACAACATAATATGGGACTCCAGCTAAGCTGCTTTATTATATAATTTAGATAATATAATAATTATTTTTTAATACATCCAAACCGTAGAATTTCTTACCGAAATCGAGTATTCAATTCTAGCTTAGAAATTTCTTCACAGTACTGCCGTACCCCAATTGAGTACTACCTATAAAAATGCCTTATCTTATTCTACCAAAGATATAACTAGAAGATTTCCTTGTAGTTCGTTGACTTTAAATTGTATGCTGCATTTTAATTTGTAAAATTATCCACAATCAATACAGAAAACTCAAATCCATACCCAGGGGCGGACCCAGGTGTATCCGGGGGGCAGCTGCCCCCCTTGAATTTTGAGTTTTAGTGGAGATTTATCGGTTCTGACTGACTTTGTCTCCCTCTGGAATTTTTTTTGCTCCCCTCTGGACGTTTGATTTGTAATTCGGATTAAATTTAGAGTTAAAATTAAAATAAATTTGTTGAATTTTGATTGGTAATCAGAAATTACAAGTCAAAGCATTGAAAAGTATAAGTTAAAATATTATTTTTTATCGAGTACTCAATTAGTTAATGAATTTAAATCTGATTCGATATTTTTTTTGCCCCCGCTGATGAAAATCCTGAATCCACCCCTGTCCATACCTGACCCGTTATCATGCTTCCCCAGCAGCTTTACTGGCAAATGAACCGATCTCTCCCTATTATGTACAGAAAGCAAGGCTCCAAGCATCTTTCACGCTGATTGCATGTTGACATGGCAAGCTTCAAACTCAATGTCCCTGTGTCAGCCCTACATTCATACACAGAAAATAATTAGCATTGAATCTTCAACTTCAGAGGCCACTTGATTAATTGTTCAGGTAGATGACATCAACATGGACCTTAATTGTTTCACATGATTTCTGTTTGTATTTACAAGCAAGAGATGTCATTTGGTGGATAGTAATTGTATCGACTCATTCCATGACAAGTGTGCTCCGGACATTTTTGCTTAAAGCAGTAGCAATTATTGATCCGTTGCCGAGATTTGATAAGTCGGCGCACTCAAAAATATAAATCCCTTCTGTACAAGATCACCATTTTTGGGTTTCTGTTAATAAAACCAAGACAGCAATCTAAATATTCATAACAAGAAGAAGAAGACTTAAATTTCTGCAATTTTTTCATTTTTTTTTTGGTTCTGCTGCCTTGTCAAAAAAGGAAGGAACTACAATTGTATTCAGCCAGCCCTAAACAAAGTCCTCAACAAGAGAATTTGACATGGTCAGTGCAAATTTCTAGGTACAGCTAAATAATAGCAATTGAACCAATTGACTTGACCATTTCCAATTCCTAGGAATGGCTGCCAAGCAAGAGTCGAGAGACCCAAATTCCTAGGATTTTTTTTTTTTTTTCTTTTCTTCTTTTTCCTTGGGCTCTGAACAGAGGCTCTCCACCTCTTGTAAATCGTACCAGTGACCTATCGGGATTGGTACTGACCTGGTACCCAACAAGATATGCATCTAAAACACAATTTAAACCTGTTTAAAGTATTGGTTTCAAACCTGTATCTCAATTTTGTATTATATTTTGGATTTTGATTCTCATGTGAGGCACAGTCCCAAATTTTATATTCTCAATCTAATTTGATTTCTAAACACCGAAACATATTTAGCTGGCATTCTAAACCCCTTTTGTTATGCTTGATCCTTATTTTTCTGTGCCATAATCTAATTAATTGAAAGAATTAGAAAATTACTGGCAATTTCGATTTCGTACCTCCAGCCAATGGCAGTCCCTCTTGTCTCTTCCTTTTCTGAGCTCCTCTGGCCTCCTTGCACTGACCACGAGGCAAGGAGGGATTTATATACTTTATACAGAGGAGCACGATTGGCCCACAAGTTGTGCCATTAATGACCTATTTAAGGAGGAGAGGAAGAGGAAGGTTCGGATGTGGCTAGGACGGCGGGAGGAGAGAGAGAGAAAGAAGGGGAAGGTACACGCCCGGGGGCGAATTCATATCCTCTGCATTAACTCAAAAAGAGAATCTTTTGAGTCATGAATCTTGACTGTTCAATCTGTTTCAAAATTTGTACAAACTAGATATACACTAATATTAAAAGACCCCTACGTTATAGACACAAGCCGGATTAGCTCCGTTTAAAATCAGACGGTTGAAATTCATTAACTCAAAAGATTCCCTTTTGAGTTAATGCAGAGGATACGGATCCCCCGAGGGCCCAAGTGTGTATCCTCTGAGATATCTCAACTTTTGCATGACCGATGTGTCCGGTGGCTATTTGGGGATAGCGCGGAGGGCCAGTATTATTTGTGCTTCGAGATTCGTGCAGAACTTATTTGAATGGTTGAGATTTTCCATAAAGTCACGCAAAGTTTGAGATATCTCAGAGGATGCGAATTTAACCCGGGGCGGGGAAGGCCGGAAGGAATTCAGATCCAGTGAAGTAACCCAAAAATTGAGTTTTGGATCGGGACCGTCCGATTCGAATCCGTGACCATCCAACTAAAGTGGAGTACATACATCTCGAGAGACAGGTTCGAATCCCGAGGCGATCTCGAGCGACGGATTCGATTCGGACGGTCCGATCCAAAACACAAAAATTGGGTTACTTTAGGGGATCCGGGGCCGGAAGGGGGTTCTGGTTATCTCTCCTTGGAAAGGGGAGTTCAATTCCCATTGACATGTGGGACCCGACTCCCTTTTTAAGTTTCCTCAGCCTCATTAATGTGAATTTGCACTGTAGATATTCCATGTTAATACTTTTTTTTTGGGCCACTAATGTCTCATGTCTTACTCAATGTGCGAACCTCGACGAATTCATATCCTCTGCATTAACTCAAAAGAGAATCTTTTGAGTTAATGAATCTCGACTGTCTAATCTGTTTTAAAATTCGTGCAAACTAGATCTGCACTAATATTAAAAGACCCCCTCTGTTATAAACATGAGCCAAATTGGCTTCGTTTAAAATCAGACGGTTGAAATTTATTAACTCAAAAGATTCCCTTTTGAGTTAATGCAGAGGATACGGATCCAACTTCGACACGCATCAAACGACTCAAATCGATCATTGGAAAGGAGTGCTTAGCTATACCTATAATTTTTAAAAAAAAATAGTCTTGTATATTATAATTTTAGCTTTTTTTTTAAAATTATACGGTTCAATCTCTCTCAAAAAAATATTAAATATTTGTTTGTAACTATAAGCAGTTAGAAATATTTTTTATAGTCATAAAGGTTTGGATTTAAGTTGCACTCCTGCATAATATGCATTTTATATTAGAATTCTTAATCTAAATTTTCTTGTTCCGTCAGATGTCGATGTCCTTGTACTCCTATAGCTCCCATAAATAACAAGAATTAATTAGTTAAGGAGTTAAGGCATGCAGATTATATATTACTTTATATTTATTTTTGTTGTTTGTCTACAAATAATACTCTGACATGGAGTTATCTTCTTGAAAAATCACCATGCAGAAAATTATGCTTGTTATACAAACAATTATTGTTATATAAAAAATGACAATATTTTATGAGTTTAGGGCATTGTATTTTCATTTTGACTGTATATATTGTATTGTGTATAAAATACGAAATTATCTACACGTGATACGGTTCTCCGGAATGTAACAATAATGCTGGCTGATTAATTAACATATATAATTAGCTGACTAGTCTGTCTCGGTAGTTTATTACTCATTGAGATTCACAAATCACAATCCAACTAATATATAGGAGTCCTAGGCACATTAATTGAAGTTAATATTTTTTTTTTCCTTCTTTATAATTTCTATATTTGTTCCGTTTAAGTTTTATTTTCACGTTTTTAAATAAAGGGCTAGGGGTGTCAATGATAACCTTTTAACCGTTTACCCGACCCGTACCGTGTTCGATAAGACGGGTATGGGTAAGGTTTTTTTTCGTTAGCTTATTGGGTATGGGTAAAGACTATTTTGTACCCATTACCCTATAGGGTAATAATATAAAATATAATAATACGATAATGTTTGAGCAATAATTAGTGAGTACTTTTGTTATTTAGTGTATTATTTTTTGTTGTAAGAAAAATATTAAACATATTACTTTTATTTGCATGTCTTGTTCTTTAATTAAATAATTGAATTTGTCGGAAGAAATATTCTGTTTTTGAATTCTCTTATTTTATAAAAAATACAATTTAGTTGAAATTGATTGCACATTTATTTTTATTTTTATTTTTATTAGTAATGTCATTGCATATGTGCGAAATAAATGAGTTTTGATATTCTATTTGTAAAATATAATAAAACTAATTATTATACTAGTATTATTCGTTATTCACCCGCTACCGTTTTAACGGGTAAGGATAGGGTAGAGTAAGGTCAATTTTTAATAGGTAAGGGTAGAGTATGGGTAAGGTCATTCTTAATAGGTATGGGTATGAAAATGCTTGCACCCTACCCGTATCGTACCAATTGACACCCCTATAAAGAGCAGTACAGTGGCACGAATCATCATCTCTTTATTAAGAAAAACATATTTAATTTTTAAAAATAATATTAAAAGATATTAGAATGTACCGAAATTTTTTAATAAAAAATAAAAATAAAAGGTTGATCCTCTTGCCACATCTTTATTATTGTTTACACTCTTCCTATTTTGAGAATGAACAAATTATTAGCACCTAGTTGTTCATAGAAGCTGCAGTTAATCCATTCAATCTAAAATTATTATATTATGTTGGATAAAAAGTACAGCATCATAAGTTCTTTGTTCATGTGTAAGAGTAGAGTGGAAAAAACGTGTCGTGCCGTGCTATGACTAACAAGCTGTGATTTTGATCTTGTACCGTGCCGTGCCGTGATCAAGTTAATTTTTCACGTGCCGTGTCGTGTCGTGACCAAAATATCAAGGGGTGATAACGACACGCAAATGGTCACACCACGTGAGTTACGCCGTGTCTAAACATGTCGTAACCATACGTGACTCGTGTGACTATTTAATCATAATTTAGGTTAGTTTATTCAAAATTCATCATTAAATCAATATCTAATGGTCCTAATTACACGTGACTCGTGTAACTACGTGCCGTGCCGTACCGTGACTAAATCTTTCACGTGCCGTGCCGTGTTGTGCAGTGCCAAAGTTTCAAAAGATGAATACGGCACGCGAATGGTCATGGCACGGGACATGCGAGTCACGGCACGTAACTGACACACGTGCCGTATCATTCCGTGCAGTAACCGTGTCATTCCGTGACGGAGCCGGCTCCGCCGTGCCATTTTTCCCACTCTATGTAAGAGAGTCGTTTCTCCTGTTGTAAGCCGATGATTAAAGGAGATTGAGACTGGGTCCCTTCCTCCTTTTTTCTTTTTTTCTGAGATGGAAGACGGCTGAATAAATTAAGGGGGCTGCTATTTTGAGCACTCAATTTGCAATATTGAGGGCAAGAACCATTTTCTCTATTTTATACCGATTATGCCCATACTTAATACCTTCTGTTTTTGCTTTAAACTAAATTATACTTAAATGCGCAATACAATTTAGGAAATATCTAATGCATAAAGATAACAGCCTGGTTCTTTACTTTTACGAAATTCTAATTTAAGAATGCAATATTACAATTGCATGTAGTGTACAAATACTAACATATGGATCGAACTTTGCAAATGAATAAATATTTCATGTGTCATTTTCTTCTAGTGGATTTCAACATCATAAATTTCTTACTAGCTAGTTAAATACCATTGTACATCTAATTTTAAGATGATAAAAAAAAATCACCAACAAAAAAGAATGAGAAAAGTAAATATTATGTAAAGTACATAATATTTACGTATATTGTTGGAAGTGCATATAAATTTTCGATTATTGTTGTGCTCAAAAGACATGCGAAAAATAATTTCAAATCAAGAATAACAAGAAAGAGCAAAATATAAGAAACTTGTAACAATTTGTGATCTCATGCAACCAATTTTTTTTTTTGGGTCCGAACAATTCACTACTCGGCATAATAATAAAAATAAATCCTTCGAATTGAAACTAGTATTTTTTTTTTCCCTTTTTTTTTGCAAAGATAATATTAATTTACCATTATCAAATAAATCATAATCCTCAATAGCAACCCAATGGTTATGGTACATTAACAAAATAAAATAAAATATTAGAGTAATTACAGCGTACATCCATTTGACATTTTGAAAATAAAATATTTAAATTATAAAATTGAAATTGTTTTGATATTTGTATCAAAAAATTCAATTAGTAGTTTATCACAAATTCGTTAAAATTACACTGTTAAAAATTTAAAATTGTTAGATGGAATGGTAAACATATTGAAATTGGTTATAATATAATACATATGATATTTAAGAAATGAAAATTAATCTACAAATTTAGTTTTATAATATGAATTTGATATTTTTCAAAATATCAAATAGATATTATGTTGTGTACTTTAATTTAGGGTCAGCTTAGTATTTAGTTGTTAAGGCATGATGATTTGTTTGTTATGAAGGTTTATGAATTATTTGATATTATTAGTTTTCATGATAGATTATAGATTATAGTTAAGACCAAAATAATGTAACCATAGAAAATCAAATTTCAATTTTTATTTATTTCCATAAAAAAAATGAGGCCTAAATAGCTGTGCAGCTATTCCTTCGATTCTATTAGATGATTTTCTTTGGAAATAATTAATTAAGTCTAGAGCAAGAAAATTTGAATAACATTAATTAGGAGCAAAAGTGGTATAATAGTAAAAATGCGCTGAATATTTCAAAACGAGCCCTGAAAATAGTGCTACCCATAAATTAAGGATATTACAGGTTTCTAAAGGAATTTTCTGAGAATTTTAGACAATATAGCTATGGAGGAATATGGTATAGTTGCATGTTCTGCGACACAGGACCTGATTGTGATTGCCCTAAAAAGAAAAAAACCAGGATGCTTCATTGATAATAAATGAGGCAGCTGGAGTTCGGCAGTAGTTTTGTTGTAAATTGAAGAAAAAGAAAGTAAATAAGATATTGAGAATGTATAAAGATGACTATCTTTTATTCATATGTTTTTTTTGTGTGTATCTAATACAAACTTACAATTACTATTTATAGATAGAAAATATAACTAACAAGTCATTGTAAATTAATTGTATTGATAAATGAAAAGCTATCAAATTTAAATTTTTAAGGAGAGTTTGAAGTAATTAGTGAAGAGTTGCAAATAAACATTCATAAGTTAGTTTATTTATAACAAGTTTTGTTTTTTTTTTTTTTTAAATGGTGCTATGCATGCAGTATTATTCAAATGGGACAATTTTATGTATACCTTGAAATTATGTATTTGTCCCTCAAAAATTTATAATAACATATTTATTTTTTTTAATTTCAAATATGCACAAATTTAATAAATTTATTATATTTTCTATTAAATTTATTTTAAATTTATAATACCAATTTTATTATTTATTAAAAAGAAAAATATGTAGACTATGTAAAAAACTAAACAATCTTCTAATTAGTTAGTTTCAAGGCATATGGTCCATTTCTTTATTTGTGACTCATATATTGTGGCCTTTAGTCGAAACTTGTTTGTGTGTGTGTGTGTGTGTCACAAGTAAGAAAATAAACTATTTGCCATTAATACCGGCTAATGAGAAAACTGAACATTTTTCTGAAACATACTACATATTTTTTTTAATAAAGGATAAAATGAGTACTTTGTAATTTAAAATGAGGTTCAATAGAAAATACAATAAATTGAGTAAATTTGTGAGTTTCGATAGCTTAGAAGGATAAATATGATATTATAGATTATAGAGGGAGAACTACGTAATTTCAAAGTTTGTAAAAGATATACATGATATTTCCACTTTAAATCGTGGCATACTTTTAAGATATGCGACATATGTATTATTTAAAAGTTGTGCTCGAATTTTTTATGTGACACAGAATCTCAATTGATATTATTTCATAATAACACAAATGAAGAGGGTTAAATTCAAATGTTTTCATTTTGTTTTGTATCTCTATTGTGTCTTTAAATTTAAAACTTAAAAAATATATACAAATATTAGAAAATAACAAAGTTTATAATATTTATTTAATTATAATGATGAATAACATAAATTTGTTCATAATATATATTAAATTATAGGTAGATCTACTATCCGGATACGGATAATTAAATTTTTAAACCATATTCGTATATATATTTGCACTGATATTCGGATATCGGATATCCATATCTGACTTCCGAATACAAATCAGATATTATCCGCTCAGTTTCACCCTAAATTCGTGGTCATTTTTGATGTGGTTATTATATTTGTATAATTAAAATATAATTCATTTTCTATGCTAAAGAATAATTTATCGAATTACTAATGTTCTTGAAAAGCAAAGAAACAAGTTTATAAATCTTACAAATAATACGGATACATATCGTACATTATTCATAGAATTAGTAAAAATCTACAAATGATATCTGATATCAGACACTATATATTATGCAATTTGAATGATTGTTTGAAGATTTATTAAAAACAAATTACAAATAAAATAGAATATTATTTACAATTTTTGTTACTATGATATATAAATATAATGAGGTAATGATGAGGTATAAAAGAAAGTAAGTGCTGGTACACTATCATTGTCCTCCTATTCTTAAGGTCCGTACTATTTTGTATCCACAAGTATTTGTTTTCATTTTGCCGTTTTGTTTAATTGAATCGTGACATCCTCTACTTATATATTAATATTAATTTTTCGTTTGGGGAAGCAAGTTCTAACACCTCATTCTTATTGAAGGATACATGAACGCAAAATTCTGTCCTAGTTTGAATATCTTGCTTTTTAATTACTAATCTTTGCAATTTGAACTTTGATATAACTATTTTTCTTTTTATAGTACTTAATGTCAGCCTATCAATAAGAACCATATGTCAAAGCTCAAACGTCATCTGCAAGTTATAAAATTCTTTCCTCTTACTTTTCTATTTAACTAAGTTGGTATCAGAACCAGCACATACAATATTAATAACTAACCACTAAGAGAGAACATACTAAGGTCTGGTCTTTAGAAAACTAATCCATAATACTACGCTACATTATAGAAAACGCTTCAGGAATTACAAATAAGCAAACCGAAGGCGCACCGGAGGAACTACGCGAAGGAAGTAATTAATGGGCATACATGGTATATATAATAAATACTATCAACAAGTGAAAAATAAGAAAACTATGAATTTAAAAGAGGGAATTTCACGTATACTCCTCATAAATCTTGAAATTATGTATTTCTCCCTCCAAAATTCTTAATATCACATTTACCTTACTAAATTTCAAATACTCACAAATTTACTAAATTTATTGAATTTTCTATTAGAACTCATTTGAAATTTGTGAATTGAAAAATCCAAACGTAATCCAAGAATAGCTCCACTATTCTTAACATTGGGTGATCCAAACAACAATTAGAAAATTGGATTAGCTCAAGATTAACTCTATTCTACTAACCCAAGAAAATGGTGGGTTAGCAAGAATAGAGTTAGTGGGATTAGTGATATTAATAAAAAAAATAGTTTTCATTCCTCTCAATTATAATTAGTTTAAATATTAAATTAGTATTAAATAAAATATTTAATTAGTATTAAATAAATATAATATTATATTATATTAGTGTTACATAAAATATTAGTTTAAATATTAAATTTAATATAATATTAATTAAAATATTAGATTACTATTAAATAAATATATTATCAAATTAAATTAATATTAAATATAATGTTAGATTAAAAATAATAAATTTTAATTTAAAATTTTAATATAATATAATATTAGTTTAAATATTAAATGCAATATAATATTACTTTAAATATTAGATTAGTATTAAATAAACTATTAGATTAAATATAATATAATATAATATTAGTTTAAATATTATATATAATATAATATTAGTTTAAATATTATATATAATATAATATTAGTTTAAATATTATATATAATATAATATTAGTTTAAATATTATATATAATATAATATTAGTTTAAATATTATATATAATATAATATTAGTTTAAATATTATATATAATATAATATTAGTTTAAATATTATATATAATATAATATTAGTTTAAATATTATATATAATATAATATTAGTTTAAATGTTATATATAATATAATATTTATTTAATTAAATGTAATATAATATTAATTTAAATATTAAATGTAATACAATATTACTTTAAATATTATATGTATTAAAGAAAATATTAGTTTAAATATTAAATGTAATATAATATTAGTTTAAATGTTAAATGTAATATAATATTTTAGTTTAAATATTATATTAGTATTAAATAAAATATTATTTAAGTATTAAATAAATATAATATTAGGTTAGATTTGATTATTATTAAATAAAATATTGAATTAGTATTGAAAAACATTAGTTTAAATGTAATATAATATTAATTTAAATATTAAATGTAATATAATATTAATTTAAATATTACTTTAAATATAAAAATGTAATATAATATTAGAATAGATTCTATTAGTATTAAATTAAATATTAGATTAGTTTAATCAATATTTTATTCATTTCCTCCATCGCTATTCCAAATATACAATCCAAACAACATTTCTACTAACTCGGAATAGTCCAAAATAGCACTATTCTCAAACAACTTGGGTTAGCACTATTCTCAACTACTAACTCAAAAATCGCTATTCTTGCACTAATCCTTGCAAGATCCAAACGTAACCTTAAGAGAAATGTTCAGTCTTCTGATTAGTCAGTAGTGAGAGCAATGGTTTATTTTCTTACTTGTGACACACACACAAAAGTTTATTCCAAAATGCCATTGTGTATACTTCACGAGTAGAAAAATATATAATTTGTTTATTTCACACATACTACGTATTTTTATTTTTTTAATAAAGTATAAATAGGTACTTTATAAATTTAAAATGAATTTTAATAGAAAAGTCAAACAGATTGAGTAACTTTGTCAGTTTTGAAATTTATAAGGATAAATATTATATGAGTAGAACTAGGGTGTGATGTGCTTACCAAACTCTTTGGTGAGCACAACTCTACATAAACTATCGGATTCACTTCAAACGAGATTAATCCAACCGTTGAAACCGATGTACTTTACGAGTGATGAGCGTACATGCAAAATTTTGAATTTTTTGAATTCATTTAGTCTCAAGTCAAGTGGTCAAAATTGAGAATTTTTTGAATACATTAAAACAATTTCATTTTGAATCATTCATTTTTCATCAATTTTGACCACTTGACTTGAGACTAAATGAATTCAAAAAATTCAAAATTTTGCATGTACGCCCATCACTCGTAAAGTACATCGGTTTCAACGGTTGGATTAATCTCGTTTGAAGTGAATCCGATAGTTTATGAAGAGTTGTGCTCACCAAAGAGTTTGGTGACCACATCACACCCTAGTTCTACTCATATTATATTATAAATTTTATATCAATTTTAGAGGGGTGAATACGAAATTTGAGGTTCTTGAGGGGTATATATGAAATTCCCCCAATATAAAATTGCTTAACAAGTCGGATACGAACAGGCACGTAGTGTCGGTCAAAGTACCAAGACAGACCTTTTATTTAGGGAAAATTTCCGAAATTTGTTTTGAAACCATAAATAAAAAATAAAAAAAATACCAAACCAACTTGATTGCTTTGGTTTTAACAAAAATTATAAGAACTGAAATGCCATTTCGGTCCTAATTTTTTTTTTCCGGACCGAATTACCATTTTTTCTGATGTACCATTTTTTTTTTCTGTTGAGTGAAAATGGTACATCATTTTCACAGAAAGGAAAGAAAAACAAAAGGCACTTAACCTAATTGTTTTCCACCGGTCAACCAATAAAACTTTTACGTCTAATGTAAACTAAATAGAAGTCTTTTGACTTAGAATTGTATATTTTTTACCAGCTTGGGATGGGAAATGGTATGGTTTGTTTTAGATTTAATGACATAATGCTTGAACCAATCAAAAACATCACTAAACTCCATATCCATCTATACAACATATTAAGTAGAATGAATGGAAAAAATCGATCAATGAACATTATGGCATTGTCATCCATCCCAGTCAGGGGCGGACCCAGTGTATTTCAGTGGGGGGCAGCTGCCCCCTCCTGAATTTTGAATTTTAGTGGAGATTTATCAGTTCTGAATGATTTTGCTCCCTCTTGGAATTTTTTTTGTTCCCCTCTGGATGTTTGATTTATAGTTCGAGTTAAATTTAGAGTTAAAATTGAAATAAATTTGTTGAATTTTGATTGGTAATTAGAATTATAAGTAATTAGAGTATCATAAATTACAAGTCAAAGTATTGGAAAGTATAAGTTAAAGCATTATTTTTTATCGAGTATTCAATTAGTTAATGAATTTAAATCTGATTTGATATTTTTTTGCCCCCTCCTGACGAAAATCCTGGATCCACCCCTAATCCCAGTGTTTAGCTTAAACACACGTAAAAGCCGCTTCTTTCTTCAATGACTACTAGAAATAAGAAAAAATGGAAGGTTTCAATTAATGTTGTAATTTTTGAGAAATATTTGGCTCACAGTATTTCATTCACAAACTACATCAATGAGGTTAGTATGCAAGTAGGAGAAAGCAAAAAGATTAGTAGTATATGAGAAGTACCATAACCTGACAAGTATATGATCAGGTGCACATATAATCAAGGTGTTTAAAGCAATTGAATTTTCTCTATGTTACATTCAACGATTACCATCCCCCAATACAGCTTCGCTCCATGCACAAACTGCTTCATCATAAAAGCAGCTTTTTTCTGTTTATTTTTTAGCCCTTTTAAAGTTAGTTACTCATTATATGATTTTAGATTTTGCTCTTTTCTTGTGTAACGTCTAAAATGTAGTACCAACAGTTTCTATATGGACACAAGTTTTGTCAGGGTTACAGTATGTAAAACAAAAGGAAAACAAACAAAAAAAAAAAGCTAAACTTTAAAAGATACGTAGACTACATAAGAAAGAACTTTGAAAAAAGTAACGAAGAACAGTATCAGTACACTGCTACCAGCATCTAATCCACTTCATATCCAAATTCAATTTTTCAGAATTCAGCGCTGATATTTCTGGTATGCGGTAAATTTATGAATCAGCCATCTAATTCTTCTATAATTCCCTTGCAATCCGTTTTGTTATTAATAAATTTTTTGGTTAATTCTTCATACCTTCTCTAGTTTTGGACGTTGTGCCCTCATCATCTGAAGAGCCATTGAAGTATCACTAAATGTAAGGTCATTCTGTGTAATTCAAGGTCCATGCATGCAGTTAGTGAATGTTATTGAGATAATTAAAGAAAAAAATAAATAAAAAATCTTTACTGGATAAGAGGAAGAGAATTATGCCTAGTTGGATGGATTGAATAGAAGTTGCATCGACAACAGGCTCCTCTTCATACTCGGAACGGCTCCTTTTCTTGTCTCTCGAATGAGATGATTTTGCCATCTCTATCTTAATTCCTAAATTTCAGAGAAGAGGGTGGGACTACGAAAGTTCTGAGAGAGAGAGAGATGGCGGATAGGGGGTATCAAGGTTGTTCATCCCATGATAATTTGGTGGCATACTCCTTTACCACATGAGATTAAAATCTTTATGTGGTTAACTTGTAAAAAACGGATTTTTACTAAGGACACGTTACTTAAGAGAGGTTGGACAGGGAACTCTTGCTGTCTAATTTATGGCCATTTATAATCAGCTAACAATTTGTTCCTCTATTGTTCCTTAGTTAAGCAAGTTTGGATTTGGATGGGTAATTGTCGCGCTTACTTTAAACAGTGAAACTCTCTTAAGGACATTTTACATTTTGCATACACCCTTCCTGTAAACCAAAAAAGGCTTTTTTTTTATTATGTTCAGTGGCATCTGCTGAACCTTGTGGAAACATTGGAATGATCTGTGTTTCCAACAGGCCACGGTTAAAACCGGTCGACAACTTATATTTTTCACGATGTCTTTAATTGAATATTGGACAGGTAAATCCAAGCTATCCAAGCAGATCAAGACTGCCACTTGTGATTGAGTGCCGACAGCCGACATGGTTGAGGAAATTCCTCTCAGAGTTTGGATATACCAGGGGATGATCAGTTGGTGCTTTACCAAGATCGGAGCCCTCCTACTCCTCAGTCCCCACCTGCTTCTCCACCAGCTTGATGAACAAGACCTTTGGACCTTGTTATAGGACTGTTACCTTGTGTTTTCATTATCTTACTGCATTTCTCTGATGATTATTTTGTGTAGTTGGTTATGCATCTGATTAACTCATATTTTGTGTGGTGATGGTGTTCTTATCTCTAGTTAGTCTAGTACTATACTCTCTTGTAAGTTAACTTTCGTTTCTTAATGAAACAGGGCTTCGGTCTTTTTAACCAAAAAAAAAAAAGATGGTGAATAGGTAGAAAAACAGGACACCTCCAGTTGAAATTCAAGGGCATATTGATGAGTTCAGTTTTTAAAATAATTAAATAAAATGTTAAATAATTAAAAGGGGATAGAAATAAAAATGTTAAATTTTCATGGGGATATTGGATATTATGATGTTTTTATAAGTATATTAGCTATTTAAAAAATTTATATGGGCATACCTGAAATTTTCCCTTTTATTTAAGGCAACAATACAAAAAGTTACACAATATGCAAAACAAAAAAAAACCTACTACTTTTTACCTCTAATCATTAATGTTCAAGTTTAAAGATTGATTTTAGAAAGAGGTGCTATTGGAATATTTTTCCGATAATTAATTAATATAGCTAAATTAATTAAATCAGAACTATAAAAATAGAATTTTGAAAAAAGTAATCAATCTATTAATAAAATAATTTGAGTTGGTGACAAGCTTTAATAATTTAGTGTACCTAGCAACCAAGTTGTATCTGTTCGAAAAATTATAATATGTACCTCAATGTTTAAAGTTAATCGCTTATTAATTTATCTTCAAATTTTCAACTCGAAACAAATTAATACTAATTATTTTTTATCTCAACGTTAACGCAATCATAAAACAGATGATTACTAGTATCGAAACAAATACTTCTTTTTTTATGTAAGAATAAGAATTATTCTCTTATTTTCTAGATTAATTAAAAAAAATAAGGAGATAATGTTTATCTATATGGATATATGTAGTGGTTTTGGTATGAATTTAGATTTAGGATAACTATATTCTATTATTTTTTTAAATATGAATCTTACATGGTTTTTTAAATTAAAAACGTGTTTGAAAGGTATTTTCATATATACACAGTTTTAATTTAAAAAAACTGTGTATGGATATACATGGTTGAAAAACCATGTACAATTAACCGACTCTTTCATATATGATTGACTTCTATACGGTTGCATAACCATGGACAATTAATCGCCTATTATGTAATAGTGTTTCAACTTAATTAGTTTTTAATTGATATCAAGAACTTACAAAAAAATATATTGACGTGGATAATTTCTAGAAGTTAATTTTTCAACTTATGGTTATGGATCAAATAAATGAAAGTAAAAAAAATGATAATTTTATTTGCTTGTAAAAAAAAAAATATATATAGATCACATTTAACGGATTTATTTTAGAATATGAATTTTTTAACGTTTGTTATTAAAATTTAAAAAATAAATGTCCGATGGAAGCATTAAAAATTCGACATTTTTTTTAGAATTAGTAGAAAGGTTCACTAAAATATATTGAGATAAAAAAAAAAAAAATTACAAGCGTGTTAAATGGACCAACTGGTCCTTGCAACTATTTAGTAAATTTATTAAAATTTAAAAATTCGACATTTGAATTCTCCTTTTGTATATACACGCCAAAAATTGATTTGTCAGCATTTAATTTAAAATTCCAGATCAGCTGTGGTCCCGTACGTGTACTATGCAAGTACCCTAACTTATGCTGTGTAAGATATGATTTAAAAAATTCCCTTTGAAGATAACCTTCATAGCCAGGCAGTTGACTTTCGATTGTACATCCCAAATTGTAAAGCTTCTATTTGATTGCTTTCAATCCGTAATCAGTACAAACGCAAATCCAAGGTTCATGCCATGTCGGATGAAGATGGTACCTTCAAACCAGTGAATGTTGATAGCCATAAGGCTATATATTGTACTTCTCTTTTAATCATCAGCCTTATTGTGCTCGGCATAGTAGCAGCTCTTTTGTGCAGCAAATACAGAAGGAAGTTACAAAGAAGAAGCACAGTCGCCGTCTCACCGGCCGAGTCACCGGAGAACGTCGAGATGGTCCCTCCTTCTTTTCGGTATAGCAGTGAAAGTTCTGGAATGATACAGTGCTTGGGTTGTCGCAGTACAATAAAAGTCGGAGAGATGGTGCAGGAGTTGCCTATCTGCAAGCATCTATTTCACGCAAATTGCGTCTCGACATGGCTACAATCAAACTCGACATGTCCTCTGTGCCAGAATAATATACATCCACCAGATGAAATAATCAAAGGATCATCATCAGAGCCTGCCTGAATACAGGTATTGGGATGGCATACATAGAGATTTTTGTTGATTGAACATATAAGCGTGAGAGATTTACTGTTTACTGTCCTGTTGGATAACTAATTGACTGTTTCTCTATCTCCATTATTGCTCAGAAGGTGTTTTTTTTTTTTTTTTTTTTTTTTTTTTGTGAGGAAACTCAGGTGTTTGCTTGAAAAAAAGGGTGTTTGCTAAAATTAATTAAGGAAATGGGACATTGCTTAGTTTTGTAAAGGCGGTGCAGACAAAAGTATGTACACTTGTACGAAGCTGTACCATGTGTTTAATTATTCTTGAAATTTGCTACTTTGTTTTGACTTTTAGCTTGGCACATGGATGGGCATGGTGTATAATATATGTGTTCTCAATTTGTACCTTCTCTTTAGGATTTCAGATTTCTGTTAATAAAAATTTTAGTTGCAATGTATATTTCTTTTTCGATGAAGTAAAGCCGCTAAATTTAATATTTCATTAATATGTGAGGAGAGTTTAATTACTTTTATTTTTGTTACCTTCTCTATACGTTATTTGGTCATTCAACTTTTATTTATTCAATTTTAATTTTTTGGATGATTTTAGCGTGCATTTTATTTTTATAGGTGATTATATCTTTAAAATATTGTCACATTAAAAAATTAAAATTGTAGTTGTGTTCTTCATCATTTAGAAGGATCGTGTATTAATTAAATTTGAATCAATTTGAAATTTGATTAGTGGGTCGTGCATAAATTCAACAACGGTTTTAATTATTTTATTAAATGTGTCTCCTACTACTTAAAATTGTTGGATTGAATGCTAAATCACTTACAAGTCTGTCCAAATTCGATACACATTAGATTTTAATGGTGGAGAACATATTTCAAATTTTAGTTTTTTTTTTAATATATGGAATGAATGTATCATATAGGCTAAAATTATTCTTAATTTTTATTTAAATTGTAGCACTGTCGCAATTGCTTTTGCAAACTTGTTTGGCGGAAGTTATGTAAAGCATGGAAAATAATTATTTATATAAAGTGTTGTTTAATCAAAACAAACTCATTAATTTGTCAGTATATATGATATACATTGACATTTTTCTTACATTATAATAGTTATAACAGAAGGATTGGCCGAAACTTGTTATTAGCTCAAGCTATATTTGAGCAGTCTAAAAATACTTTCAAATCAGAAAATCACGTTGTATTGCTAAATATAAGCACCATGCACTCGGTAGATTTTTTAGATATTTATCCATCTCCTGTAAAAATAGCACCACAAAAACAACATATTTATAAACCAAATATTAACTAAAAACATTTTGCCTTCTTTCCCCTTACTTGGCTCCAATAAGAAATCAAGTTGCCATGGACACGTCCTCAGCAGCAAAATCCACTACTTCAACAAGGATAATTTAGATCAATTGTAATCCAAGAAAAGAGCAAATTGAAGAGCAAGAGAGCCGGACTTGAACAATGCCACTGACAATCCTCAATGACTATTTCAACCCGGCATTCTGGTGTGTTGCATCCTGTTGCATTGGCTGGGTTGTCAGCACAATTGGCACCGCGGTGTTTGCAGTGTTAGGCATGTTTATCTACATGTACATCGTCTTGATGGCTCCTGTAATATTTCCTGTAGTCACCATGGTAGCTCTCCTACTCATAGCTCTAATTCTTGATTATAGAGATCACATAAGCGAACCAATTATCGGAGTCAATCCTGCTTTGAATAATGGCTCAGCAATTCCAGGCCAACCAAATGGACAGAGGATAACGCCGCCTGTGGTGCATGAACCACCGAGGATAGCACTGCATCCAGCCGCAATAGCTAGACTCCCCACATTCGGCTATGAGAAACAAGAGACGAGTGAAAGCATGGAATGCACAATCTGCCTTACTGCCTTTGAGGAAGGGGAACAGGTGAAGCAGCTTCCTAGATGCTTCCATTTGTATCACCCGGCGTGCATCGACCAGTGGCTGCGCCGGAATTACACCTGCCCGATATGCCGGGATAGTGCTAGGAAGGATGCGACTGGCGAACTAGTAATAATTGTTGATCATTAACAATATTTTTTTTTTTCTCACAAAAGAGGACAATATTGTTTTTTTTTTCTTGATGAAAGAAATTTTGTATATATATTTTTCACCCATTGTTGTGAATGGCATGCTATGTTTAAAACAAGCCGTTTAATTAAAACTGAGAACCAACTTTTAGTTTAATAGTTAAGAACAACGCTTTCTGATTGGATGATGTGGGTTCGAAATTAAAGTAAGAAAAAAATGACTCTTATCTTTATCTAAAAGATATCGTTCAAATAAAACCAAAATTTGTGTCTTTAAAAAAAAAAAAAAAAAACCGAAATTTTGTGGAGGGGCATCAGGTTTTGTTGAGAAAGAGAATAAAATGCCACAAGGATGGAGCTTGGAGCAACCTGTAAAATATCTTTTCAACAAATGTAGACGGACCATGAGTTGCGAATGTCACAAACTAATCTCAACTCTGGTCCCCATATCATACCTTTCTTTTCAGCTTTTTTTTTTGTTTTCTTTTTCTGGCGCAGACATCACGAATTTTTCCACGGCGACTTGTGAATTTATAAATCCGCAGATCTGATGGTCCGTTCCTTTCGTCGAGAAAAATTAATCAGGAGTTATGGGTACACGGACCAGACTCGGTCACAGGCCGAAACTTATCCCAGCCCGTTTTAGATTTTTTTTTCCAAATAAAATATTTCTAGCAAAAATATAAAAAAGTTTCTTACAGGAAGTTGAGTTGAGCACGGCGCTTGACAACTGGCAACCCCTTATTTGGCAAGGTAGTCAAAGAGTTCCTATTCATTCCTAGGATTAAACTATTGTTCAAGCATATCTTGTCCCATGAAATTTCCCGGTGGTGATTGGTCCACATATATATACAAGTTAAATTACATACGCGTACGTAACTGTTTAGGCCCTGAATAAATCGTACTACGTACAAGTGTAGTTCCAAAAGTAAATTTTTTTTTTTGGTTAGATCTGGTAGGTATTTGAAACTAGTTTAAATACATTTGTGCCTATTGTGCCTATAGGATCATATATGATATAATATGAGAATCATATTGGAACAAATTTACTTGGATAGTAACAAAAATAAGCAAAATAAATAATTAAAATTAAGTTATCCGTCTCATATGTGGACGACTTGTAGAATTGTTAATAAAATAATCCGAAGTTAGGCTATTTAGTTACTGAAGTATATAAGCTTTAATCTATGAATGATTATGGGAGGGTTTTATGTCAATTGCTTTTAGCATATTGGGTCCCACCCTTAATGGAGATGACTTGGTATTATATAAGCTTCAATGCTTCATCAATGAACAAAGAACAAATTAAAAAAATTCTAATCAACAACCGGCTAGTAAGTAAATAAATCAAATATCTTAATTTCCACTAAATCAAGAGGAATGATAAATGAACTCATTTTTTGCATCTCACATGTGTTGTTATTTTTATCGAAATTGTTTATACTTAATGATAAAAATATTTATATACCTTGTATTACTAAACAAAACAACAAAAATATCTCGGAATATGCATAAATTCAGTAGCTAGGTAAGATATATAATTGTTTATCATATTATATATCTATCACTATCATTAACTATATAATATATATAGCTGAGACATCACTGACGTGGATCCTAAACCTAATAAATATTTATTTGTTGATAACGCAAGTTTTAGACTGTTGATATATAAAACATCCAATAATTCTCTCAACAAAAACAGCCAATAATTGGTTCGCCGGGTTGACAAGGAAATTCCCATGTCCGCAAGATAAAACAGTAGACATTTCATAGACTTGGAATATCAATCCACCAAATTCGTCTACCTAGGACTCGTCTTCCTTAGAAAATACCTAGCTAGTAGACATTTCATGCTTACCCATATTTTATCCCCAATTCTCCATCCAACTATCAAGCAAAACTTTGGATTAATCTTTCCAATACTGTGCACTTTCAAATTATTCTGGAATCAGCAAAATTATGGGCGATAATTCGGCAGTAATTCAGAAGTTCTGGTTTTCGTCATGCGTCATATGGCTCATATTCATATTCATCCAGTACGGAGACAATTTTCATAGACCGGCATGGTCAGTTTTAATAATTCTGTTCGTTGGATTCTCACCGATGATGACTTTTCTTATCTCTATTGCAAGAAGTAAGTATCGGGATAGTCAGAGGCATCGGCCAAGAGACTCTGATCCCCTGCCAGTCCTTACACAGAGCATGATTGCAGCTGAACTGATTCCTCCTGAACCACGTGAACCGCCTCACACAAACCTGGTACGTAATTCGTGCATTGGTTCCCTTGAAACATATGTGTACCAGAAAGAAGGAAGAGCGGAGGAAGACGATTGTGTTGTGTGCTTGGGCCAGTTGCAGCAAGGCGAGCTGGTGGTGAAGTTGCAGTTTTGTTCCCATTTCTTCCACGAGAAGTGCATCAACCCGTGGTTACGAGAGCACAAGACATGCCCCATTTGTAGGTCTAAGGTCAATCAAAAGGCAGCTGAATCATCCATGGTCGGGCATATTGCAGCAGTAGTTTAATTTTGATATTTTTTTTATAGTGTAAGTATTTTTATTATGATTTATGAAGGAGATATAAACAAGAGATCTATAGTGGGTCCATTAATTTGCAAAATTGAAGGAGAAGAAAGCTAGAGAACAAAAAAGATTAAAATTCAGGTTTGGGTCACGCTGAGTCTTCATGAAGGCTAATAAATTTGAATTATTAAATCGAGTGAAATTCTCATGTAGGAAAAACCACGTGTAGTTTTGGTCCATTTGAGGTGTTAAGTTTGAGGATCAATGTAGCTTGGTTGACTAAGTGCGGTAGTAAACGAAGTTGAGGAATAGTTGGTCTCAGATAAGCAGGTAGAAAGTTTAATCTGTAACAGATCAGGTTTCAAACTAGTATGGAACTTAATCGATTGCATCTCTGGGAACAGTTGAGAAATTGTATTAATGAGAATGAAGTCCCCTAATAAAAATTAGGTCCATAAAATTTTTTTGAGAAAAAAATTAAGTCCATAGTTTATGTATTTGGCCTTCGTTATGTAGCTAAGACAGCTGATCTGATTCGTTAAGTGGCCAACAAAAAGTCGGGAGTATTTTTGCAGTCTCAGTATTACTACCATCAACTTCAATTTCTAATGCTAATGCTCACCAAGAGTACTATTAGACTGGTACAAACCTCCTTGACTGGTACTGGTTTGTGCTGCTGCCGAATATAAATTTTTGATAGTTCTGCTGTGTCGATCAGCTATTGTATCTGAAACAAATTAATTAAGCTGGTTAGCTAGGGTTAATAGATTGGAGAATTGGTTGGCTGCTTTGGAAAAATGGTTCTACATAGAGAGATGCAGTATGTTTATGTTATCCTTAAATTGGCTATGACTCAGTTGTAGTAACTTGATCTGTCAGAAAACATGTTTGTCATTTAAAAGAAAAATTATGATTAAATCAAACAGTATCTTTGTCAGCGAAATCTTTGAGAGCTTCCTAGGGATATATACCCATGGTATTTCACTATTTTGGTGGTATGGCATCGGCCGATATATCTGTGTAGAGCTATATTGGAGTTCAAATTTTCTAGACAGATATGAGGTTAGGTCTCATGAATAACAACAGATATGTGTTTTCCTTTCCTTTTCCGTGGTAAAACCGCTCTGGGCTCGCCCACTAATTGTACAAAAATATAATATGACTGTTCATTTTTAATATTTTATACAGAGTTTGGATGTGTGTCAGCTCTTCATTGGTGGGAAAGCCAATTTTACATCTGGCAATTGTCAGCAGGCGTCAAAGAACAGAGATAGGAGTAGGTCCGATGGGCATCGGACCTATTTTTAGGTTTAATTAACTCTAGCATAGTACGATTAGCATTAAATCTATACGCATGGAAATTGATACAAACTCGCACGGATTTGATGCGGAGTGCACGAATCTTGATGCTGATTGGATGGTCATCACACCCATCGAACCAAAGTAGGTCCTATAGGCATCGGACCTACTCTGAATTCCAAAGAACAATAGTGTAAAATGGGGAGTTGTCTGTGGGTTACAACATTCTGTTTTCATTTGTTTATCTAAGTTGCAGTCTTTTTTGGGTATATTACTGGAAACTTGAATGATGTACCAGAGAATCATTTCCGTTTCAATCAAGCTAGCTATCTGGGCTGCATTAAGACGCTTTCTTAAAAAAATGGATTAAATCACATATTTATTGTAGAACTTGTACTACACAACGAAGTGATAGAAGATACAACCTCCACTGACACATAATTGAAAAAAAAAATAATAATAATGGAAATTAAGTTTGTGAATAAGTCTTATTGGAAACCATAACTAATTTATTACAGATCAAATGGTCCATTATAAATCTGATATATTATAGATAGATTAATTGGCTCACTAGGATCATCTTGAAATGTTCAAATTATACATTTTGGTTAATATATTAAGAGGTCAGTCATGCTTGATCTATATAAAGGGGGTTAGTTATATGTAATAGATGAGTGTAAGAAATGAATGAGAGAAATTAAGAGATTAAAAGAGGAAAAAATGTTTTTTGAGTAAAATTTAAGTATTACATGGGAGTTTATTCCAATTTTCATATTTTACCCGGAGTTTGAACTTTTAGAACCAACTGTTGTTAATAAGCTAAATGAGCCAAGCAGCCCATGCCGTTAAATTATTTAATACCAATATGCCCTTAAATAATTCATTCTGTTTTCTGGAAAGCACCTTTTCTCAAATAATCGTCAACAAACCATTTGTCTTCCCTGCTACCGTTGTCATCTTAATTTATCGTTAAATTCATCCATGACAAGTTCCTCCAGGCGTTAATTTAATTTGGTCGGACGATTCGCTGTTCAGAGAACTTACCAATTCTTCAAAATTAATTAGCATTGAATGACTATTTAACAAAAGAACATATGGAACTGCTAGAGCCTGATTGCCTTTTATTTTCTCGATCCCTTACTTTCAAAACACCTGTATATAATTTTCTTTAATTCTTTTCTTACCAAAAGGGGAACAATGAAATAAAGTTCAAGTTGATTTCATACAATTGAAAAAAAGTACCAAACATGGTCGACTGTTCAGACATCTATTTTTGGTTTCCTTTTCTTCTTGGTTGGATGCTGAACATCATTGGACTGAGTATATCTTGCCTCATAGGATGCCGGTACTATTTTGTCCCGGTATGTTTTCTTGTCCTAAAACTTGTGATAGGATTTATTATTGATATACTAGACGGACTTGATCGTCATCTAAACGGAAACCAAGCTACCGCAACTGTTGCCGCCGTCAGAACCGGACATGTCGGAACGGACATCGAACCCACGTGAAGCCATGGGCTTTACCGTATCTTATAAAATTGGCAAACCCAAGTGGCGTAATGACCTTTCCTCGGTTTCCTAAGTTAATACTTAAATCTTGAATTACGGGGTCAACTCACTTTTATTTTCGGCTGAAAGCATTAAATTATGTCCAACTCATGAATAGGACCGGAAACATTGTTTTCTTCAAAGAAGCCCAATACATGGTTTTCTTCGTATCCGGAAGGACCGGAAGCCCAGGAACATTTGTATGCTTCAAATCTTCTGAAAAAATGTTGTATCTATTTTTTAAAAAAATTAGTAACAAAATATAAGAAAATATAAAATTTGGTATCCAAGTACATTTTAATATGGAGATCATATTGAGCTATTCAAATTAACTGTTTGAACTTTGAAAACAGAAATAAGAATGTGGAGCATGATTAGAGTATGAAAAAAATATGGCATTTGAACCCTCCTCATTTTTAAATATAAAATTAGGAATATCAATTTGCTAATTTTTAAGTTTTAAAAAAAAAGCATGAAAAGGTTTTAGAATATAGGTGTACGGTGAGTTCCTGGAATTTTCTTTTAAGAATTATTTTCTTTTCTTTTTTACAATTAAATTTTTTGTGGAATGATTTCGTGAGACGTCGAATTAAAAACTTAGAAATTAGCTTAATTAATTTGAGAAGGTTTATTTGTTCAGTTCTGAACATTGCACATTTAGATTAATTAAGATTTTTTGTAATATTTAATTTTGTTTGGTTTGATTAATTTTAGGCTTATTAAATAGTACAATTAAAGGCGCAAGCTTATTAAATGGTTCAATTATTGTGTCACAAGTAAATATATAATTTAACATAAGTTCAAAAATAAAAAAATATTGAAATGGTATATTTGAAAATAAAGAGAGCTCCGTCTCAATTCTTAAGAAAATTAAAATGTAATCATAAACTACACTGCAAGCTATTATAGTTCAGCAACCTCTCGCACAAATTTCTAAGGAGCTCCACCGTCCATGAGAGAAAAAAAAAACAGCACGGTTTGTGCTAATGACAAGAAACCATGCTAGCTCACTACTTATTAATCTGAGCACAAGCATAGAAAACCATGCAGGCTCGCTATCTACCAATCTGAGCACGACAACCCGAAGCTCATCTTTATGTAATCAGAGAACGGTTCTGTTTTTTTGTTTTTTCTTGTCTAGCTTTATAGAAGGGGGCTCTATTGTAATATTTTAAGTACTGGTACAGCTACTTTAGATATACTTATGTACTGGTACGAACAGATGGATGTAATCGGTTTTTGTCCTGATTAATGAAATACCTACATGTTATTAACCAAAAAAAAAAAAAAACGGAGCTCCAACTCATTTTATTTTTTCCCTGAAGTGAGTAAGAAAAATAAACCATTAACCTAAACTGGGTTACCGAATAGTGATCAGAAAAAGTTCCTACCAGTCTATTTTTCCCAAGAAAATTCATGGAAATTGAACTTACCTAACATGTCGAAGTAATTTACAGTAAAAGAAGAAGAATACAATTACAAATACAATTATACAATTTCAATTACAAATAATAAGGAGCGAACCTTAATGCAACCTAAAAGGTGATAAGTCACTCTTATAATTTTATATTTTAAATTATAAATATTAAAATTTAATTGATATTTTATAAATAAAATTATACACTACAACTCTTTTATAAAATTTTAAATATGTACTTGTACTCTTGTAGTTTAATAATTAGAATTTCACAATTATAGTAGTGGAAACCTATATATTCTGTTTCAGTACATGTACCTCGTATAAAGGATTGGTTTGACTTAACTAGAATATGAGTGTTGGACACTTATAGGTAAAGAATTGGTTTGACTAAACTAGTTTATCAAAATGTTTTTGGGCCTTGAGACATAGTTTGATGAGCCGGGCATGGAATGTCACCTCAAACAACCAAGAGTTATATTAGATGCAATGGTTTGCTTACCTAAATAGCTAAGTTCAAGCAGTGTTGTCAAAGCTCACTTGGATTTGGTAAAATGTGGATCTTGGTCCACTATATGGTTTTATATGAGATATCGATTTTAAAACACATAGTGAGAGTAAACTTTTGTTAAATATTTTTTTTTTTTAAACATAAATTTCAAGTCTAAATTTATGTATGTTTATTTTGTTGTAGATAATAACAAATACATCTACTTTTACGTTGTGATTGCCATTGAAAATAAAAGTGCAAAACTCATTGGTCCAAACTTTTTAAACTAGTTAGAAACTTACGCATTATCCTCAAGCAAGAGAAAAAGGAACACGTTCTAGAGAAACAAAAAATTTATGATAAAGGTGAAATTATTGCCGAAGAACAAAAGATTTACGATAAGCATGTGAATGATGACCTTGATGTCACTTGTCTCATGCTCACGATAATAAATTCTAAGCTTCAAAAGCAGCTTGAGAAATTGAGTGGTTATGACATGCATAATTGTGCAGCTTCGTGAACTTCTCCAAGTTCAAGCTCGCACTGAGAGATATGAGACATCGAAGGCATTATATCAATGCAAACTGGAAGAAAGAAGCCTGGTTAGTCCTTGTGTACTCAAGATGATGGAGTACATTGAGAATCTGAACCGTTTGGGCTATCCCCCCAGTAAAGAGTTGGCTACTGACATTATTCTCTAGCCCTTGCCTTCAAGTTACCATCAATTCATTCTGAATTTTAATATGAATGAGCTGGAGAAGTCAATGACAGAATTGCATGGGATGCTAAAGATAGTCGAACAAAACTTGAGGAAACCTAATGATGTCTTGTTGGTTAAGAAGGAAACGAACTTCAAAAAGAAAGGCAAAACAAAGGAAAAGGCAAAGGCAAGGTTCAAGTTGGAAACTCGAACAAAGGAAAGTATGTAGCCAGTACTAGCGCCGCCAAGTCGCAGTGTTTCTATTGCAATGAGATCGGTCATTAGAAGAGAGACTGCAAGAATTTCAAAGAAGATCAAAAGAAGGGAAGTGGACTTCCGCTTCAAGTATTTTTGTTATAAAAATTAATATTTCTACTTATCAAACCGATTCATGGGTATTGGATAACGGTTGGGGAGCTCATATTTGTTCAAATATGTAGGTACTCCTAAAAAGTAGAATGTTGAATAATGGAGAGGTACAGCTACGTGTCGACAATGGAGCACGGGTTGCTGCTTCAGCCATAGGCACTGTATCTTAGCTCTACCTTCCAGAACGATTTTAGCATTAAATAATTGTTATTATGTACCTGTCATAAGTAGAAACATTATCTCTGTTTTATATTTAAATATGTTTGAATTTAAGTTTAAATTTAAGAACAATAGTTGTTGCTTTTATTTGAATGATATCTATTATGGGAAAGCTTCATTACATGATGAACTTTATATTCTAAATCTTGATGTATCTGAGGCGCCCTTTCGTTTAGATTTGATGTTCTTGTTTATAACAAACTAGGAATTTTAATTTTTAGCAAGTCACGTGATGGATGGACTTGACAGAAATTTTATACATGGAAGTGTGCCAAGATGTTTTGTTTTATTCTATCATTTGCAGATAATAAAGTACTTCATTTCTCTGGAATGAATAATGTATATACTCGTATCTGTGAAATGCAAACGCACCCACCCAAAAAGAAATAAAAAAGAAAAGAAAAGAAAAATATTTACTTTCCCATATATTTAGAACTAAGTGGGCCCAGCCCAAAATCGAATTGAATTAATTTTGACTAAAGAGAAGTTTGAGTATCTTCTTGAACTCCGAAAAAACTTAACAATGAAAACTCTGATTAGGGCTACTTATCTATTCGGCCTTTCATTCCTGACGCCCAAATTAAACAGGGCCGAAGTCTTATGATACGCTAGAAGTCCATTTGGTCTGAAGTTGGTTCAAGTAATTCTACCTCTCAGTGTCGAATGCACCACATGCAGAGGTGATTAATGAGTGAGTTCGAGTGAGTTTGGCTATGTTCGTACTCGTTTTATTAGTTTAATGAGCGAGTTGAATTGAGAAGACAATATCAAATTGACAGCTGTGCTCGTGCTTGGTTCATTAAATGCTCGAGTTGACTCGTGCTCATTAAGCGACTCGTTAAAAAATCAAGTTTGTAGGCAATTTTAATTTTGTTTAAAATTTTTTGTTTCAGATACATCATTTAAAAACTAATTAACATTGATAGAATTTAACAAATTGTCATAATCCAACTTTCTTAAACAGTATATAATTTAACAAAAAATTGTCCATAAGCAAATTTAACAAAATCAAATAGTTATCTTCTTGTTGGTTCTTACGGCCCTACATGTCATATACTCACAACTATCTTCTTGTCGGATCTAAGTGTAACTAAGTTGGATTTGGGTTTGATCCCGTTGGGATTGAATGTGGCATGATTTCATGTAACTCAGTCCTTAATGAGCGAGTTATGAGTGAGTTGGGGTATGCCCATACTCGGTTCATTAAGTTATCGAGCGAGTTGATAATGAGCAAGTTGTTAGCGAACTTTTAGTGAGCGAGTTACGAGTGAGTCACGAGTTATGAACGATTTACTCACCCCTAACACGTGGGAGATCTGAACCGTTTATGTGTGGTTCGGTTCAGACCTGATTCAGCTGCCTGCCCCCGGCCGTCGATTATGCTCAAGTTTAATAATAGCGGGTCAGGACTCAGACCTGTCTGGAGTTCTGGAGTGGACCTCCAAGCCTCCAATGACTTCTATAAGGATATAATTTAAATTTAGCCACTAGATAACAGTGAGGTTTTCAATTAAAAGAGGCTAATTTAAATTCAGCCACTAACTTGTGCTTTTAATTTCAAATATCCACAACTTCAAAATCTATTGAAAAGTATATGGCATTGACAGAGAACTTTTAAACTAAACAATAATTGACATTTATATTTTCAATTCTGTACATACTAAGGAATCAATTTATAAAGAAAAAAAGAAAAAAGAAAAGAAAAAGTATGAATTACTATGTGGCAGACATACTCAATTCTATAGAACAAATGTAAAGGAAAAAAAAATGTACCTATGAAGCATCTACAACACTAAAGGGTTCAGCTAAGATCAGCATACCTCCTTACTTGTGTGGTACCTCCTCCAAATCTTTTAAAAACCTACCATGTTATCACAAATAAACATGTCAAATTTATTTCATTAAAATATCAACTCAGATAATCTATAAGTCCGAGTAACACCAAAAGACCTTCCTAAGTTTGACTTGTGACATGTTATGGCTTATGACTAATTGCATAAAAAGTATAATCTTTGGGCATAAAAAATGTGCAATTATGACCAATTGCAACTTAATTCTGCATCATTATCACCAATTTTGACAAAAATTAAACAACTCAAAATTAAAAGGGGAAAGATATCAGATTTTTGCCTCAACCTAAGATAAAGAAAAAACAATAAAAAAATTAGAACTAACCTGCAGTAGAATGTTCTCACAAAAGGCAACGAAAAGAGCCAATCTCCTGGCTTCTCTACAAGCAATTTATAGATTACACGGATGCCAATTTGAGAGAGCAAAGTATCAAATTTCGAATTGGAAACCACCAACGAGAATCAGAGCGAAGAACTTACACTCAGATGCCAATTTGAGAGAGCAGAGAAGTCGAGAAGAGAGCTCGCCTGTGCTGGCGCGATGGGGTCGATCTGGCGGGAGGGATTTTGGTCTAATGGTCTGGCGCCATTTTTTTTTTTGGGAAAAATATCTTCAGCAACCGACGACAGCACCGGTCGCTAATTCGATCTCTGATACTCTTGGTCGCCAAAAGTCCGTCAAATTTTTTTTTTGCAGAAAAATAGCTTCGGTGATACTATTTTTTCGCTGATGCTATTTTTTGCTGTAGTGATACTACCATCACCTAGGCGCCACATCAAATCAATCATGATCTCATCCTAGTCATTCTAAATAGCTGAAATTAATAGTCCAAAGCGATGTATGATTTTGGATCCACTTGACACTTTTGTGGGCTTGGAGTCGCAAGCAAAATGATGCTGATGTGGACCTAAGATGATGGCCAATGCAGTCGAGATTGTGTTGCAAAGCTTCATCGGCTACAGACAACAAGTGGTCGGTCAACAAACACAGCAAGATGAACAACAACACTGGTTATTCTGGATGTCCATTTTGAGGTTTATGGCAATAGTCTACTTGGCTAATTTGATGTATACAGAAAGGAGGTTCAACTGGGCTGGGATTAATAGCTGAGCCAAAAATATATATATATATATATATTTTATTAAGTGTATGTCTTTGGTAACACGCACACCAGAACAAGTAGTGGGCCTTTGGTTGCCTGTCGAGCAACATGAACCTTGTAACAGAAACCTTGACTTTCCTCAATTAATGAAAGGAGCACCGCTCAAGTGTTTTTTTTTACAAAAAAACAGCTCCACCACACCGTTGGTTCGATGGAGGAAGAAAATAATTTTATCCACTCGAACCGTTGGTACGGTGGATCTATTTCTAAAATACGTTGTTAAAATTGTAGAAATAGGTCCACCCTACCGATAGTTCGGTGGACAAAACCAATTTCTTCCTCCACCGTACCAACGGTTCGGTGCAGCTGCTTTTTGTAAAAATCACCCAAGCGGTGCTCCTTTCATTTGAACATTTATGTTTAATTCTAAAATAAATAAATATTATATACAGTTAAGAACTTAAGATGTGTCTCTGTTGGTGTTATATATTTAGTTTCGTTTCAACTCTTTGATATAATATTTTAGCCTTTAGAGTCCTTGAATAACAGAAGCAGAGTGCATCCAAATTATAATTCTAATGAAACACATACCAAGATAGAGAAATTGGCTTATTTAGTTCTAGTACTCTTTTTCTCTTTATTTAACCTAAATAAAAAAGCTTTTTTTTTTTTTTTTTTAGTCTCTTACATTTAGTTCTAGACTTTCTTCAGCATGCCTGTTGTCATTAATTAAATTATTGTATGACATATCAAAGTATGTTTTCTTTTCCGCTTCTCATTAAGAGTAATATATATATATGGATATCAGTTCTAGAGGGTTGTTCTAGAGGTTTTTGTTGGATTAATCTGATAGTAAAATTGCTTCCTAAACAACTAGTCAGTAACTGAATTTATTATTAAAATAAGATTGAGATTTAGTGCTTGTATTCATCATAATATTATAATCCTTCCTGTCAGTCACATAACTTGTTAAGTGAAGGCTCAATGTGAGATCTTGTCTGGTTGACATATAATAAAATAATGAGGAAGCTTCCCTTTTAAATATAAGTATCAGATCATAAAGTTCCGTAATCTTCATTTTAATCATAATATTTCTTGGGCTGACATGCTCTTTTATGCATGTCGACAGAAACCGATCAAAATCCAACATTGTATGAAAGATGTTGTTTCGCCATGGTTTCATCCTTAGGCTGGGTTATGTTCATCATTGGTTTGTGCTTCTCAAGTCGCGACCAGCAGCCAATCCTGTTTTGGCTCTTGATCTGTGCTCCAATTCTCATGATTGCCTATATCAACTTGATAGTCTCATCAATCAACATTATAGCCGTCTCAATATACCAGTCATTTCTCGGGAATCGTCAACTACTGCTACTGATATTACAGAGAACAAAGGCGATGCTACAACAGTGTTTTGGAACAAGCATAATGTCTGATGAAACAACAATCGATGACTCAGCATGGACGCAAGAATCAGGAGATCATCCTGTTACTAATATATCGCTTGGGCGCAATTTTGGTCTCCTTCCAACATACCGGTACCAGAAAGAGACAACTGATGATGAGCCGATCTGCTGCATCTGCAAGGAGGTCTTCCAACCAGGCGATAGCATTATGCAACTACCAGTGTGTTCACATATTTTCCATGGGACTTGTGGCTCAAAATGGTTGCAAATGAGCATGACATGTCCGATTTGTAGATCTAGAGTCGATACTTACATGGATAAATGTGTAAACTGAAACAGTACTATAACAACTTTTATTTCATGTCTTTAGTTTCTTTCCTTTCTAATTTATTACCATGTTTAACCAGAAAATTTCATTGTACTTGGACTACAATCCATGTTAGACAGTTAGAGCCTTGTACTGCTCATCTCTGCAATTTCTAGTTTGGCCCCTAAAATCCGGTTCCTTTTTCAATCAAGACAATCCCGATGAAATTGGACATTCATGCATTAATTCTCTGTAGCAAATATTTCATGAAGGTTTTTATCGCCTTCTTTTAAACACTTATTCCAGAAAGAAGGAAGTTGTCTTCCTACAAGTATTTAAAGAGGATATTCTTTTTGCTTCAAAGAAGTATGAGAAAGTATGGTTAGTTTTTCCTAGTTTGAATACGACTTAAATAAAAACTAATTATTTTAACAAGATAAAAAATATTGTTCTAGAAAAAAAAAACCCCCGAAGGTAAGCATACAATTAAAAGAAGTAGAAACGTGAAAGAAAAATTAGTTCTTGATGATTCTCATATTTTTGTCAGTACGGAATTGAGGAGGGTTCTAATGTCTCATCTCCTCGTACCTCAGCGATACCCCAGGATTCTCCTTCCTTGGATCTGCATCAAGATTAGTGCGAATCTAAGTCACTCGATGAATTATTTTTGTTTTTTTTCCTCTGCAGTGCTCTATCGCTCTCTCCAGTGCTCCCCTCTCAATCTGTTCTCTTCGTACTTTTTCTTTCTCGTCCCTCAACTGGAGACGCGGTCCTTCTCGAGAACCAAGTTGGCATGGCTGATCGTGCATCTCTCTCTCTCCGCAATGAAGAATTCTCTGCGTCTCTTTCTAAATTGGAGAAAATGTTTTTCTTTTGCATGAAATTTGATATTGTGCTGAGAAACAACACAAAAATGAAGGTGTGTTATTTAGCTTTTATCATCTCTTCCTGTTCATGGTTACTAGGTTGGATATTTCTGTCATTTGGTGTGATATTTTAAAACAACACAAAAAAGGTGTGATATCTTAAAATAATTTCTTCCAATCTCATTTGGTGACGTACCGTTTTAGTATACTATGTAATGAGTATTTTTTCTGTACAGACATTTTTTTTTAAATTGACTAAAGCCAGTCTATTCACCTTTAGACATTTTTTTTTTTTTTTTTATCTCAATTGACAGTGGCCTAAAGCCTTTAGTCCATTCTTAGTTCCACTCTCATTGGCCTCGTTGTCATAATTGGAGATCAGAATCTGCTGCGATCCGTGATAGGTGAACAGTATCCTGCAATTTCTGCTTTTTTCAATCCAGCTGTCGAATTATTTCGAGATGCGTACACAGAAAAATCAACTGTTCCGAGATACGTGCACAAAAAAAGTTAACGGCTGAATTTGAAAAAGCAGTAATTTCAGAGTTACTGTTCACCTGTCACGGTTCCCAGCAGATTTATTTCCCATAATTGGATGATTCTTTTGATAGAACGGGTTTTAAGCCTTTTTTCAAAAAAAAAAAATGCGCCATTTCAATGACGAAGAATCATTTCTGGGAAACTACATTCAAACCATCATTGAAACAAAAAGAGAATTATACATTAGATCGCTTAAAAATATGTAGAGAGGAAAAGAAGAAGAAGAAGAATCTCTATATGATTCAACTTCAAAATATGCAAACAAACTAAACCATACACAACCACAGCAGATACGGTACCAAGCTCATAATATAGAGAAAATAAACCCAAATTAATACATCGAAGCAACCATAGTAATAGAAAATAAGTACCAGTATGCAACTCAAATTCCTCGACCGGGTGGCAGCTTCCCCATAGGCCCACCCATCATCCCAGAAAAAAACCCCACCGACAGCATCGACAGTGACATCTGCAGTTCATCCCGGCTCCACCTCCTCCGTGAAGCGCCAGATCTCGACGGAACCGTCGGCGCCAGATAAGAAATATACAACTTACGAAACCCTCCCAGCGCGACCACAACCGATCGGAGCTGGCCAGGGGCGCAACCGAGCGCCGCCCAGTGGCGGAGGCAGACAGACTCCCAGATCCTCTCGTCCTGCGCCAGGCGACGCCACCTGGAGCTGACGCACGCGGCAGAGCCGAGAGTCCGTTCGTCGGCGCGGCGGAGCACTTCGTAGAGGAGATCCTCTGTGAGATCTGGTACTGGAGAAGCGGGTTCTTCGGTTTTGATCTTCTTGCTGGAGGCGGCGTCTGGTGAGACGGCGCGTTTCATGGTGATTGGAGCAGTATTGATGCTTCTGTGAATGAGAGAGAGAGAAGAGAGGCTGGAGAGAGGAGAACTAAAAATATTTTTACCAAATTTACCCTTAATTAAATGAGCGGCTTTGATCTGTTTAAACAAATTTAGCACTGTAGTTTTAGTCCATAGAATCACTGCTCAACATGTAATTATGCTTGGAAACAGCATGCCAATATTAGTTAGCTAATTGGTACCACATTTGCACTAATATCTTATTAACAGGTGCAGTAATTGCAATAATTACAAACCATCATAAATACCAGCATACTTCTATGTCGCTTGGTTCAGTTTCTGATGACTGGTACGAAGGATTGGGAACCCGTATCCTCCCGTATACCACACGAAACAGTAAATCACTCTACGGCCCAGATTTACTCTCAGCCGGTGTCTATTCGGAAGATGGGAGGGGGCAGTATTTTTGTGCTTTGAGATTAGTGCAAAATTAAAAATAACGGGCTGGATCCAATCACTCTACGGAACAGTCTCTCTCTCTGTAGTACTCAGAGGATACAAATTCGAGAACTGGTACCACATTTGCCCAAACCATCTCATATGTCAGTATAACAGTTCTCCAAATCAATAAATCAAGTAATTTTCTTTATAACGAAGTTTGATTGCCAACATTAGGTGTTAAAGAGAAAATTAAAACTCAGAAAAAAAAAAAGGATTTGAGCTTGTCAGAATATCAATGTTTCTTTTTTCAGTCAAATCTATAACCAACAAGGGAGGGGGGAGGGATAGGGACAGAGTCCTACCAGGGATGCAGAAGCCAGAGGCGGCAGGGGGCGCGAGGTGGTTGGAGGCACTTCCGACACACTCACACGCAGCCTGGACAAGAAGAACCGAGAGAGGAGAGGTCAGGAGTAGATCCGAGAGAGATGAGAGGTCAGAAGCAGCGCTGAGAGAGAGAGAGAGGAGATTGAGAGGGGAGGGACTAGCGCCGAGAGAGAGAGAGAGAGAGAGAGAGGAGATTGAGAGGGGGAGGGACGAGGCAGGCGGGCGAGGGGTGGGGGTGGGGATGGGAATTCGTATCCTCTGTGGAGTTATTCTCTGCAGAGTCCTGCGGAGCTTTTAATCTGGTCCGTTCGTTTTGATCGGACGGACCAGATCAGATCTTGTTCGAATTGAAAAAAAAACAAAATTTTTCTGATCTGATCCATCTGATCAAAACGAACAGACCAGATTAAAAGTTTCGCAGGACTCCGCACCCTAAACTCCGCATAGGATACGGGTCCGTGGGGATGGGAGGCCGATTTCTCTCTTTCTCAGCGATAGAGCACTGAAGAGGAAAAAAACGAAAATAATTCATCTACCGTCTTAGATCCGCACGGATCTTGACGCATATCCAAAGGAGAAGAATTGTGAAGTATGGCTGCCGTATGGAATTCACATCCAGTGCATTATCTGAAAAGGGAATTCACATCCAGTGCATTACCTAAAAAGAGAATCTTTTATCATTAGGGGATTCGGACCGTTCTTTTTAACTCGGTACGAATCACAAAGCTCAATAATACTGTCCCTGCATTAGTTGAATCTCAAAGCAGCTGAGAGTAAATCTCAAACAGTAAAGTGAGAGGAATCTTTTACAGTAGCTGAGAGGATACATATCCAAAGATATGAGGGGCTGTCATTTTTGTTAATATCTAACATTAAAATAAAATTAATAAATGTCCACAATTTTAAAAAATTATAAAAATGCTCAGGCCGCTGAGCTGAATTCTTTTTTGAGCCGTCAAGAAACTCGACAGCCGAATAACATTTTTTTTTTGTTTACACGGTTTATGTCATAAACCGTTTTTTTATTTATGGTTTTTATTTAATTAAAAAATGTTATGATTTTGAGATATGACAGACAAGTTCCAGAGGTTTGGTACCACGTCTAATAAAAACTCTGTAGGTTTCGTTTCTTAGTGAAATCGGTGATATACACCACTTTTATCAAAAAAAAAATAATGTTATGATTTTTTTATTAAAATATTAGAAATATTTTATATATTTATTTGAAAATAGATGAAATATTGTATAATTTGATTTATTAAAAAAACTGTAATAAATATTCCGATTGAATATTTTTTAGGCTGGATTTTTTTACGAATGTAAGAAAAATTAAATAAATCTTTGTGTGTTATTGGGAAAAAAAATGTTTTGGATCTGAGTTATTGATCTCTGTTCAAAAATCACTTATGAGTAAATAAAGAATATATTGATGGTCCTTCTAATACATTTAAATTCTAAGATATTGTATCCATTTTAAAAAAAAAAAATAAAGAAATCATTTCGTCTGACAAAAGCCTGAGAAAATTCATGTTTTTTCGAAAATATAAGAACCACAATATTTTATGTATTTACCTAGAAGTGACTTTTGAATCAGGATCAATAACTCAGATTCAAAACATTTTTTCCAGTAATACACAGAAATATTTCAATTTTTCTTACAGCTCCAAAAAATTGCGATTGAAAAATGTTGACCGGAGTTATTTGTTGCAGTCCTTCTATTTTCAAAGAAATATATAAAATATTTCTATTATTTCAATACAAAAAATAAATAAATCATAACATTTTCTAATTATATAAAAAACCATAAAATAAAAAAAACGATTTCTGACAGAAACCTAAGAAATAAAAAGAAATATGTTATTCAGCTACCAAGTTTTTTGGTGGCTCAGAAAAGAATTCAACAATCGAGAAACTCGGCAGTCTGAGCATTGTTTTTAAATTTCAAAAAATCGTGGACATTTGTATTAATTTTTATTTAATATTGGATATTAATAAAAATTTCGGTATGAGGAAATGAAGCCAAAATTTTTATTAATATCCAAAGAAAATATCAAATTTCAAAATCTACACCTCATTCTGAAAAGATTCAGAATCTTCCTAACGTTGAATTTTTGTAAAATAATTTTGCAGTTTTGGAATTCCTATTTCCGCAAAATTATTTTGTGGTTTTAGGATTTTCTGATTTTTTTAATTAAACAGTAAATTTTATAATTTATTTATTTTTTGTATTGAAATATTAGAAATATTTTACATATTTCTTTAAAAATAGATGGAATACTATATAGTTTAATTTATTAGAAAGACTGCGACAAATAACCTGGATCAATATTTTTCATGTCGGATTTTTTTGCAACTGTAAGAAAAATGAAAATATTTCTTTGTGTGTTATGGAAAAAAATAAAAATGTTTTCAATCTGAGTTATTGATCCTGGTTCAAAAGTCATTTCTAAGTAAACTCACATATTTACTCAATTTATTGAATTTTTTATTAAATTCATTTTAAATTTATAAAATACCCATTTTACTAATTATTAAAATAATAATAAAATATAATATGTTTAGGGCCTGTTCAGATGGCCACAATTTCATGAGAATTAAGTGGGATACCCATTTTACTAATTATTAAGATAATAAAATAATTATAATATGTTTAGGGCCTGTTCGGATGGCCACAATTTCATGAGAATTAAGTGGGATTGAGCTCAATTTTTGAGGTTTTTAGGGGTATACATAAAATTTCTAAAAAAAATCAGCGTTCAGAAGACAAAAAATATACAGCATGACAATGATACCAAACAATTCAGCATCGTTTGGATGCCAAACTAAATAGCATCTCAAGTTTTTCTGCGCCTCCAATTCAGCATCATATGGATGCCAAATTAAAAATGTTGAATTCATATATGCATCCAAGATTCTTAAGATTGTGTTTAGTTGAGACCTAAATTAACGGTGGAATAAGAGATTTAGGTATTTAGTTAAGAGAATTAGTTATTTTGATATAAGGATCCATAATCGATGTTTCTTATTCATGCTTTGTTCTTTTTTAGATATTTTTGTGTAAATTCATGGAATCTCAATAAGTTGTTTATATGTATTTATAAGGATGATTCTTTGATGGTCTTTTTCTTTTATTTCATTGTTGTAACAGTAATGGACTTTAGATAGGCCCATTGGGAGCCTCTTCCAATTTTTCAAAAAAAATAAAAATAATAATAATTGAGTACATCTCAGCAGACCTATGCGTGTTTATCTCAACAGATAAAATAATTTAGTCAACGAAAGGATTTATTTTTTTCTTTAATATTCAATCCTCAAAAATGTTTGTTCCATGTTTTTTTTTTCTTTTAGAACAGAGAAAAGAGGTTTGGTTGCAATAAATAAGGTTTGGTTGCAACACTTAACCAATTCAATAATTTCATATAATGGAATTGGCTACGGTGCTACACGTAGCATAGAAGGTCTTCGTGCTACGGCTCAATATTTGAGTTTTCAAAATTCTAACGGTCGATCTGAACCATTCAACATGATCTCCATATGAATATGTACTTGCAAATCAAATTTTACATTTTTTTTAAAATTTTACGATTTTTTTAGATAGGTAGAAAAATCACTTGATCTGAATGGTACATAAATTTGTAGATCAAGTGATTTTCTACCTATCTAAAAAAAAAGTAAAAAAATTCTAAAAAATGTAAAATTTGGTTTGCAAGTACATATTCATATGGAGATCATGTTGAACGGTTCGGATCGACCATTAGGATTTTGAAAACTCAAATATTGAGACCTAGCACGGAGGCCCTTTATGCTACGCGTAGCACCGTAGCCAATTCCTTCATATAATTATGATAATGTTCTACTGTTCCAACTGAAAAGTACTATTTTTTTTAAAGTAATTTCAGTATTTAACTCTTCCTTTTCTCCCTTTCTCTCTGAAACAAGCCCTTAGCAAATCAAGCACTGCTGGATTGAAAGGATTAATTAAATTAAATAAGCATAATATCCATTAGACAATTACAACAACAACACGCTTAGAACTATCATAAATAAAATTCACACAATGAGAGCTCCATAAAAATAAATTCTGATGTCAAATTTCTAGTAGTCTTAACATTGTTCCAGCTATTCCATTCAAATAAGACTTCTGTTAGCATTTATTCTAACGTTGTAATTGCCTCCCAAATTACACCTTCCGGCTCCTAGGAAACAAGAGATAAGTTTGCTACTTCTGCATCTAAAAAGAAATAACACGACTCATGCATTGTCATGATATCGACCACAAAATTTCAAATTAGGATCCCTTGAATCCAACATATTTCTTGCTAGCTCTAGAAGAAATTCTATCTTTTTTTTACTCGGAAATTACAGGCTTAGGCTATACACATTTCTTAGTCACTATCAAGTTTTCATAAAAAAAAGATAGCGATGTAATCCAGACAGATTCAAATTATATAAATGTTATTGAAAACATACATGCTCTACTCTCTAACCTTCTCCATTTTCCTACTCATTTTCTCAAGCAACAATGCCTACGAACAATCAGGTGTACAGGTCTGGTGGTATGACCCGCATAACTGGCGAATTGATCTTTTCTTCCCTTTCCCACAGGCCACTTCTCTATTGGTTCTCTCTTTCTTTTGTCATCCCTGTTGCAATACTTTATATGATTATCAAAATCCTTGGCTTGATCACAAATTCTGCCCTTTTAACTTGCGCCTTTCTAGCTAAGCTATGCGGACCCTCCGATCCTGGTGTTGCACTTGTGACATATTCATTTGAGAAGGCTACGAAGGACAACGACTTAATGTGTTCAATCTGCAAAGAAGATTTGCAAGTAGGAGAGATGATGAGACAGCTGCCGGTATGTTTACATTCATTCCACCAAGAATGTATCGACCGGTGGTTGACGATGAGCTTAACTTGCCCAATTTGTAGATCTGAAATAGTGTGACGAGCTAATATCACTGCCAGTATGTTTTAAAAAAAATGTTGTATTTATGTATGATTTTGACGATCTTATACTTTTCTGCTAATGTTTGAAATTTGGTTTTATTCTGTAATAATTATCAATTTTAACTAAAATCAAATTTAATCGTGTAATTTTTTACTTGAAATGCTCTATAATTAAAACAGATGCAGTGTACTATAGATTCAAAATTTTAATAGGATTCCAATCAAATTTGACTGCAATAGTAAAACATAAATATTAGAAATGGATTTGGATTTGGATTCCAGTTAGCACTTTATTAAATTTTATCTACGTAATGATACTTCAATTCATAATGAGTTTGGCATTTGGTCTGGCGATGATGCATTCCAAATCCAAATCAGATCCTGGAGCAACCCTGGGTAACAGTAACAGGACCATTGATTCGGAATTAGAGGATACTGGTTCAAATCTTGAATGAAATAATTATTATTTAGGACACTTACCTTGCTATCACATTTCATCATCTAAACTGGAATTCCTCAAGTGAATTTTAAGCTCTCATTCTTTTTTCACTGGACCATTTTAAACTCCTGGTTTGTTTTTACTAAATGATATTGATGGTAAGACTTGATCCTACTTCAAAATTTTGAAAATAATACACTTTCAGAAGTCCATTACAGTAACGAGTTGTCTTTGGATTAATTTTGGGCCATGTTTGGAAAAAGGCCTATCAAGTCAAAACAGAGCGGCCCAGTTCACAGCTGTAAATTTGCCGAGCCTGTGCGCCATATTTTTAGTTTAGTCGGATGTCTTCAACTCTTCATCAGTGACATGTAGTCATGTAGTCATGTGGAATTGGAAAATTCTTCAAGCAAGTCCGGTTTTTCTATTTTAATTTCATTTCTCACTTTTTGCTTCGGACGGAAAATCATGCATGTTTCATGCCTATCTATTGACTTCAATTTCGCTTCTAAATAACCTAATATCTGCATCTATAATAGGAGTAGAACTAGGGTGTGATGTGCTCACCAAACTCTTTGGTGAGCACAACTCTACATAAATTATTGGGTTCACTTCAAACGAGATGAATCCAACCGTTGAAACCGATGTACTTTACGAGTGATGGGCGTACATGCAAAATTTTGAATTTTTTGAATTCATTTAGTCTCAAGTCAAGTGGTCAAAATTGAGAATTTTTTGAATGCATTAAAACAACTTCATTTTGGATTATTCATTTTTCATCAATTTTGACCACTTGACTTGAGACTAAATGAATTCAAAAAATTCAAAATTTTGCATGTACATGCATCACTCGTAAAGTATATCGGTTTCAACGGTTAAGATTCATCTCGTTTGAAGTGAATCCGATAGTTTATGTAGAGTTGTGCTCACCAAAGAGTTTGGTGAGCACATCACACCCTAGTTCTACTCTCTATAATAGTAGGTTTCTTTTATCTTTGAATGTCCTACATGTTTGTACAGACAGATGTGGTCTCACTGGATCAGGGCTTGTATGCAAATGCAACATAGTGCTAGAGAGTAGAGATTTTGGAGTGCGTATCCTCTGAGATATCTCATATTTTGCGTGACCGACGTGTCCGGTGTCTATTCGGGGATAGCGCAGGGGCTAGTATTATTTTTGTTTTGAGATTCATGTAGAATGTATTTGAACAGTTGAGATTTTCCAATAAGTCACGCAAAATATGAGATATCTCAGGGGATGCGAATTTGAGATATTGATGGATGATGGGTATTATTATATCCCTAGGAATATTTTCTACTAAATTTAATAATTGAGGACCTTCAAATAAATATACAATTTCATAATTCAAAATCAATAAATCAAATTAAGTATATTTATATAATCAACTTGAATAATATAAATTAAGTATATTCATCTTTTACTTTTTTAAAATCCTCTTCGGTAGCACGGTCATGGATCAAATAGCAACTAGTTCGAAGCAGTGTTGTAAAAAACAGTCGTTTGGTCACTAATCAGCCAATTAGTTATTAACGGTGATCAAACCGTTACGAATCATCCGTTTCTGTTTATACGATCAATTAGTTGGTCATTTTTATTATTTTTTCTGCATTTATCCATTATATATATTATACTTCGCATTGTCTTATCTGAATTTTTCTAAATAACAATTTCATAAAATTTATTAACTAATAATAAAACTAAGTTAAAATAAGTTTATTTAATAAGTTTAATGAGTTAAATTAATTATTTTTAATAATTACAAGTATATGCACATAATTTTAATAAAAACACAAAATTATCTGTGAAATTCTAATTAATTGATCGCATACTCCCGTCCGTCCAACGAGAGCATACAATTAGTTACAACATTGATTCAAAGAACTAGTACCGTAATATATACAACATCACATGCCACAATATATATGTACAGTCAATATATAATTGATTGGTTTTTTTCAATTTTAGAAAATAAAATAAGAAGTGTAGCTCGTGATAACACACATTGATAAAATAAGAAAAAAATTCTTATGGCATGGGGTACAAGATAGTGGCAAGAAAATTCAATCTCGTTAATTGGAATATATATCGTATGCACTCCTAAACAACTTGGTGGATTAGGTGTGGTAGATCTCAGCAATTTCAATCAAGTTTTGCTTGCCAAGTGGGAAATGGACTCAGCTGCTTTTCTCTAAGAAAAGCGGAGTCCTGCTTTTCCAATTCCAACCATTCAAATTTGTTGAGATTTGTGCATGAAAAAATTTCTTTATCGAGATACACAAATGAAAAATTTTAAATAGTTGGAATCAGAAAAACAGTAGAGTCGGACTTGCCAAGTGGATATGGCAATGGTGTAAGCCTCAACACAAACTATGGAAGTCAATAATGACGGCTCTATATGAACAGCACCCTGATGGATTGAGAGCATCATTTTTCTTTAAAAATCATTTGAAAAGTGTGGCTCTATTTTGCAATTGTTTTATAAGAAGAGTAATTGGAGATGGCAGGGTATAATTTTTTGGGAGGATAATTGGGGAGAGGAAATTATGAAAAGAAGATTCAATATCTTGTACACATTTGCAAGGGAGAATGAAGATTCAATATCTTGTACACATACTGATGATCTATCGGTGATCTTGTTCAGACCGGCTCTGTCACAACAGGCACAAACTGAAATGAACTCTTTTATAGAGGTTGTGGCTCAGACAAGGTTGATAATGTCAAATAGACAACTAGATGATGTTATTTGGAAGGGGCATGCAAGCGGGTCTTTTACGGTGAAATCGGCATATTTCACTTTAAAAAATGGACCAATACAACATAATTGGAAATTAAAGAGATTATGAAAATTTTCAGTGCCACCCCGTTTCAAAATAATTGCATGGCTCCTGCTTTGTCAGTAGAATATTAACAATTGAAAATCTGAACAAAAGAGGGTTTTTCTTTGTCAGTATTTGCCAATTGTGTCGATTGAATGAGGAAACAACGAAACATATTTTTAGAGACTGTCCTTTTTCAAAGCAACTGTATATTTTAATATTCAATGGAAAGTTTTCAACAGCTTGGGTACCAGGTGACGACAACCATTGATTTTGAAAAAAAAAATTGTTGGATAAAACAAGGATGAAACAACTACGAGAGCTACTGCTGATCGCTATATTCGTCTTGTGGAGAGAAAGATGCACAAGAATTTTTAGAGAGCAATCAAAGACGATTGAAGAACTGCTAGAGGAGATTGAGATTCAGTGGAATTGGATGAATAGAAGATATATATCTTAATAAGAAAGGTTCATGTATCTTTTGATTTTGTTTTACTAGAGATGTTTTCTACTCTGTTTTTTCAAAAAAAAATTATTTTGCTTACTCATTTGTAAATACATCAAGGAGTTTAATCTTTAAACTCCTAAATAATGTAACCAATTGCAGTTAATTAAATAGGAGCATGAATCCTGTTCTTACTAAAAAAATCTTTTTTTTTTTTCCTTTGTCATGAATATAGCTCGGAGAGAGAGAAACGAGTGTGGGATGATGAAAGCACATTTCTGTCATTCAGTACATAAGAGAAACTGTCCTGATTAAAATTAAATGATATAAATGATACCGGAAAATAAGAGAGTAGACCATGAATGAACCGTCTCATTTTTGACCGAATTAATTAATAGTTAAATGCATTGACGCGGTCAAATACATATAGTAATATTTACCATGAACGTTTTAAAGCTTTTTTTTTTATGGTCAACGTTTTTTAGAGCTTTATTGTTATATTATAGCTAGCACCTGGTTTTATTGCGCGCCCAAATCGAAGAGGATTTCTCGCGTGCATTTTAAAATTGTATTCATAATTTGCTTAAGAATTTCAAAAATTGGAATTGCTAGCTTAATTAGTGTATCGATCCAGATATGAATTTAGCAGGACCTAGATTCCAAAATCTGATAACATTTTCTGAATTTCCCATTTAAAGGACTCATATCTTATATAATTATGTATTCAAATTAGTAATAATCATAAAATACAATAAGATTCGGGTTGGTTTTATTGTGTCTTACAACTTAATTAATATTTGTGGTTAATTTAATTAGATTGCGTATTTTGTAACTCCACGAATTTTGAGCAAGATGCGAATAGAACCAAACCCAAAAGCTGTCGATTTTTATGGAAATAAATCTGTTGTTATTCTTTGGAATAACAGGAACGTGTTATTCCGATTTCAACTGTCAATCTTTGTTAAAATTCGTGCATAAGAAAATTACTTTGTTGAGATTCAAGCATGAAAAAATTTGAACGGTTGGAATCGGAATAACAGGTTACTGTTATTCCTAAATAATAACAGTAGATTTATTTCTGATTTTTATGGAGTTGAATTCGTCTCATATCCAATCAGATGTACATATTTACTGAACTGAAAGATCCTAGGCAAATTTGAACCGTTATTTTGGCCAATAGCGTGGTATCGTCGGAGTTCGGAGCATAGAGTCCACCCCATCTCGATCAGAGCGTAATAGTGAGCAGATTCAATCGTCAGAGCATGGCGGCGGTCGAAAGAACGGATCTGGTTGTTGAGAGATTAAAATTAAGGTAATAGAATTATTAGGAGTGTATATAAGTAAGATTAAAAAAAAATTAATTTAGAAAATTTTCATGAGAATAAAGAATTAGATTTATAATTTAAAATTATTTAAGTTGTAAATATGTTTTAAAAGAAATATCACCTACTGACTTTTAACAAAAAAAAAAAAAGTAAATAGGCAAAGAAGTGTACAAGGCCTCGCTGTTGCTATTTTGTCATGAAGGGTTCTCTTTGAGTCGTACAAATATCATTTTTCCTGTTCCCTTTTTATAATTCTAACATTTTCTTTTTCATCGTTAGCTATATGATTGTGGATAAAATATTTTATGATGATACTTTTAATAATATTTTGTCTATGATAATAAGTTGGTACTGGAAGGAGTTTCATGAGACCAGGATTTGTTTGTCACGTGTTATGATTTATATTTGAATTTTTATAATCTACGTGGAATCATGAAATTTTACTATGTGCTATTAATTAAATTTAGAATTTTTAACCTTATCAGTTTTCTCCTTGTATAAATTCTTAATGAAATTCATGAAAGTTCTAGACCCAATTAATTTTTTAGCGAATGTCAGGATAATTAATAAAGAAATATTTGAATTATATTAAGTCATTTTTATGTCTATTAGAACGAAAAGTCGGAGCAGTTAATGTTCCTAATTTAATTTGAGGAGAGTTCAAATACTTTAATATTTTAATATTTTGTGTCTTTATTTTTTAATTTTCTAATAACAAAAAAAATAAAACTTATATAACAAGATAAATCATAGATTGAAATACATTATTTTTTCTACATACACATAAAAAAAATATCACTTTTTTATTTTGTTCTTATACGAATCAATAAGTTGAAAAATTAACGTTCAGACTTTATTCATATCAATACATTTTTGCAAACTCTTAATGTCGATCAAAATAGAGTCGAAATATCGTAATTTTTTATATGTGCATAGAGAAAATGATATAGATCAAATTTAGCGGTTTTATTTTGATATTTGAGTTTCTAATTTTAAGTTATTAACGTTTATAAAATAGAAATATAATGGAGACATAAAAAATAAAGGCATTTGAAATCTCATATAATTAATTTATATCAATAAAGCATCTCCATCCTATTGATCATATATATATATAATTTCATTGGCACGTCGATACGTACGTCATACTTAATATGAATGTTTGATCCATAGTGAACATTCAGATCTAGATAGAGTGGTTCTATACATCGGAGTAGGTGTTCATCGGATCCACTTTAGGTTTGACGAGCAGCACTTCTATCCAATCTGCTTTAAGATACATGCTAGCCATTTCAATATCCGTGCACGTGCAAGTTTGTTTTAATATTCTTGTGAATCAAGTGTGCACACATCTCGAAACGGATCGAATGAAAATGTTTGCCAACCCAAATTTGAGTCCGATGGATATCGGATCTTGCCCTTTTTCCCATCATATAATTTCCATACTACCCTTGCAAGGTTGAATCCGAATTATTCGTTATAATTTATAACACTGATTTTACAATGACCACGTAAATTTCATTTAAATCCGAAAATTTGTAAGATATTTCAATTAGATCTCATTTTGTGAAGTACCTGAGAGAGATACTGACACTGACCAGATACCAACATAATTATAGGACTTGCTTAGGCAAAAAATTGCGCAAAGTTCAGATATACTACGTTACGATTGATCTTATCAGTGGCGGAGCCGCTAAGATAATAGTGGCGTCAAATTCGCAATTTAATATGTCAGAAACGTTGGAATTTATGTTTCCAAATCAGGATACACACTACAAAATGTTCCTTTGATTATTAGGATAAACTAAACCGTATATAGTCTTCTTTTTCTTTTTTTTTAATTGCAACTGGAAATCATGCAAATCCGCGTGTTTCGATTTCCAACGTCACCAAAATTATCTCCATAAATCTCAAACGGAAATCCATTCTAATCTAAAAAGATAAACCTTTATCTCCATTTCTTTCTTCAATAAAAGAAAAGTTACTTACCCTTCTTCATTTCAAGCTATGCCTAAAACCATGTATCTGCACAACTGGGAGGATTGCTTCCATTTTTTCACTGGTTTGTTATCTTTTATCACATTCTCTGCTGGATTAATTCTTTCTTCCCCTTCCCATATCCCAATTCTCTTTTGGTTTTCCCTTTTTGCCCCTGTCCTCGTCCCGCTCTGCATGTATTTACTCTTTTTTTCGGTAATCGGAGCACTGTATGCAATCGGAATGGCGCTTCAGTGGCTGAAAAATCCAAAGGCTCGTCGACTTCATGCCTTCCCGGTCGAGCTACATGAAGCCCGTGATTTCTCAGATGGATTTCACTACGAGTCTATAGTGGATTCTTTACCAACCTATTTGTATGAGCAAAAACCGACCGATAACGACTGTACCTGCCCGATTTGCAAAGAAGAGATGCAGCAAGGAGATCTGATGGCGCTGCTGCCGGTATGTGTTCATTCGTTTCACAAGACGTGCCTCGTGCCATGGCTGATAACGAGCATGACATGTCCAATTTGCAGATGCAGAGTAGATCAAGAAATACCAAGAGAAGTAGTTATTTTCTCAGATTATTAAACATTTTTATTGTTTTTTTAGGTTATTAAATTGTGTTTTTATATGTTCGTACATTTCTTTCTTCCAGTACTACATGTACATAGGATTGGATATATATTTAGTATTTTTTTTTAAATTTTTATTTAAATCACTATACGAAGACCTTAGATCAATTACAATAAAGAAGAAGAAAAAATGTCAGAACAATATCGCATATTTGTCTATTATAAACTACATTGGACGATGTCAAATCAGAATAGAAAAGGTTTAATGATTCCTTGTTTTTGTGGTCCAATGGGACAAACTGTATTTGGTACCGGATTTCTGCTCTTTAAGTTTTCATGGCGCGTATATATATATGAGCAGGGTTAAAATGCACCGTTGGTTTTGTGCTCCAATTATGCTCTATATTTTTATTTTTATTTTCAAAATCCGAACAGTCAATTCGAACCGTTCACTATGATCTTTGTATTAAAATGTGTTTGGAGACCAAATTTATATTTTTTGAAATTTTTTTACTAATTTTTTATAATCCAAAACAGTGATTTTGTACCTATCTAAAAAATAGTAAAAAAATAAAAAAAATAAAAAATTTTGTCTCCAAGCAAATTTTAACATAAAGATCATACTGAGCGGTTCGGATTGATTGTTCGAACTTTGAAAACGGAGAAAAAGACATGGAGCATGATTGGAGCACAAAACCAATGGTGCATTTTAACCCTACTCTCTCTCTCTCTCTATATATATATATATATAGAGTAGTTTCAAATCAATGTTTCTGACTTAATGATTGGTTTCAATAACGAAGAGTTACGAGATTTGCGGCGTTAGACTTGGGAAGTTTAAGCAAGTAATCGATCAGATTAATACCGAAGTCTGATAATATCAAACATTAGAGCACTTTGAAAACAAGTAATATTAACAATGTTGTACCCTCAGAATGACAAAAGTTCCTCTTTTCTTTTTAATTTCACAGTTCCGGATTTAACGATGGTTAAGCCCTTATAAATTAGAAATTTATAATTTTATCCTTTACAGGTTAAAAAATATGCAAATATTTATAATTCTATCTTTTAATTGATGGGCTTCTTCTTATGCATTACAAGTAAAAAAAATAAATTGTTTGCCCTCACAAGTCACAACACCAATTAGAAGAATAAATATTTATTTTAAACATGCTACATCATTTTATTTTTTTAATAAAAGATAAAATATTTACTTTATAAATTTAAAATGAGTTTCAATGAATAAATAAATTAAGGCAATAAATTGGGTATATTTGTGAGGAGAGAAAATTGTAATTTCGAATTTTGTGAAGAGTAGACATGAAATTCTCTCTTTTTCTTTACATGTTAGCAAAACAAGATAGTCATGATTCATGACGAGATGAAAAAGAATTAAATAATGACTTTCTCAAACCTCACGTTAACAACGTGAACTAGATCAGCAAGTAGCTGATCAAATCCTAATTGACTTACCAAAAGCATATTGACAAATGAATAGTTCAGTTTCAGTTCGGCAGGTTAAAATTTCGTGATTAGAAAATAATTCAGGTATAATTCGGGAATGATTCGGTACCACAAAGAAGCAAAAAAAGAAAAACCTAAAAATAAAAAAAATGTGTTTTTTTTTTTGCGTTTATTCGCGAATAACTCGTGATTCGCATTTTATATACGTAGTATTTTTTTTTTTTGCGTTTTATTCGGTATTCGATTCGGAAATGTCGAAAAAACAAATTAAACACAAATAATTCGCGAATTAATCGCGTATCTGGTCACTATGACTAGAAGTACATCCCAATAAGAGGAACTTGGCACTACACAATTTTAAACTGTAGCTGTTGCAATAATATACCAAATTGAATGACCAAACACCAAGAAAAAAATGAACTAGCAATATTTAACTGAAATTAATACGTCATGAATGACTGAATATGGAAACGACCCAACCCAAATAATTCAGATAGAAGCCCAACCCGGACCGAAGCCCAATCTAACGTCCATTTATTCTTCCAACCCCTAACAGATCAGCTAAAATCCGAGATCCATGAAAGTCCAACTTTTTTTATGCACGCATCGCGAAACAACTAGCTTTTATGTGTATGCATCTCGAAACAATTCAATGACTGAATTCGGGATTTCAAGAATTTCAGAATTACTGTTGATGATCTCGGATTTCAACAAATTTGAATTCTAGTGTAGATATAAAAAAAAAACTGATGACATTAAATAATATAAATTCTTCCGAGTGTAGATGCAACAAGTTAAAAAAACTGATGACATTAAATAATATAAAACGCTTATACTTGTTGTAACAAAGAGATGAGGACAACAGCATAACTTGTAATGATAAGCCTATGGGCCTTCTCATCACAAAAAAAAAAAAAAAAAATCACAGAGAGATATAAGGACAAACAACAACACTGTCCTTAAAAAATACTTGCTGTCATTTTATAACAAATTTTTTTCATACAGAACAACATTATTAAGATACTATAAATTCAATTTTTCCCCTTTTGGTCGGTTAATGAAGAGCAGAGTCAACAATAAAGTCCAAGTCACATGAACACGTGGTACGAAGGATATCCTTTCTTTTTTCCAATTTCATGAAAAATCCCAGACTTCATGCCACTTATTCACAAAGAAACGCTGAAGAAAGTAAGAAACCATAATAATCCTATAATATACCAAGAATCAGCCAAATGGAAAGGAACCAATGACGACTATAAATTTATAATCAATTAATAACAGAAAACAAAAGTTTCCCGTCTCTCTGTGTTAAATATATATATAGTTCTCTGTGATACATGTAACGAATCAGTAGCTAAAAGTTTTGAATTCAGATCCAGTGCAATATCCGGGAGCGGATTCAGAATTTTCGTTAGGAAGGCAAAAAAATATTGAATCGGGTTTAAATACCTAATCGGATTTAAATTCATAACCAATTGGGTACTCGATAAAAAATAATATTTTAACTTATACTTTCCAATGCTTTGATTTGTAATTTCTAATATTCTAACTTATAATTCTAATTACCAATCAAAATTCAACAAATTTATTTCAATTTAACCCGGATTACAAATCAAACGTCCAGAGGAGGGCAAAAAAAATTTCAAGAGGGGCAAAGTCGGTCGAGACTGATAAATTTCTACTAAAAGTCTAAAACTCAAAATCTAATGGGGGCAGCCGGGCAGCTGCCCCCCTGGAACACTCTGGGTCCACCCCTGACAATACCTGACCGTGTAAAATGAAATATGTTTTTATCTGGCACAAATCTCAAATATTCTAAATATACACTGAATTGATTTGGGTCTGACTGTTAGGATTCTATCACTGCGGTACCGCAGGGGATTTTCTTTTTTGTTTTTGTTGAAAATTCTTAGCAGGAGCTACCAGATTAGATTATCTCAACATACGTGTTCGGCACCATGGCTTAAGGCTCCTTAGCCTTCCTTAAGATCTTAAGTGGGCCGAACACCGATGTCTTAGATGGGCTTAAGCCTCCTCCTTAAGCCGAATTTTAAGCTTGATATTTCGCTTCCTTAGCGCTAAGGAGCTAAGGCTTAACAATACCCAGCTTAATCCACTTGAGTTGTTGCCAAACACCAACTCCTTAGTGAAGATTAAATTGTTAAGCCTCAACCTCTTAAGCCATGGTGCCGAACATGCCCAATAGGATTACATCCTCTATCAAGGCAACATTGCACATCCTATACATCAGCCAATTAGTGCAGGAAGTAACAAAAACTAACAGGAAAAGGACATGAAAGCAAAACAAAGTTACAACATAACTGCTAGACAACAAGTAGGCATAGCCCCGACTGTTAGCAGTATAACAGCCACAGTCGCCCTTCAATCAATATCTGCTTTGCCAGAATGTCAGGCTGTCTTCTTTCACCTCTAAAAATTCTTGAATTTCTCTCTTTCCAGATGTGCCATGCTACACATATAAACCACGAAGTCCACTTCCTTTTTCCCTCCTTACTGGTATTTTTGAAGGCGGACAGTGAGTCATGCCATATTTTTTCCACATTCAGTCCTGGCCTGAATAGTTGGAATCCCAATTCTGACGAGAGACAGCACCAAACATGAACTGCATACTGGCAAAGGAAAAACAGGTGTAAAGCCGACTCAATTGGGCAATTATGGCACATGACACAGCCAAGATCACATTGAATTTTCCTCTGCCTTAGCATATCCTGTGTTAGAGGGACACCAATGTCCATGATGCAAAAACAAAATGTTGAAATCTTGCTACTATATATGGGTCAGCTGAATGTGTTGAGTAGCTAGTTTAGGATGAGTGCGTATCCTCTTAGATATCTCAACTTTTGCGTGACCGATGTGCATGATACCTATTCGGGATAGTGTAGGGGCCAGTATTATTTGTGCTTTGATAATCGTGCAGAACGTATTTGAACGGTTGAGATTTTCCAAAAAAACACTCAAAAGATATCTCAGAGGATGCGAATTCGTTTAGGATCCGGATGTGTGTGTGGCTGCCGCACAAGGATTTAAATCAGCTGAAATTCCAAATTCATGAACAATACACCTAAAATTCTGAAATTCCGAATCCAGCTGTTCAACTTTTTATGTGCACGTATCTCGAAACAGCTGATTTTTCTGTGCACACATCTCAAAATAATTTGACAGCTGGATTCGGAATTTCAAGATACTGTTCATGGATCTAGAATTTCATCAGATTTGGATCCGCCACACAACTGTTGGTGTCCTCTGGGTTTTTAGTTGAATTTTTTTTTCTCTAATTGTAGTGTGTAATGAATAGTTTTGAAATCATCAATTGTGGGCCTTTTGGAGAAAGTTCTCCCGAGCCATATGGATCTTTCTTAAGAATAAAAACTAGCAAGTTTACAAATTACAGCAACTACTTTTGTTTCGCCAACAAATAACGCAATATTATTTGTGCAAATAGGAACCAAAAAGGTTTGACAAGGTATTTAGCGCTCATCAGTTTCTTTCTTTTTAAAAATTAAGCCAAAAAAATATTCAGATTTTATGTAAGCCCACCTTGGTATTTGCTTGGTTTATATGCAAATAAACCCCAAAATAGGTTGCTCATCAATTCTGAAAATATGGTGAAGAATGGATATGTCATTATAAACCTAGAACTATTGTAGAAGACTCGAACAACTAACGAAAAAAAACTTCTACAAAAAAAAAACAACCACCCTTTTTATTCTCAAAGAAGGTTTGTTAATATGACATATACTGTCCCCATAAAGAACCATATGTAATCCAAGCATATTGAAGGACTGGAATTTAAATCAGCAGAAGGACCCAAGCCAACCGTCGATCCATAGACCGCACTCGATACGTTGCCACTTTTTAAAGATGAGCTGCAAATGTGGAAAGATAAATCAAGTGTTACTGTCATTTGAATATCATTAACTAGAATTAGGACTCTTAATCTGAAACCTCAATAAAAAAACTTACAAGGAAAACATGAAACAAAAACACAATACAGATAATAAATAATGTTTGCAATACTGCCAGCATAATTGGTAAGAATCCATATCCTTTGCATTAACGCCCCGGTTGAGTTAACTTTTTCGGCCATGTAATCAGAATTCGGGCCAATCCGGTCCACGTCTATAACGCACAGGGCCATTTAATATTAGTGCGGATTTAAATCAGACGGTCCAGATCTTAACTCAGTGGATACGAATTCTAATTGGTAAGGGTCTTATACCGACCTGCTGGTACAGGTTGCAAATCTGACATGACAGACATCTGACATCTGATACTATTTCACTTTTTTTCTTGTTTTAATACAAAATAACCCCAATTATCAGAAGATTATTCATTTTATTCGAAAATTTTGGGGTTAACTGATGCAAAGGGTTCTTCATTTACTAAACTGCCATGACCTTGAGGGAAATTGACAGCGAAAACAATAATATAAAGAAGATTCAAAATTGGTGCTGACCTTGAGGGAAATTGACAGCTGCCATGACCTGTAATTTAGGATGTAAAGGGAATACGAAATTAGAAAATTAAGTTATAAACAAATTGCAAGAAGTTATAATCAATTCATTCCTCTCTTACTACTCTTAACTAAAACTGCAATTTTATCTCAAACGAATTATATCAATTTGTGTTTTCTCTAACCATAGATCGACTATGTCTTCTTAGGAATAACACGGGAAGAAGGTCCCATTGGTTCCTTATTCCACCAAAATTTATTTTCCCAACCGAACCCATCAGGAGTTCATTTAACAGTACCAAAAACTACACACAAAAACCCGGTCACAATTATAAAATGACTCGACCTCTATTAAATCAAATGACCTGGATTCAAAGAGGTTAAAGCCGCCGTGCCAGAGAAGTCGCATGCGGACTCAGCCCCACCATTTTTAATAAAGTAATCATTGAATGCATAGGAAGCATGGGACTGAATATCTCCCGGGTCGTAGCATGATCCGCCTAGTTGTATCGGCCGGCAGTCTGCCCCACCGGGCCCACACGCCCAGTCGATTGCTGACTGGAGTGCCGCGTCATCTGCATTATTCTTCGCCACACACCACATATCTCCAGCAGCCACACCTCCATTTCTCTCTGTGTGCTTTGCGCCTGTCAACACCAAGGTGAGGAGCAGAGCGAAGATTACAAGAGTGGGATTTCTCATTCCTTTTTTTGTTTGGTGGGGTGGATTGAGTAAAAATTGACTGATTTACTGATTGATGAAGGCTCAGGGAAAGGAGAAGGGACGGTTTTGTAAAGGGCTATTAAATTGGAGGATTAAATACGGAATCTGAAGGGATGCGAAATGTTACCGTTGGAGGTCTGTGTGTTCAGGCGGAGAGGAGGTCAAGCGGAGCGATTTTTGTTCGGTGGGAAATATTTACGAGAGGTTCACTCACTCGGATCAGTGGAGTTTATAAGAGTGAGGAATGAGTAAATCTGTTTGTCATTTTACGGAATTATTTATCAAAGAAAATAAGCAGGTCAGCGAGTGTTGTAAGATTCCGTAAATTCTGCTTGTGGAGAAGGACTGGAAAGGCCAATCGGTGGCCCGAGACCAAGGTCAGGATTTCTGCAACTTGTATTTTTCTCAGGACACCAAGCATAGATGTACGAAGAGAGAACCATCATGTCTGATTAAGACGGTGACACCTGGACATTGTTTATTGGTTGTAATTTTATACGGAAGTTGCTCTGGGTCCAATTAGGTATTGGCCGAGCATTGTCTTTTGATTTTTCTTATTTCTTATAAAGGGGACCCAGAGGAGAATCTGTTAGCGTTAAATTATCATTAATTAATTCTAAAAAAAAAGCGGAAGCAAACCGGTCCGAGCTAGAAAGCACTAGAGTTTTTTTTTTTTTTTTTTTTTTGCATTTCAAGTTTCATATATTCTTGAAGAAACAAAACTGAGTAGTAGAACTAAGGTGCTCTTAAGCTCACCAAGTCCTTTGTGAGTTTAACTCAAAAACTTATCGAATTGACTTCAAACGACATATTTAAACTGTTAGATGTTCAATCTATATTAAAGTGTGCTTGGAGACCAAATTTTTCATTTTTTGGAATTTTTTTACTATTTATTAAGATGATTTGAAAATCGCTGTTTTTCAATGGTGCATAATTTTAATAAAAACACCGGTTTTCAAACCAGCTTAATAAATAGTAAAGAAATTCTAAAAAATGAAAAATTTGGTCTCCAAGTACATTTTAATATAGATTGAACATCTAACGGTTTAAAAATGTCGTTTGAAGTCAATCCGATAAATTTTTGAGTTAAGCTCATGAAGAGCTTGGTGAGCTTAAGAGCACCTTAGTTCTACTCCAAAACTGAGTGTTGAATTTTGACTGTTCTTAATCAACACATTCGTTGACTATGTGACGGTGGTATCCACAATAAGATAACATGACCAACAGTTCACATAAATCCCTCCAGCAATTATTCAAGTACCTTACAAGAAACCTCGCCAATTAATTTCTAGACTTTATAATTTCAACAGTTCACGTAAATCTTTGGCGGTAACTTATTTTGGTTATCCTTTCATCAGTCAAAAATTGTGCAAGATCTATTTCCAACCTCGTATTAAGGTTGGAAAGATAGAATAATCTCTCAAGGAAATTGAATATTCTAAGTATTAGATCCGGTAATATGGGATTCTATCCCGTTTGAATTCTGAAAATTAATAATAAACAATCTTATATTGTATATTGAAATTCACATTGTTTTATTTTATAATAAAAAAGGAGAGCAAAAAAGAGGTGAAATCGAATCTATGACCAATAAAAAACAATCGTATCAATTCGTTCTCGTAAATATTATTATTCACTTGCGTACCCCTAGACAAATAAAATAATAACCGAAAGAAAAGAAATTGAATCTATTAGTTATTACAAAAATAGGATGAATATTATATGCCTTTGTGTATACCAAAAGTACGTTATCACTGTTTTTTCGATGATAAGCTGACTTGGATTGGCATATATGAACGATTTTACATAGAAAGAGCACTCTTTTCATAAACTTGATAGATTCTTTTTACGGAACATATTCAAAATTCTTGAGAAAAATTCTCAAAAAAATAACCCATCTAATTCAATATGCTACGAGAAAATTCTTACCTCTCATCATTTGTTGTGCTTCTAGAGAAGCTTGTATACAAGAAGGAAGTTTCAGCTTAATGCAGATAAGTAAAATATCTTCAACTTTATTAAATTTTCAATTCCACCAAAACTTATTTTTAGTGTCACTTCTGAACCTGTAGCGGTTTCGAATAAATTGTATATCAATGCTCTCTAATACAGAAGAAAGGAGTTTGTGCACTGATATCTACCATAAAAAGTCCCAAGTCATAACAAATGAGAAGCTATACGGCTCAATTCACTGAGTTAAAAGGGCATAGAAATTCAATTAATGAATTAGCCATTTTCATTTTTCATTATAAGAGGTTTGTATATAAGGTTTCCAAAATATTTTTTTTATTTTAACATATCTCCATTCCATTATTAAGGACGTTGAGTGTCCGATCCGCTAACGGCTACGATTGAAAGATTAATTTTTGGATTTAATCTCAGCTCTTCAATCATATAATCTATCTTCTTTTGATTAAATATAGTTACAAACATACTCGCCACACATACCGCCACATGATGCGTTACAATTAAAATTAAACAGACTCTAAAATTTAGCGATATAATTATTCGTTTCCTTATTTATTTGTTTTATTATTTCTCCATCTTCAATTGATATTTTCTATTTAGCGGATCACAATGCAAATAAATTTTTTGTTCACTTCCTTATTTCTATACATATTACTGTGATAAATTTAAAATATATTTCTAATTTTGTTTTTTTTATGAAAATTTGTCATTTTGTATGAGAATTTATTTTTGTTATCTTATTACATATTCCGTTGCAACGCACGGGCACGATACTAGTATATTATTACATATAAATTATAAATATATGAGTCCAGCTAATTTGCTTCCGGAAGCACTTCGGCCGAGGTGCTTACGGGGGCATATCTTAGTATTTGATGTTCAAACAACAAATCTAAACCGTTAAATGTTCAATCTATATTAAAATGTGCTTAGAGACCAAATTTACATTTTTTGAAAATTTTTTACTATTTATTAAGCTGATTTGAAAACCGCTGTTTTCAATGCTTCAGAAATTTAATAAAAACAACGGTTTTCAAACCAGCTTAATAAATAGTAAAAAAATTCCAAAAAATATAAAATTTGGTCTCCAAGCACATTTTAATATAGATTGAACATCTAATGGTTTGAATTTGTTATTTGAACATCAAATACTAAGATATGCCCCCGTAAGCACCTCGCCGAAGTGCTTCCGGAAACAAATTAGCCATACTCATAAATATATTTATAGAATCAGTTTGATCTTTTTTTCTTGAGTTGTACTATTTTGTCAAAAATTTATCATATTTAACGAAATTTGCCAGTAATATGATCTCCAACTGACTTAATAAAACCACAAATTCTGTACATTAAAAACCATATTAAAGATATCCAATACAATAATTATACATTAAAAATCGTTCACACAATTACAAAATATTCAAGAGATCACAACATATTAAGTACAAAAAACTGGATAATAATTTTCTCAGCCTTGAAAAAGAAAAATTCTCACCATGCCCAAATCTATGACCAGCCGAATTTATAATCTAGCACATAAACGAGTGCGAGCGAAAACGGGTACAGGAAATATGCCACAAAACAGGTCCACAGAGGGAAGTTGGTACGGAAGCTCGTAAAGAGACCCATGACTATGCACACGATTAAAATAACAAGCACTTCTGATGAAAAATCCCATGTCAGATGCCTCACATAGACCAGTGCCAGGAACACTGCTAGGCACAGTGTGTTATTCATAGTAGCTCCTCCATAGATCTAAAAAATGAAACATTTCCAACAATAATTTAAGTTGAGGATAATGTGCACGAGGCAATTCAGTCTAGATGAGGTCCACTCCCAGTCTGTAAGGTTTAAAGGTACCAGCTCGACAAAAAATCATAATAACTCATTATTTATATATGATTTACTTAATCAACTTACCGAGTCATTTATTCTTGAAAATACTTTATTTTTTTTATTTGGCTCAGCTTTTCCATAATTATACAAGGGTAGGATTCCAGTATATATGTTTTTGGTACCATCAGGTATCGCATTCTCTATTTTGCATTTACATTTAAAAATTTTAAACCAAAACATCAAATTAGAACTGTTGATCTTGTTCTTTTTTTCACGAGAGATGTGTCCATAATTTTTTTCTCAGAGCTCATTTTATACTTAGATCAATAAGCCAAAAAAAAACACATTATTAATCTATCACTGTTAACTTGATTCATTCATTTTATGAACTCTTAATCTTGTTCAAAACGAATTAAATAAATTATAAAATTTTACATTGTTGCATTTCTCGTGAAAAAGCACAAGCTAAACAGTTTGGATTAAATTTACGGATATAAATTTTTAAATAAAATGCAAAACAGAGGTCGTGGCATTTGGTGGCACCAAAACTTATGGCCTACCTCATAAATATAAAATATGAAAAATATGATTTTTAGTTGAAGATTAGAAGTGGAGATGGAATTGCGAAATTAGAGTAAATGAGACAATTGGCACACCATTAATTTAACAATTGAAAGTTGATTGAGGGTTATTGGCAGTGCATAATCATACCTCAGAGAAAGTCAAGGAAGAAGTCTTCTGTTTCTTCCTACTTGCAAAAATAATGGCTGAGACAGCCTCGCTCGAATTCGTAGCCAACGGCATTGCAATAAAGGATATAAAAAAGGAAGGTATGCTTGTGGCTTGAGAAAAATTATGAACAGTGTCTACAAGCGGGTCTGCAAAAGCAGCTGCCATGACAGCGCCGATAATTAAAAAAAGGACAGCTTTAATGGTGATCCATTTTTTGTTAATGACAATTTCCTCCTCTCCATCTGCATGGTCTATTAATGTGTTGTGCTCATCTCTAGTTCTCTGAAAATTTAAATTTGAATAAAGATAATTACACTATCAGATAACTATTTGAACCTAATCAACAATCAGAGGATACTATATTTAATCAGGAATTCCTCAAAGCAATAAGAAACATAAGATTGAACTAACAAGACCACAATTCTACAAACAAATGGAAAATTGGTGAGGCATCTGTTATAGCACCGCAGTACTGATATGCAAGACTCAATTTGTTGAGAACATGTTTAAGAAAACTTACAAGTTGGTAGTTTCTAACTTTAAGTTACTATGAAGGCTGCAGAAAATTCATATTGAAAATTTCAACAATTATCTGATGAACTATACCTGGTGAAAATCACTTAGAAAATTTGACGGATTACTGCCAGATATTGAGACAGTGCGCCTGGCCTCTTTAAGCCATTTTGATATGCCTGCAATGAACTCTGCTTCTTCAATGCGGTTATTCTCTGAAGTGTCAAAATCCTCCATTACTTGGTTGACAGCGCCTTGTTTTTCCAGGCCCATCTCCTCAAACTGAACTCCAACCAGAAATGCGTGCAACTCATCACGGGATATATTTTTGTCTTCATCAGAATCTATTGCGTGAAATAAACTGTGGAAAGAATATAACGAGTTTATATTCAGTAATGAAACAACAGATATTTTTTATGCCATTGAAGAAATTACTTAGGTTATCACACAAAAAAAAGGAAATAGTTAAAACATTTAGACCATGGTTACATTGCAATTGATAGAAATACATAGTGGTTCTTAGTTGATACATCCCATTCCCAGGTGCGTCCAACATTGTACTAAGTACCGATACAGAGAGTAAATTTAAATTTGGAGCGAACAAAATTGGTAACCAAACCTAATCCATGATAGAAAAATAGTACTCAAATCTATAGCAGAGTTAGCTTAGAGATCCTCCACTATCCAGTTGTTTTTTCACCAAAACACTAAAATAAAAAGGTAAAACCATAAAGTTCAGCTGCATCAACATCAGAAGCAATACTCCTATATGGTAAGTTATCCTTGATATGGAGATATGAACTTAAGTTGAGATTAGAATCTGAAGAGACTAACTTTGATATTGCAGATACATCTGGTGTGCCATCCTCTTTTGTGAGCTTAGTGACTAATTGACTCTCAAAGTGGTGCAGAATTCCAGACACCACAAGCTTAAGTCTCACATATTCTAATCTTCTCTTCTGGACCCACGGTTGAAATATCTGACCACAATATAAAAAAGCATAAATAGATGAGTTACATGTCCATTTTCTTGGCATGCTAGAGATGACAACAGAGAAAATTAACACATACTCTTTATGATTTTTCATGAATAAATAGAAGTATTATTTGAAACCTTAATTAACAACTTGAGGCCATCTCTCTACCTGATAAAAAGCATAACCCAAGACTAGCAACACCGAGATTATGAAACATATCAATATAAACACACGCTGAGCAGAGTCAAACTTGAAAACTTTTGGCAGTTGGATAAGGATAAAAGGTAAAATAGAAACTGCCATAATCTTTGCCGCATCGCTTGTCTGCTTATCGGTGGACACGCCAGATTCTGTGATACATGATCATTGCCATAAATTTTCTAGTCAGAAAAAACGAATTCCAAAGGGAAAAAAATATGATTATGATAATGTCACAGAAATAACGGCGAAATTGATACGAGGCAAGAGAAAAAACATACTAGTTAGATTAAAACCCTTGGTATCTTGTGAATCAATGGAAGTAGAATTCTCCGAAAGGTCGGTCTTGGCAACAACAATACAAGTTCCCCAAAGAAGCGTCAAAAGAAAGACAGTCGACCCAGCAAGGAGACCCATTCCAATTAAAACCTGACTTTGTGCGGTTTCTTTGCTCCCAGATAGACCAGAAACTGTAAACAAACAGATCATTGATCATCTATCATATCAGTTATTAAGTGTTGAATTAGAAACATTCAAGATCATGATAAATAGTCTATCTATTAAGAGTTAAAACAGGTATTTATGCATGTGTATGCGACCAAGGGCGTAGCCAGGATTTTTACTAGGGGTAGGCAAAAAAATTATTATTTATTTATATTATTTTTATTTAATTTAATACTCCTACCATAGTTCAGCTGTAATAGAACTATAGAAGAATCTGCGATGTAGTACCTTCAACTGCATTCTTATTGGTAAATTGGAATGACAAATAATATATGCAGAAAGAATCAGAAAGAAAGTGCGAAGTAGGCACCCATTAGGCCCACATGACACTTGAAATCTTGTCTATCCATTTCCCAAGATCCAACTGATGATTGAGACTACGCTGGTATGCAGATCTAGGGTCAAAATATTGTATAATTAAGTCACCATTAAGCACAGTGCATAGAGAAAAACTTGCAGATATGCAACGTCATTTCCGATTAAAATAAAAATATTTGGTGGCTTTAAATCATTTTGTGGTTGTTTAATGAAAGCGCTCTGATCTTTAATTGTTCAAAAAAGGATGATACTTGGTGCATTCAAAGATAAATGCTTGCTTTTACAGAATAGGAGTATGCATGTGCCGTGTCTCCAAATAAGAAAAGCAGCTATATTAATTAATAAAAGTTAGCTAATTAGAAAAATTAGAAGGTAGTTTCTGTTATAATTGAAACTTTATTCCCTTCAAGCTAGCTTTAACTTCTTTTGAGCTAGATTTGCAAAGGGGATTTAAAAAGAGAAGGTAACCTTTTTTGAAGTCAAAAGGAGAAGTGAATTTCGATTTAAATCTATAATAAAAAGATTTATCGGGACCAAGTGCACCATTTTCCCAAATTCAGGGACTGAAATAGAAAAGTTCCATTACTTTTGAAGTTGGTCCACTGTACACGTTAGATGGAGAAGCTGAACCAGATAATAGTGGAAGCTCCCAATAAATTCTATTAATTATAATTAATGTGACCCGACTAGAATTAATTTGGCGGTTGAAGAACTAGAAAGTTCAATCGTGAAAAATATTTACAGCAACCAATTGAGAATGGACAATCAATTATTGGTCCCACCAAGCTGGCAATTCAGAGAATTGGGGGAAAAACTACCAAAAACAATTCTGATGCAAAACTTGTAACTCTTTCGTGGTACTGAAGCAAAAGCAAGTTTTTCATGACAACATTAACAGGCAAATTTCCTTGTTCTGAACTGTAAAACGAAGTTCCTAATATGATCAAAGTACGAATTTTTCGTTTATACCCTTCCATGAATTTTAATGTTATTTCTGGTACCTGGGAATTGGCAACTCTATTGTAATTGCTAAGAAAAAAATTCACAAAAACATCAAATCCGACACTTACCAAGTATGAGCAGTGCATCAGGCAGCGCACCAAGGATGGGAAGAAATAACCCGCCGACGATTCCAGGGCCGAGAATCTCGAGCAGCAACTCACTGCCAGAGGAGAGAAAAGTTGCAGCCTTGAACATGAGAAAACCATAAATCAGGATCAGGAAAAGGTTTCCTAATACTGTCTCAGTACAGGGGAGGAAGCCATAGGTTTGTTCGCAACCAGCGGTTGAATTTCCACCGTCGGATTTGAGGTGCCGGGCTATGTGGAGAGAGTGGGGCTGTCGGATGATTGGATTGGGGGTAAAGCGGGAGTACACGGGAATGGCGAGCACGCAAAAGAAGAGGAGAGAGAGTATTTGGTGCTTTCTCCTGGCCATTGGTGAGGCTGAGAGAGAGGAAACCATTTTTCTTTAGGCCAAGAGGGGAAAGAGAAAACTTGATCGTTGAAGAATGAACGAGAGGAGAGGAGAAATGGCTGAGATTTTAACACTGGGTTTATCACTTTATTGTGAGAACGGCTTTTTAGCAGTGTTTCCTTATTTTCGGTGTCAATCGCCTTTGACCTTTCCAGTTTTGTCGATTAATGGCTTTATTTTCTTTCCTAAAGTTCGTTTCTTACTTTCTTTTTTCTTGAAAATAATTTTGACCGCAAAAAGTACTTTCCTGAAGGGAGAATTTCGTATAAAATACCACTCAAAAACTGTGAAATTACGTATTTATCATCTAAATTTCTATAATTACATATTTACTATCTGAAAATCTAATAACTCATATATTTATCCAATCAATTAAGAAATCTAATCTTGTACTTCGAGCTTCGGAATATAAATTATTTGAACAAATATATGAGCAAATTGCACAATATAAACATATCAAATTGATATAAATTATTTGAGCAAATTTGAATAAACTCAGAGAATGAGAGCAATGTAGAAATCAAATTATCACACAATATAAACATACCTGCTACCTAATCTGATACAGAGTTGTGGATAGGATTTTGTGGCACAATCTTTTTGTGCCAGGTTGTCATAATATTTAAATGATGAATTCAAGCTATCGACATGATTTTCTTCGCTGGCAATACGTGCACGGCCGAGATTTTTATTAATATCCAAAGTTAATTACAAATTAATAAATATATTCACTAACGTTGAAAATTTATAAAAATATCCATACCGGTTCAACTTTGGATATTAATAAAAATAAGATTTATAACTTTTAGATCATTTCATTGAAAACCACAAAATATTTAGATTAAACTCGCTGTAATAGTAAGCGTCAATGTCTTGTTTGTTCATTAAATTAGCATCTTGTTAAAAAAATCTCAATAGTTTGTAAATATCTTTGTGTGACTTCATCGGTTATAAAAATATTCACATCAACAATTTAAATTTATAATTCAAAATTTCATAAAGAGATATCGGCCAAATAAACAACCAAGTTTATGACAAATAAACCCTTGTTGATATTCATTTCTCACTCAAGCAAAAATTTAAACATTAAGGTGAACAAAGTTATGGCATATTCAGCGGATCATATTTTATGGATAAATATTTCCATAGACATGAGATATAATAAAACAATTTTTAAGAATCTACAGATGAAAAAGATTGGGGGGGGGGGGGGGGGGTGGATATCCGGGGAATATTTTTTTCCCATGAAAATGTGTGATATTTTTAGAAATTTATGGAAAATTCTACTTAAAAAGCACGGGATAGACTGCGTTGAATTTGATTCATTTAAGATCCGTGTGTGTTGTTTCAATATTTGTGTGTGTCTGCTTTAATAGTCATACAAATCTAACGCACGCGGATTCTAAAATAGATCAGACGGACAAAAAACTCGGTTGAGTGTGACGGACGTCCAATCCAAATTGTTCCATCTTTAAATATGATAATAAAAAAAATTGTAACTGGAGCATGGTTTTTGAAAGAATGAAATTTACAATCATATACTTTAATTCCGTTAGAATCTACGGTCCATTAAAATATAGAAAAACAAAAAATAATAACGTTTGAATATATGTATAAACTCTTGTGCAGGGGCAGATACAGAATTTTTATCATGAAGGGGCAAGAAAATAACGAATCGAATTTAAATAGTTAATTGAGTTCAAACCAATTAGATAAAAAAAACAATGTTTTAATTTCTAATTTTCAATACTCTGACTTCTAATTTTAATTATCGATTAGAATTCAAAAAAATTATCATAATTTTAACTCTAAATTGAACATTAATTACAAACTAAAAGTCGAGAGGGGGACAAATAAAATTCCAGAGAAGGATAAAATCAAACTAAACTTATAAATTTATATAAATCTTCAAAATTCAGAAAGAGGCAAGCTAGGCTAGCCCCCCTGCTCTTGGATCCGTATCCTCCCAGGTACCTGACTCAAGCAAATTGAAACGGACGGCCCAGATTAAACTTATATGGGCCAAACTCAATCCGATACCTATGAAGACTTTTGTTTTGAGATTCGTGCCATGTTAAAAGAACCATCCGATCATAATTGTCTTCGGTCAGGTAATCTGAGGTGATGTGAATTCCCTGCTCTTGCGTTATGATTTAAAGCGATCAGGTGATCAGACCTTGTTAGGTGTGTATTTGTGTCGGCAGTGCTTCAGGTGTGATTTCGTTAGGAACAACTGAACAAGAGTCACTTTCCCCCACTGGTACAAAAGGGATTGCACCGTGTCCGAGCCGCGGATTTGCACAGAGAGCGACATACCGCGGATTTCCGTACCGAGTTTCTGTTTTCGGAAGTCTCTGTTTGTTAATTTAGACTATCAATGGATATAGAGTATTTTAATAATTTAATCTGAATTTGAATGAAACGAATGAATCCACAAGTCAATTTCAGGGTGTACGTGTCGATTTAATATGTTTATTATATTTTATTTTATTTTATTTGTATGTAGATAAAAGAAAGAGACTACATTTAATTCGGAATTTTAGAAAAGATTAGAGTCGAGTTTTATTGTTGAGATAAAAGATTCGTACCTAGTTATTCGATTTCTTTTTTAAAATAGAAGAGCAAATTTCTCAACTTTAAATATTTAAGTTTTTTGTAATCATATCAAATGCTGGTTCTTAAATTATGTATCAAAATTTGCACAATCAAAGAATAAATTCAATTAAGTTAGATTATGTTTGGATGACACAAGAATAGAGGTTATTTTAGAATAGTAGCTATTCCGAATAGCAAAATTGTTATTCCGAATAACTATTATTCTAGAATAACCTCTATTCTTATGTCATCCAAACATAACCTAACTTAATTAAATTTAGTCTTTGTTGTGCAAAATTTGATACATAATTTAAGAACCAGCATTTGATATGGTAACAAACACCTTCCACGTAGAAAGTCATATGTTAAAAATCCAGATTAATTTTTTTAATATAAATTAATTAAATGAAAGTTAGAAAGATTAAATCAGTAGACCTCCATAAAAAAATGAAACATAATTCATAGTAAGATATGTGCTTGTGAATGCAATTCGTTATAAATTTTAATAATATACCGATATCTTTCTTATTTAATAATATAATTATTAGGTTGGTTTCTTTCGCTTCACAAAAAATGTCCTTAATAAAATATAATTTTAAAACGAGACAATTTCTAAAACGAGATTTTCTGTGGATGCAAACAAGTAACTTTATGCCAAAAAAAAAATGCATAATGGGTTAAATTACTTTTATTATTTTAAAATTGTTGGTTGCTAACGACATCAAATTAAAGAATAATTCTTTGCTTGAACTCGCTTTTTATCTACAAGAAAGTAAAAGGTATAAAACAATAACAAAACAACAATTCAACTACAAAAATAAAAGCGTTAGCTATCAACCCTCTACTGCTCTACAGCGTTAGGCATTTCCTTCGTTGAGAAGATAAAGCACAATCAAACAATGTCTTTTCAAAAGCCCAAATTTATTAAAATTTAAGATCCTTTTATATATAATTATGAGTAGGATTAAAATATCTTATTAGTTTTGTACCCATCATACTCCAACGTCATTATTTCTATTTTCAAAATCTAAATAATCGATCTGAACCGTTCTACATTATCTTCATACTAAAATGTGTTTGGATAACAAATTTTATAATTTTTAGATTTTTTTTTTACTAATTGTTTAGAAAGGTACAAAATCACTATTTTTGAATGGTCCATAATCTTTTAAAAACAACGAGTTTGTATCTATCTTAAAAAATAGCAAAAAAATTTCAAAAAATATGAAATTTTGTATCAAAGCATATTTTAATATGAAAATCATATTGGGTGGTTCAGATCAACCGTTTAAACTTTGAAAATAGAGATAATGGTGTTGGAGTATGATGGGGCACAATACCAATGCTGAATACTTTGATTATTGTGCTTTCATCTCTATTCAGTGCTGATTTGTACAGGTATCCCAAGCTACCTAACCGCGTAGAATACTTACAACGGACCAAAATCAATTTAGTACCTATTTGAAACATAGAGACTTTGTTTTAAAATTCGTGCAAAATTAAAATAGACAGTCAAGCCACCAAACTATTTAATAACTACAATAACATTTAATCATACGAAGAACATTATCTTTAGACCGCAGTAACTTTTAGATATTAGATCCCGAATAGATAATGTTATCGATCAACAACGCAGGTGATCCGCCCAATTAGAAGCAAATTTCACATTTGCGAAGTTGTGTTAGTGGTGATTGGTGAACGACCATAATTTTATCCAAATTATACATGAGGCAACAATTTGGAACTAGTAGATGTTGACCAAAAATATGTATCTTATTAAATTTTAGATGCTAGATTATAATTGGATAACCGTTATCGTTCACCAACGCAGGTGATCCAACCAATCGGAAGCAAATTCCGCATCCATGCTGTGGCCGGGCGTTAACACTAACAACATCCATGATGTAGGGAAGCATATAACTGATCCAGAACTTCAATACAATCGCCGCAGAGAAGAAGATGCTGAATATCTGAGAGAACGGAGAAACATGAAGAAAAATCGAGAGAGGAAAAAAGAAGAGAAAATTCAAGAAGGGGAAACTAGAGAATAGAGATCTTACCGAAGTGGGCCTAGGCCCAAGCATTGCTAAGATGAATTATTGACCTTTTCCTGAGCTGTTTTTAATTTTATCGAATTTTCAATTTTATGCACAAGTAAGAACTAGGGGTGTAAACAGAGTGGATTCGGAGCGGATAATGCTGATACCAAATCTGTATCCGTTTTTCAATGCGGATACGAATTCAGATATCAAAATTCAAAACCAAATTCGTCTTAAACGGATACGAATACGGAGCGGATAATCCACGAATACATATTCGAATACGGTTACGAAATGAATAATTGTCGGATAATTGAGTCATATGAACTTTAAGTACAAATACTAAATTAAAAACAATTAAGAAAAAAAAGTAAATTAAAAAAAGGTAAAGAAATGGAGAAGATGTAGGAATGGAGAGGAGTTAGGGAATGGAGGAGATATTTGCGAGTGAATGGTTTGAAGAATAAATGAGCAAAAAGTGAAAACAGTAGCTATCTGGATATCACAACATTTTAGTCCCGCTACTGAAGTTGAAAGAAAGTTGAGACCTTCATATAGGGTTCGGAGAGATGTCAAATCAAGAAAGAAAAGCGGATTCTAAATAATATTAACCGCTGAAAGTCAAGTTACAGCGAAGCGGAGAAGTTAAAATTTCGGATCCGGATAGTGCGGATATCCGCTCCGTTTATACTTTCAAAAAATATCCATATCCGGGTTAAATTTCCCTATGCAAAAAATATCCGGATCCGTATCTGGAATACCCGTATTCGTTTAAATCCGGATTCGGATAATAGACGTATTCGGAGCAGATATCCGGACGGATATCCATATCCGTTTATAGCCCTAGTAAGAAGCTGTTGGCTTGCATGATATCTTTATTTTTATTTCATAAGTTATCGAAATATATTATTTTTAAAAAGGTAAATTTCGCCGGAGGTACTTTGTCCTTTATCACGAATTGGTCACTCAAATTTATTTTGCCTATTTATAACCACTAAACTTTTAATTTGTCCCAATTAAGTTATTCTATAACTTTTCATTAAAAAAAATACTAAAATAAGACTTTTCCGTTAGTATTTTAGACGGAATTAGCATATTCCGTTAATATTTTGGACGAAAAAGTTATAGGATTATTTGATTGGAACAAATGAAAAATACAATGACAACAAAGGGACAAATCAAACTTGAGTGACCAAGAACAAAGATTAATGCTTGAAATTTACCCTTTCTAAAATTATTCTCATCAAAGATTAATAAGAAATACCAGTATGAACGCAATGCTCTATAAAATTATAAGAAAAAATTAGGTAGAACAATAGGTTGCATCGCGAGCTACATTAAAACGCGTTTTTTTAGTTACCACAAAAAAAATACAAATTAAATGATTACTACCCAATGGGGTTATTTCAAAACATACCACCCACACGTACCCAGTTCGCGCATAAAATTGAACGGTGCGCGTACTGGGAAGGCGCACTGCTTGATGCGCATACTGGGCAGGCGCATCGACCCACTTGACCCGGTGCGCGGACTGGGGAGGCGCACCAATATTTTTTTTTTTAGAGACAAATAGCTAAAAATGACGACGAAACTTCAAACGGCCATAAAATGGCGCTCGAGTGTCCGATTTCAGCAAATGACCACTTTTCGGAAAGCTTGTGAAAATACGCATGCATCAATGAAAGCAATGCCGGATTTTGAAATTCAGAATCACCAAAAAACAAAGGGAAAAGCCTCAAAACTTCAGTTCAAGTTTCCGATTAAGATTTTCATTTCTATTGTTCAATCTACGTAGCTCAGTAAATTAGTTATGTAATGAACTTGTAAAATACCAATTTTTATTATATTTGGAATTTTTATACTATTTTTTATGATTTATGAAAGATGGCAGAAAATCAACATAATTTTGCATAGTTTAGCGTGTTTCATTATAATTAGAATAATTTAGCGTAATTTAGCGTATTTCATTAATAAAAATGTCGGCTCAGATTGTACGTATAATTTGTTGTAGTAATTTTTAGTTCAAATTTAGTCCAAAATTTTATTTGTTAAACAAGTGCGTTTTATTTTCTACAATTTCACCGTCAAATATTATGTGTACATATAATTACAAATACCACAGAACAAAATATAATAGACCAGAATTTTTTTTTTCAAACAATTCAGAATAGAACTAAAAAAAAAAATTTGGTGCGCCCACTCAGTCCGCGCACCAACGTGGTGCACCTGCCCAGTCCGTGCACCGTCCAATTTGGTGCGCGGACCCAGTACGCATGGGTGGTATGTTTCAAAATAACCCAGATTGGGTGGTAATCAATTAATTTGATTTTTTTTCTGTGGTAAATAAAAAAAAATGCCATTAAAACGAGTAAAGCTAGCATAGTCTTAAGTGGGAAATTTTATAAAATGTCCTCTTTTCATAAATTATCAAACAAAATATCCTCCTAATTTTTTTTGTCAAAATACCATTGTGGACCCCAATTTTATCCGCCCTCTCCCCTAGGGGTGTTCATCGGTTCGGTTCGGTTGAAACTGTACCGAACTAGGCAAACCAAAGTAATAATTCGGTTTTTAAAATAGAACCGAACTGAACCGATTTAGCATTGCAACCGAACCGAACCGAACCAAAGTTTTATTTTGGTTTGTTCGGTTTGTTCGGTTCAAACCAAAATATATTAATTTTTTTATTTAAAGCAATTGATTTATAATAAACCGAATTATATTAAGAAATAAACCGGAGTATTAAGAAATAAACCAGGGTATTAAGAAATAAACCGGAATATTAAGAAATAAACCGAAGTATTTAAAGCAATTGATTAAGAAATAAAACGGAACAGTCCGGATCAAATTCATAATATATAAAAGTTCGGTCGGTTCGGTTATTTCGGTTTAAAAAAATTTCAAACCGAACCGAACAAAAATTATAATTCGGTTTTAAAAAGTAAACCGAACCGAACCATTAAACCGAACAAACCGAACCATTTGATCCAAACTAATTCGGTTCGGTTCAAAACCGACTAAACCGGACCCAATGAACACCCCCTACTCTCCCCTGCCTCCTCTTCCCTTTCAATAATTTTAGTCCCTTCTTTCTCATCACTTCTCTGTCAGATAAAATTGGTGAATACAAACAAAATCCTTTTTTTTTCTACACAAATGCTGATATTCTTTGAATAACCGCTTTTCTCATTTGGTGAATAACTTATTATTTAGCATAATTCGAAAGAAAAATTGAAAACATTGAATCTCATTTTAAACTTTTCTCCTTTATGAAAGGGCAAATCGAGATGAAATTGAGCTGAAAATAGTCCAGTGTGATTAATTTTGGAGCCTAATTTAATTTGTTGAGCTAATATATGTATAATTCGCTTGGAAAAAATTGAGAGTTTAACTTCTATAAGTTGGTGATACTTACTGAACTGTAATGAAGATCAGAAATAGCCCTTGGCAAAAGCCAAAATCAAGTTTTTATCGCCACATAAATCTAGTTCAATTGAGGGAGATGCAAAATCTGAGAAAGTTAACGAAGAAGGGAAAATGAGAAGCGGGGGAGGAGAATTTGAGAAAGATAGGAGGGAGGGGGAGAAGAAGGAACTGGAGCTTTAAATGGAGATAACGGAGCAAAATTATTAAATTTCTCCGTTTCCGTTTGTGCGAAGCTCACAGTGATAATCGGTGATTGCACGAATCTTAAACAAATCCGACAGTATTAGATTTAAGAGCACCAAGACCTTTGATAGTTTGATAGACTTAAGACTATGCTAGTTTTACTCCATTAAAACATATATTATTGGATATTTGTTTGTAGTTTATTAACTATAATATAATAATGTTACAAGAGATCAATTGATGAGAACTGGATATATAGGTGCTATGGTGGTAGGGAACAAGGAGTAGAACTAGGGTTTTCTTAAGCTCATCCCTTTGTTAGCTTAATTCAAAAATATATTGAATTGGCTTCAAACGTCAACTTTTGTAGAGGTATTTGAAAATTCAAATCATACATCAACTTTTGTAGGAATTTCAAATATATCCAATCTGCTAACTAATCTAGCAAGCTAGACTCACAAGATAATTCAGCAAGCCAGTTTACAATATTTTGTGGGAAATTTTGGTATGTATATGTCTCGTTAGAGATAGATCTGACTCGCTGAATTATTCAGCGGATCGGGTATATATGTAATTCTTGCAAAAAAAAAGTTGTATGATTTGAATTTTTAATGGACCGGATGTTACAAATAAAAAATTCGGTCCATTATGTCTCTATTTTCTAACTTAAAATTTAAAATTTAAATATTAAAATAAAACCATTAGATATGATCTACATCATTTTCTTTATGCAATAAAAGATCATGATATTTAAATTTTATTTTGATAAATATTGAGATCTTGCAAAAATATACTGATGTGGATAAATTATGAATGTTGATTTTTCAACTTAATAATTTATATATAACCAAAATAAAAAATAATATTTTTTATGTGCATGCAGAGAAAATAATGTAAATCACATCTAACAGTTTTATATTAACATATAAATTTATAAATTTTTACAAAATTTAAAAAATTAAAGCATAATGAAAATATAAAAAATAGAATCCCCATTTTAGAAAATATAATAAAAATGGCAAACTATCTCTTAAGAGAGGAAAATTTTGTGACTTTCCAAATGATAACTTTAGTTTTACCTAAATATTCCAATAGACAATACCATCCGAAATTCACAACACTGAGAAGAGCAAAAGATGGAGCAACCTACGAAGGAGTGAAATATCTTTCCATCTTCATGCCGAACCCTAACCCTAGGAAAAAACAACACATTCCTCTTCCGTAGTCTTTCCCTTCTCGCGCCCAAGTTGAATATAAAGAGGAAGAAGCACAAGCAACTGCTCCTCTCTCAAATCTAGCAGAATCTCGGAGTCGCAATCTAATCCGACAATGTCTCAATCCCCAGATCCACAATCCCCTCTACCCGAATCCGCACCTGAGGAACCAGATGTCGTCCCGCAACCCGAATCCGCATCCGAGGAACCAAACCCGCAACCCGAACCCGAGTCCGATCCGGCGACGATAGACATGGCCGCACCTGAGAAACCATCTGGGTCAGCTCAGCCGACCCGTAAACCGGGTAATAATCGAAAGAAATGCAAAGCCCTTTCAAAGAAGTACAAAGCCATGGGAGAACAGAAGCTTTCTATTCTCAAAGAAAAACTAAAATTGGTGCCTTTCTCGCCTTCATCCTCTCTCCCTGATCTCTCCAAGCACGAACCACTGTTTCGTGCTCTAGGCCTGTGGGATTTTGCGCACCTTAACCTCGATCAAGATCTTCGTTCGGATCTAATCGCATCTTTAATCGCTTTTTATGATCATTCGGGTAAAAAGAGTTGGATAAACGGGGAGAATATCTCTGTTACTAAAGCTGCTTTATTGCGAGCTCTTTCATTACCTGTTAAGAAGCCGAGCGAGGAACCAGACCATGATCTTTTTAGGTCAGACGAGGTGGCGTCCATATTGTCAGAGTTCATTTCAAGTTACATGCTTTTTTACCTGCAAGAAGATGAAGACGCATGCATTCTTCCGCCAGAAGTGGCCGAGGCCACTCAGCTAGTGAAAGAGGGTCAGGCTGGTAAGGTCGATTGGGCCGGGTTAATTTGGGGTTTTGTGGTAAAAGAGCTAAAGGAGGTGCCCCAAACTGGTACATGTTACTATGCACCATACCTCCAGCAACTGATCAAGTACCAGAAACCCCAATTGTTTGAACAGTTACCAGTGGAAGCCGCTGTACCTGAACTGGTACTAGAAATAGAAGCCTCCGCCGATGTAATAATGGAAGAGGCGGAAGATGAGGAAGAGGAAGAGGAAGAGGAAGAGGACAAGGATGAGGGTGTAGATGGTGTAGAGAAAACCTCATCCCTGGAGGAGTTGGCAGATGCGGGTGCTGATGAAATGGTCGAGCCTGGACCCGGACCCGGCTTGAGCTTAGGATTATCAGGGGAAGAAAACAGCGGCTTCGAAGGTGGCCCACTTAACTGGGGGGTCACACAAGAGAAAGGCGAGGCAGGTTTTGAGCACTCTCTTCGGCGTTGTGGGTCTAGTGGGTTCGGGTTTGAAAGTTTGAGCAAACCCGGTATGGATGGTATAACAGAGGTTGACGAGGTCGACGAGGAAGGAGAACAGTACATGCGCTCTTTTCAAAGGATGGATTCGTCCACTGATCTCCTACAAGCAATGGAGAATGTCAACAGTGTGAACCTGTATAGTACGGGGTCAGATCTCAACAACCATGAACTGAACTCAGGTGATTTCTTGTCTATGAATGGAGAGGCAAATAACACCGGTTCATTCTTCTTTGCGAACACCAATAAGAGGCCGCTTACAGAGGTAGATGAGGACAGGGAAGAAGAGGAAGATGATGAGGAAGAGGAGGAAGGCAGGGCTGACATGCAAGTAACCAAGCGCATGCGAAGTGATACAGACAACTGGACCTACGAGCAACCATCTCCTTTCGATGCATGCATGGCTAGGGCCCGAGCACTCTACAATGAGAGAAACCAAGATGTCATCAATGCGCAAATGCAAGTGCAGTACCTCACCACTATGATTCAAGACAAGGATCAGGTGATGCACCAGCTGGAGAGGTCCAGGCTTGAGGCCCAGCAGAAATACAATGCCGAACTGTCCCGGTACGAACAAGAGATGAATATCATGGCCCAGCTTGTATCGGGTTATAAGCGGGCACTGAAACAGACCCGACATGCCTTTTCTGAGTATAGGAAGAAATATCCAAAAGGGGAGGAGAGGGAAAAGCCAGTTTATGGAGATGTGCCACAAGGGGGCGGTTTGGTGATTTCCACCAAGGAGGTTGAGAGGCAAAAGCTAGAGAGAGAATTTGAGATGAAGCAGGTGGCTCTTGGTTTAATTTCGCAGTTTCAGAGGGAGTGGCTCGAGAAGTTTGAAGGATTTGGGGAGCGCGTGTCAGGGTTAGAGAGGAGGGCAGGGGGGCTTGGTGGTGGGATTGAGAGCTGTAAGAAGAAAGAGGAGAGCAAAGAGAGTTTGTCCTCTGTTGAGGGCACAGAAATGTAGGTTAGAAAATGGATGTAAATGGTTATATGATGTTTCTGTGTTTAGAGTATTTATTGCTAGGGATTCTATGCAATAGAATGAACATGAGAAGCAGAATTTGTGAGGAATCTGTTATGCAAGTAGTAATTATGTGGTTGATTGACTAGCATCATCTTTGGTTCTGTATTTTTGTTTATCTTATGCATGCTGATCATAACTATAGTGTTTAGTCTAGGTTATTTGGAGTCTCAATTATATGTTGTTAATTACAGTTTCATCTTTTTATCGATGATAAGCATGAAGAACTGTTCGTTTGCACATCTATGTTAGAAGTATGATATAAAACTCTCAACAGGTTTGGAAATAAATTGGTCGTTGAGTTTCAATGTGCTTAATAGTGAAGAATCTTTTCTTATAACATGGTTTAATATAATCCCTTGCCATTATTTCAGTGCTTGTTTTGAAGCTAGTACATTTATGCAGTCCTGGTAACAAGGAGCTGAGCTTTTATGTAATTTTAGTTTTTTATTTGGGCCTGTGGGCTCGTTTAATTTTGTAGTTGAGCCTTAGTCATACCTAGAATACATACCTCATGGAAGCCCATTTCTACTTGTTTACAAGATTGGAAAGTTCCGGTAAGGTCATGTTTCCTTGATGAGACCTAAGATGGCATTGGCCAGTATTTTGATGGTTTGAGGGTGTACGTAATATTTGTGTGAGTACAAGAAATAACAATAAGGTTTAATATCAGAAAACCAAATTTATGAGGAATATACTATACTAGTGCAAATTTTGTACCATTTGACATGTATTGTCTTTTATTGGTAATTCTTATTTGTATTATTGTTATTCCATTGCTTCAAGATTAGTGAGGAATGTTCTCTTTCAATAAGGTTTAATATCATCTCTTTACGGCTATACCTGTGCTCAACTTTTGGGAAGCTAGTTAAATTGATTTAGTTTGAGTAGCTAGTTAATTGACCAGCATGACAATCACATGCTGATCTTAGTACCAGTGCAATATTTCTGTACCATATTGTCTGATTTTAACTAGTTTCAGGTTACTTTTTGGGCTTTGTTGAGGTTTAGTTGACCATAAACATTATGTTCTGGTTGCCTGGTACCAGTGTATGCTGGTACTAAGACTAAGAAGATGGTAACTTTGGTCCGGTATATTGCTGATTTGAGACTAATCCATAGTCAATCGTATGTCTCAGTTGTTTTACCTTGTAATTTGGCTTTGCTGCCTTTTAAACCACAGACACACAAAAAAAAAACGAAAAGAAAAGGAAAGAATAGAAAATGCAACATACATCAAGATATAAAGAAGGGACACTCTTAATACAGACCTGAACTTATGGTAATATACATGTACAGAGCCGACTGACTGGTACGATAGTAAGATCCAAATGTAATTCCTGTTCTTGCAGTACAAAGTTCCATAAATTGATATATCTCTTTTTACATCCATTATACACTAACATGGATATTTGTTTGAGGCTGGGACACAATCACATGCCAATGATTATCATCTGATGGTCTCAAGCAAAAACTTGCATTACCATGTGGGCTCAAACAAAAGGTAAGAAAATGGTTTCTGGGACCAGCATTCATTTTTTGCTTTCTTTTTGTTTTATTTTTTGTAAGATCTTGAACAGCTGGAGGCCTGGAGCATGTTGGATAGAAGGGGGATAAGGCCAATTTGAAACACATGCCTTCAGACTGGCATGTCAATTGTTGTTCCAATCTGATGGATCGACCCAACCAGAACTGATCTAGTTTAACTGACACCATACTTCAGACACTTGCATGAACGCCCAATACTTTTACAAACTTATTGTTAGGATATTTATACAGATAAACCAGAGTCATAATGATAGTGCATGGAACCAATGCTATTGCTTCTTGTTTTCTTGGTCCTTTTTTTCTTCTTCTTTTGTTTTGCAGCTAAAATGACCCTATGCCATGGAATCAAGTGCCAGGACAAGATTTGGTAAACAACCAAAGAGAAAAAGAAAAGAGGGGGAGCGAGATAAAAAATAAACTTCTATTTTTTCTGTAACTTTTGTACATCTACAGACTTGACTGTATTACCTAATTTACTACCAAAATGATGATAGAAGTATATAATATTGGATCTGTTTGGCCACTTTCTTCTCAATTTCTCTCTCTCAATAAACAATTCTTAGAGCATATAGATCAGATTCTAACTTCACATTTTTTTTTCCTTGAATTTTTTTATTTTCTTTTAATAATTGGATGAGGAACGAGTTCTTAGGAAAACAAAGCTCAGAAACCATGATTACCGTGAAAACAGCTCACCCTCTATTTGTCAAGTCCTATTTTCTACTTACAGCCAGGACAATGTTAGTAGATCAGGTAGTTACATAAATGCGTTTCCTTGGAATTGCAATTTAATGGTTTCTTTCAATGTCTTTCAAGCTTTTCCGGCCATTTAATGAGTTTAGGCTTTTTCAGAAAAGAGAAAAAAAGAAGAAGAATATAGCAATATATAGTAATTCATTAATTGTTTGATCTAGTCAGGTATGGCTTTTGTGGACCTAATACTCGGTTCTAGTGTCATTAATTTGGGGCTTTATAATGGCCGAGATAGCGACCTAATTGTATGTCAATATCAACTAAGTCCATGACCGTGCAAAACTAAATCACACCGTACCAGAATTAATATATGAATTGGAAGACCCACACTCAACATTATAGCATAATAATTAGATTGCTAATTGTAACAATTGTCTTTTCACATTGATTTACCCAAAAATGACATCCGTTGCACTTGGTCAGACAAAACAATTTGTATTTCACTTTAGGTTTTCAAATTTTCAGTTCCATGTTGAGTCAGGTTGAATTCCGAAATTTTTTTAGTTACCACAATGAAAAATAGAAATTAAATGATTACCACCCGGCCCAAGTTATTTTCAATCCTATCACCCACGTGGATCCAGTTCGTGCACCAAATTGGGGTGGTGCGCGAATTGGGTTGGAGCACCAAAATTGGTGCAAAATTGGTGCTCAAACGGGGTGAAACGCACTGAAGAGCAGTACAAATTTCGGAACAGTTGATGCTCTAACCCAGTCTGCGCACCAGTTGGTGCGCCAACCCAGTCCGTGCACAAATTCATTTTGGTGCGCGAACTGAGTCCACGTAGGTGGTACGATTGAAAATAGCTTAGGCCAGGTGATAATCATTTAATTTTGATTTTATGTTGTGGTAACTAAAAAAATTTCGGGGTTGAATTGGACTTTTTTTTATTTTTTTATTGTTAAGGTCAGTTGGTAAGTAGCCTACTGACAATTGTATTAAAATAAAAAAAAATTACATCCTACTAAATTTAGGAGGCTACATTACATTACATATTCTATCAATTGAAAAAAAAAAAGTGATTGAATTGGGGCTGTTGCCTCTGTTGGTTTTTCAACATGCCTCTGATGGTTGTATTGTTATCCAATCATCTCTTTCCCTTACCTTTTCTTTTGAACTTCTTTGATGCTTAATTGCATTATTAACTTTATGTTATACTTCAAGCAATCAAGTATCATGGCAAAACAACTCCAAAACAGTTCTCTGTAATTGCAGCGGTCATGTAAACTTTGATTTGGGTTGAAACGGGTAAGGTCATCCAATTGTTTTCCGCTTTACTTTCTCTTTTTTTTGTTACTTTTACCCATCAAGGCATAATTGAGGTTGAACCTTAAGCATCACATTTTGGCCCACAAAAATCCTCCAAAAGTACTTTTTGTATCTATCAATCAGGTCTCAAAACCATCAGTACGCTTATGTACAAAAAAGAAAAAATGGAGGTTATTAAAGGATAAACTGACTGTAAAGCTAAGGCAAAAATGGAGGGAATAAAAGCAAAAAATGGAGGGAAGAAACATAAGGAATGAATGCATGAGATCGGATTTCCCACAACCCACATGGCCTCTAGCAGGGTGTGGGCTGCATGCTGTCTCTCCTTCTCTCCTCTTTATTCCTTTTTTTTTGCCTTCTTTCTTTGCTTTTATTATGCTACAATCTTTGCCTATATATTTTTCTCTATCATTCCCTTCTTTCCTTCCAAAACCACATGCACTGGTGATTCGGTTTCTTGCTAGTCTATTCCTATTGCATATGTGCTATAAATATATAACACAGCTTTGCAATCACATCTTTCTGTATTACGCGGTTACCACTATTAGTTACTAAGTTTTGGTAAATTATGATTTCTTCTCTTTAAAAGTTTTTAGAGAAAGCACTCTTCCAGCTCACAGTAAGTAAATTCCTTATTTGATTTAAGATGACAACCGTCACAATTTTTATTTATAGTGAGCATTTTGGGCTACGTACCTATAGCTAAAATTGTCATTCTTCTATAGTCGGTTATTACCGATTTTCTTATTCATTCTTGTGATAAATATATCAATGTAACCTTTGTAATTTTTTTTGATAAATGGATCAATATCTTTAAGATTTATTATTTATTTCTGGGGACCACACATATATAAGACAGACAGACAGCCCCCCCCCCCCCCCCAAAAAAAAAAAAAAAAAGTTTCAGTATAATTTGATGCATATGATTGTATACCATGCATGTGCTATGGAATATTGTATTCGGTGGGTAGAAAATTAAAATTTCGTACATGTACTGTGCTAAATAAATAAATAAGAAGTTGTTCTACAGGTTGTACAATTGACCTTCTTTGCATGTGATTACGGATTGCCTTTACTAATTATATTTATGCTTTTATTTCAACTTAATTTCTCGTAGAAATTCCTTTTGAGATATTGCATGTAACAAAGGGAATCAGAGTAGGTCCGATGCCCATCGGACCTACCTTGGTTCGATGGGTGTGATGACCATACGATCTGCATCAAGATTCGTGTGATCTGCATCAAAATCCGTACAAGATGTATCAATTTCCGTGCACATAGATCTTGATGCTAATCGTACGGTCCTAGAGATAATTGAACCTAAATGTAGGTCCGATGCCCAGCGGACCTACTCCTATCTCGTAACAAAGCTAGTTCATTTGCAATTTAGCCCCTAAATTTTCTGAAACCTTGTCTCCATCCTTCTGATTTAGTTGTCTACAATTCTACACACACATATATAAAAATCATCGTAGATTAATTTGAAATTAATGGGCACAGAAGAACGTACATACCCAACAAATCCTTAAAATTTGATCAACTCAATTACACTTGAGAAAAGAATCACAAAAATGTTAAAGAAAAAAAAAGAAAAAAAATTAAATTACACCAAAGAATGCAGCTAAATTAAGCCATCTAACACCACCAATGGTACAAATGCAATCCTCTCTACTAATACAAGGATGTTGGATCAAACACACTTAATCACAATTTAGCCTCAATAGGAAGTCACAATTAGTCGACTTTCAAGCGGCAAGATTGACATGCTCCTTCTCGAATTGTATCTGCATAGAGTCTGAATCATTGTCGGTACCAGTTACTTTCTTGAGCTTATTTTGCTGTTGGTACACTTCACGGAGCCTTTCTATTTCCCTCTTTAATGCCTCTTGATGAGCTGCAATTTTTGTTCCTTTCATGCTTAGTATACAATACAACGCAATATATAATTCTAGTAGTACACACCATTTTATATGGTTTATTATTATTAATTGTTGTTTGTTGTTAACAATGGGTTCTTCCCCATCGTGCAGCTCATAATTAAGAGATATATAAGATGTGGAGCAGTTGGTTGTTGGCAAACAGCGCTAATATTGGAGTACATAAAACAAGAAATTGAAATGAAAAAATTTATGAAGATGAATCAATGGTCATTACGTACCATCTTTAAAAATCTTATCTTGCGCAAGAGCAGCGATCCTTTGTCTGAGATGGCTATTGCCTACAGTTAACAGTGACCGCTGGTGATCTAGAAATGCCACTCGTGGAGACAATGCAGAAACCTCCATCTGTTCACCAAGAGTAATAAAAAGTGCACAGTTAGTTAATAATAAAATTCATGCATTTAATTAATTGGGTTTTTTGAGAAATTTTTATTGTGATTGATTCACTTGCCGGGTAGTTGATAATTAATTACAAGTTCACGCGTTTTTTTAATATCATAAATATTATTAATTGATTGCTTCAATTGAACTCCACACTCTATGCATAGAATAATAAAGAAAGGTAACCAAAACGAAAAGTTACAAGGATTTGGTAGCTAAATTTTGATTACATTTAATATATATATATATATTTTTTAGTCAAGGCTCAGTACGTATACACTTAAAAAATAATAAGCAAATTAAGACATTTAGGTCCAGTTCGGCTATTTTACTGTTCACATGGGAAAAAAAATTTCACTCCGAACTAATTTTTTTTCCCACGTGAACAGTAAAAAATCAGTTCAAATTTGCTCATTCCTGTGCCCATTCCCAGCAGCCGAACTGAGCCTATTATACATGATCTAAAGTATGAAACGGTCATTTGGGGTGCAAAGTTTTATTTTTCCCTTTTGGAACTAGAATTAATTACCTGTAATGTAGTTACACTGCGCTCTAGTTCAGAGATGTACTGCAGCTTCCTCACTCGTGACCTCTGTGCAGATTGTCTGTTTGCTAATATTCTGTAAAAAGGTAAAATGGATTTCAGGGCTGATTTAATTTTTGTAGCATAATGAATTAGTCTTTAATTGACTAGCTTAAATTTTTTTGTTTTTTTTTTCACAACTACAATCATGCATATCATGAAGTGTATATATAAATATAAATCCATTTCTACTAAATTTTCAATAAAAAAGTATTGAATTATATATATGTCCTTTGACGTACTCAACTCATGTCCTTGCAAGAAAGGTAAAGGAACTCCAAGTTGACCAAACATAACATGCACCATTATACTGCATGTGACTGCTTGTGCACTGCCAGCTTATTTTGTCTACCAAATTCTCCATGTCAAATCCAATTTTAAATTCACTGATCTAATTATTCTAACAAACTTGAAATTACCCATGTAAAAATGGATCTTTTATGTCTATCTCAATATTAAATAAAACATTAATATATATTTCGCAGGATTCTAAATAGCGCGCTATAGCATTTTCGGACCATAAAAGCTATGATGCTATAGGCGCTATAGCAGCGGAATATGCCAATAGCATCGTTTTTTTTAACCGTTCCACTATGACACGATAAACGCTATTTAAACCTTTGATATTTCGTATTCTAAAAATTTAATAACACTGTATCTAAAGCCAAATACATCTTCGCAGTACAAAATAATTACAATTATCTGCATGTATACATGCATTCATACTATGCGTTCAAAAGTACTGATCAGATAGAACATTTTGAACGTATACATTTAAGTTTGCTGTCTCATCTCATACTTATAAAAAAAAATGTATATTCTAATGCATTAGAATAAGAGTAACCCCTAGTCCAAATTTTGGCAACAATATCATATAAATTTGATTTTCGGATGCATGCATTCTTTTAGAATTGACATTCGAAAATGAAATATGAAGTTACCAAAATTTAGAGCAAGGATTTCATTAATTCCGTACAAAGACTTGAGAATTACAGTGGCAATGCCAATTCCACCTGGTAGTACAATACTTACACCAATGTATATATAATTAAAAGTGCTAGTCAGTACTGCACCAGCGTACCCTTACCGATCGGTACATTCATTTCAATTTTAGTTACTTGGTACATTTTTTTTTTTTTGAGGAAAACTTGGTACATTATTATCTGATTACTTACCTCTTAACCCTTTTGGGATCCACAAATTGTGTGTCGCCCGCCTCGGCCGCCCCATTTTCTTGTTCAGCCTTAACATTTTGAGGCTCTTCGGACCCGCTTCTGCTATCGTTCTCCCGCTTTGTGTCCCCGACAGCTGCTGCCATGTCATCTTCAGTATCAGCAAACATGGACATGAGCTGCTCGTCGTCAAGACGGTCAAATTCCTGAGGTCCCTCGAGGAATGCCACCGAGTCACTTGCCGAGCGGCGGTGGGCTCCACGCCTGACAGCCGAGAATTCAAAGAACTCGTTGACCCATGGCGCCATTGTGGGGCTTTTGGGTGGCAGTTGCGCCATTTTGAAAGAGAAAGCTTGATTTGAAAAAGCTAGCTAGAAGGTATATGTATATATATGTGTGTGTACTAGCTAGGTTTTTGTTGGTAGAAGTGTAATGCGATAGCTTGACAGTTGATATGGAAAGGGATATCAAGTAGAGCGACGGGATTTGTAGTTTTGAGTAGGAGGTGGTGGGTAGTTTGGGAGGTCACATGCGAAGGAAAAAGAGACAGCTAGCAACAGCTGGGGGAGGGGGCAGAGAGAGAGAAGGTGGTGGGGAGATGGGAGGGAAGAGAGAGAGAGAGAGAGAGAGAGAAAGGGGAGGTGAAATTTAACTGGAGGAATCGACGACCACGTGCCGACCTGATAGTAGCTTTTGCACGCATTTCAAGTAGGTCGGGTTTTTTTTTTTTTTTTTAGTAAAAACCCGTAAGTGGGGAAAATAGTAAGCGAAGCTAAAGGGAGGAATTTTTTTATAAACCATAATTAAAAAAAATATTTTTACGAATTTTCTTTTACAAAAATTATAAGAACCGAAATGCTATTTCGGTCTGAAATTTTTTTTTATTCCGGACAGAAATGATATTTCGGTCCGGTTCTCTTTTTAGATTTTCTACGGCAGCTCATATGAAAACTTGTGAAAAAGTACCATAGAAAATCTAAAAAAGCGACCGGACCGAAATATCATTTCAGTCCGGAATAAAAATAAAAATTCGGACTGAAATGACATTCGGTTCTTATAGTTTTTGTAAAAAAAAAAAGTAATCATATTTGTTTTCGTAAAAAACAAAATTTTAATTACGGTTTATAAAAAAAATTCCAAAGGGAGAGTGTTTTATTTGTTGATGGCAAAATAAAAAATATATATTTCGATGTTTAGTGTCTCCATTTTATTGTTCTAACTTTTCTCTCCAGGTTCTATAAAAAAAGCTTTCTCTCCAATTTGATTTACCTTTAAACTTTTAATTTTCTCTTTGAAGTTTAGATTGATTGATTGATAACGAATTATTATTGATAACGAATTAATCAAAATATTAAAAGTAGTGAAGAAAAAACGTGACGTGACAAACACGTTGTGACTTAGTCACCTCACGTCATAACACATTACTAAAATTTATTTTTACGTGGCGTGACTAAAAGAGTGAATGACAGTCACGTTACGCGAATTGTTATATAATGTAATTAAACGTGACGTGACGGAACTGGTAAACTATTTTTCTTCATTATTAAAAACTTTCTCAAATATAAATACAACACCTTTGTCAAAGTTCATATACAAATATACATAATTTCATAGTGAGATTGTGTATTATAATCAATATGTCAAAATATATTTTACTTCTGCAAGTAAAAGATCAAGAATTAAGACAAGAACACAAGTTGAATATTTAACATTTTTATTAAAAATTTCACCACCTCTTATCTCTCTTTGGTGCATGTATTTTTATCAGTAGACAAACGTAATTAAAATCATTATCCTTTACATAAAGAATTATAAAATGCTTAATAATTTATTGTGTGAATATGAAGAGAGAAAGTCAACTTCACTTCCATTCTACCGTACTAGTGCAAAGCGAAAAAAAAATTAAAAATGCTTCAAAATCCTTTAATTTTGTGTGATCCTAATTAATAGTTCCTCTTCTTGTATATATAGAAGGAATCAAAGTGTCAAAAGAAGAGACTTAATCTGACTTTAAAAATTAAAAAATATATTTATTATTTAAAATAATTGTAAAATCAGAGTAGAACTTGGATGTTTTAAACATATTATGGTACTCTTTGGTGAGCTAAATTCTAAAATTTACTGGAATTGTTCCAAACAGCGAATCTAAACTGTTGAAACCGATCTACTTCACGAGTGATTCATTTACATGCAAAATTTATAAATTTTCGAATTAATTTAGTATATATGTAAACACATTATTTATAAAGTAGATTAGTTTAAAAAATATGAATTCATCATTTGAAATTAAGCTCATCATAAAAAAAAAAACTTAACAAGCTTAAAAAGACTCTTACTTTTTTCTTCATTGTATGTGAATATGCGGCTGGAGACGTGAAACCGTTGTATGTTTTTTCCTTTCGCTCCTCTTTTGCGTGCTGCTTTATTTTAATAAAAGAAAAGATTGAGTGAAGCAGAGTGGGGGATTAAATGATGTCTCCCCATGTGCTCTGCTTGTATGACATTCTTTCCTTATCCCCATTGAGGAGATTATTTCACATGCACGTCACATGCGTCTCTTCTCTCTCTCTCTCCTTGTTGCTTTAGTAGAGGAATAGTTTATTCCCTTTGTTTCTTATACGTCCTTTTTAATTTTGATATTGGTAGCGGTAGCTCTGCTGCTGAGATCAAACTTCATGTAAAGCTTCTTGGCAGCTTCCCCTAGACGGTTAGCTAGACCGCTAGCTATATATAATATATTCTTGCATGTTACGGCGAGAAATATGTAATTCTGCACTTGTAATTGAATGACATAGGTACTAGCTAGTTATATTTCTTACCAAGGATGGTAAATATTTTATAGTGAAAACAATCATGCTCTTCACGCTTCCTAAATTGCTCTATTTAAATCACTTTTTTTTTTCCCAATGAGAATGTCAACCTTCAATTTCATCTCTAGTTAGAATTTTCAATTCACTAACATTGTATACAGATTGTGAATGTTCTATAATATATATGCATTCTTTGTGATTTACAAATTTTTCTCTATCAACAAACACTTTTTCACTGACACTCAAATAATTATATTGGATGGGAAGTTTCTATATCCAATTAGGTTCGAAATTCGTTCACATGGTGATGCATTAATGAAGCCATTAGTTGTTTCTAAAAACGAATAATTAGTGCTTTATGTTTAAATTTTTGTGGCATGTTTGTTAGGTCAATGACCATACTCCTCTGTGGTGCATACTGTTATACACAACTGCCCATCATGCTAGATTCTTTACTATATTTCTTATTTTCTTTTTACCATTATTGATTCTCCTATTCCAACAATTTCAATTCTCTAGTTATTATTTTTACTAATACATTCTCTCTCTTTTTATTTAAAGCCCGTAGGCATTAATACATTCTCTCTACATGAGGTTTTCCTGTATCTCGTTAAAGCTGGTTCAAAAATCAACCTTATACGGACAATGCAGCATAGCTACCAATATTGTATCCACATGGAAAGTGATAAACCAATTAGACAAAATTTAGCCCAAAGTTTGGAAGAATATACAAACTCATCAATAACCATCAGTCATGAACAATAATACTTCCAAGAATCTGTGCGTAGAATTCTCTTTACAAAAAAAAAAAAAAAAGCTTATAGAACTTTTTGACTCCTAACAGGGGTTGGTCAGGGTACAGGGCTTACAAACTCAAGGGGCAGAATTGATATTATAACATAAGCTCTGTAATAACAATTAGGAACTGATGCTGTAAACAATTTTATCAATACAGCCTTGGTAGTCACTACCAAGTTTTCAAAAAAAAAAAAAATAATAATAATAATACATAAAAAATACACATAAAGTCTCAAAAATCTTGAAGGGCTCCGAGATAAAACACACAAAAATGCTAAAACTAACTTCATCCTTGTGATTATCTACACATGAATCATATATGTCAAAACAAATAATCACTCTTTACATCTACTTATATTTACTTTTACGAGCAACAATGGGTTGTATCTGCAACTGTCGGTTGAATGCCTGGTTAAAGAGAACCCGTGTTTGAATGGCTGAAACAACCGGGAGCCATGCCAAGATGGCAATTGGAGCAAATAGTAGAGAGCCCATGCCATAGTCGTATGCATGTGCTATTGCTTGAATCGGCTCCCATATGCTGTAATACTCTATTCTCGGTCTCAACACTTGCACTATCTGCACCACATTATAGAAAGATTTTGGTATATTGTTGAGGTTCAACTGAGCTTTAAACTGTAAGTTGTGGAGATAGACAATAACATTATTCAATGCCTTTGGATTGGTATTATACTGGCTTTCTTGAATCAGCTCTTTTCCCAGTATGTTGCTAGCTAGTAGCATTATAACCATACGAATGGTCTAATTCTTCTGGAATACTTATTTCTTTTTTAAAAAGAAAATCTGCATTTGCCTATAGTATTTGGGAGAATTAGGGGTTAATCGAGTCCCTTGTATAAACAATGTAGGCAAAAATGGAATGGAAAAGGCACAATGTATGCCGTCCTATTCATACTGGTACAAGTGCAGTTTGGTAACGGCAAAAAATACATACTGGCCGTAATGTCAGCATTGAAAAATAAAATCAACTAGAAGTATGCTTGTACGTACCGATAGTAATCCCCAACCAGTTGGAAGAAAGGCGAAGCAACATATAACCATGTCCATAACAGAAAGCTTGCATACAGTATAGAGAACAGCGATGCTAGTTATAACTACTAGAAATATCATGAGCTTAAAGAATCTGAATACGAGTTGATGATCTGAGCTCAGCCTTCTTCTTGCCTCATAAATAACCTAAAAGGAAATCACATAAATCATTTTTACTTCTTCACAAGAACCAAATTTTGATATCAGCAAACTAAACTTGAACCACAATCTTATTTTTCTTTCTTTCTTTTTCTTTTTGTAACCAAGATATTTTTTTATTCAAGTGTTGGCAAACATAGATAATTCTTTATTGACCAAATTAACCTGTTATACTGCTACCTAATCTTTATTTCCAGAAACCACATTGGGTCTAAATCAATCCCACTTGAGTTACACAGTAAAGTTGGAGGCTCTTCTCAAACAAGCAACGATTAGTGCACCACCTAATAGATGACACCGCAATGGATATCTTGCACTGGTTGTGCGATGGATAAGAAGCGTGTTCTACTAGTGGCAACCTCGGCAAGCTAGAACTGGTCTAGCCATTTAGACCAAGTAGCTAGCAATGATTGTATATAGTGAGGTGGAGGTGATGTGTGCTAGGAATGTTTTGTAATTAAACCTTTTTTATTATATATATATATATATTTGTTGGCGGTTATCCGCCAACCTTCAAAAAAAAAGTTCCAAGTTATTTTGTTAGTTTGATATAATAACTAATACAGGTAATTTGATCTTCTTAGTGACTTGACATTGGCTTTAACAATCCAGATCCAAGTATGAGAAATACCAGTCAATACTTGCAAGACCAATGAAAATCAGGTGTGAAAAAATAGAAAGAAGAAGAAATTTTCAACAACATACCTTAACCAGTGCAATAATGGCGACTATCACAACCCAAGAGAGTAAATAGACCAAGAATGTCTTATTATCCCCCGATATATCAAGATGGTACACGAGCCCATACTGGTAAATAAAAAATCGGAGTGACAAAACCACTTCTAGAATTTTTGAACCAAGACCTGAGTATCTGAGATGAGCATTTTCAGTATTCCACCATGACTCCCAACTTTTATCAGGCTGCACTCCGATCCCACCTGGATTCTTCATCCAAAAGTTCCAGTCAGCCCAATCTTCTACGATTTTCTTCCATGCAAATCCCATTGGATTGAACAAAAATGGTGTGAAAAGCCATGTAAGTGCCATGAACCAAGTTGAAAAAGTAGCCATCAAATAGGCAACCCCATCCTCATATGATTTTCTAAAAAGATTATATACAATCAGCAAAAACGTGAGCTCAAATCCTTTTACAAAGTGGCTCCGTGAGTAAAGCTGGTAATTCTCAGTGAAACTTGCATGGAAAACAACAAATTTACGTCCGGTAGGACGGTACTTTGCGCCACCATGGAGAATAGTACGGCCAAAATAGTGGGATTTGGTACCAAGAGAGAAGGTGAAGAAAACAGAGGCAAGTTGCATTTGCATGAGAATGAAATCTGAAAGAGCAACACGAAAGCCCTTTTCGAGGCATAGCTCCATAACCATGGGGAGTCCAGTTAGGAGTCCCAATTGGATAAAAGATTGGGAAGCAAGTGCAGTTTCCAAAGATTTCATATTTTTTGTTCTGGCCTTGATTAGTAGGGATCGCTCCAGCCCACTAAGAACGAGGTACAGTTGGCCGTAGAGAAATACATACACCACCACGACTGAGATCTGCAAATTTGTAGTTGGTCCCAAATAAGAAATTACAACTAAAAATTCAGTTCGTCCTGATTCAAGGCAAAATAGTATCGATATATCACACTGAAATTGAAAAATAATTTTAGCAGCCTTTTGCACATTTTGTAATAAATTACTTTTCAATTTATTTTACCATCATATATAATTATTATCACAATTTTTTAATTAAAAGTGTGGTTTTGCAGTAATCAAACAGTAACATGTGTGTATGTGTGTGTGTGAGAGATAGAGAGAGAGAGAGAGAGAGGGAAGATGGGTTATTTCTGGTTGTTATAGATATGTTTGTTGGTTTTTGTTACTATGATGTGTTGTTGTAATCTCATTTTGGTATATTAATAATATTTACCCTTGGCAGCCGCTGCCAAGTTTTTCAAAAAAAAAAAAAAACAGAGAGAGAGGGAAGATGTACATACAAGGCTATTGAAGTAAAACCCAACAGTGCTGAAATAACATGACAGCATGCGAAAGAAGTCAAAATGTTGGCCAAGCCGGTAAATATCACGGCTTAGGGCTTGTTCACTATTGCCATTTGTGACCTTTGCTTCGAATTTTGAAATTTGATTTAAACCCACATCACGGCCCTTTCCCACTTGTATGTATTCTTTGTATGTTACATTTCCACGGCGCAGTGTCGAATTGTATCCTATAGAAGTGATTGTCATAAGATGTAACAGAGAAGAATTTAATGTCGAACATCATGCCGGTAAGTAGTTCTGTATTTAATAAGTGGCAGGCTGAAAAAGAACGAATGCCCTTTTCCTTTTTGAAATAGTCATTTTGTATTTTATGAATAAATACTCTCTGTAATGTTAAATACACATTTTTCCCTGAGTTAGGAGCCTCCATATTTCAGGGAAATTTTCTGATAACAGCAGATGAAAGTAGAGAACTTTTAAGAAACCCCTAATAATTGAAAATCACAAACCACTCCATCTTTAAGAATATTACACTGGTGCATTTGCAAGCTGCTTCAAGTGTTCTAAGATTTTGGTGTTGATAATCAAGTGTATTAGTTAATAATCGTTTTTCAAATAATTCATTTCCAGAAAGCAGGAGTGTTTTGGCTATGTATGTATGATTTCCCTTTAAAACACTAAAAGTCTGATCACAGACAGAATATTACCAGCAAACACATCCTCGCTTAAATTAATTGTTTTAGAAGCTTTGCTAATACCACCTCGTGTCACATGAAAAAGCCTATCGAAAATATCTGGATGCCCATAGTGAAACCGTACCCTTCATATTATTATGAAAAAGAAACTGTAAGTCAATGCATTTGGCAGAGGAGAAAATGATGTCAGCGATAACTCATTTGAAAACATTCATACCTGAGAGGATTTGCAAGAAACCTCTGGCCAATGGTAACAAAGCTGGTCTCTTGGTATGACATGAAGCCAGCAAGTGACGAAACACTGAAATATATTTACATATTCCTTAAGAGGTTTTGCTTAACTGATTTAATAGATAACACCTGTACCCACTGCAACCAGTAATTCTTAAAAGTACCTGCCAGTAAATATGTGTTCTCTTAGCCCAACAATTGTTGGCGCATGGCCTCTGCTATGCTGGACAAACTCTTGCAATACATTTCTCATTTTATAGGCTTCTTCCAGATAATTGTCCTTTGGAAAAGAATACATCCAACAAATTACAAATATACAATAAGTATGAAAATATCATTTGTGCCCGAAAGAAGAAAGCATACTTGGTTCATATCTATTGTCTGAAGAGCCTCTCCACGAGTGAAAATAATTGCATGGTTTTGGTTCTCTGGTTTGCCTTCTCCAATGATTGGTGGGCCCGGTAATTTAATTCGGTATATTTCCTGCAAATAAACTAGCCAAATTAGTTCCAAATCGTAATAACATCCTACGATGCTTCATCAAGGTAAGCTCAGCTATACATTTAGAAAAAGGGCCAACTATAAAGAAATTACCTGGTCAAGATTATTTTCAGCTTTAATTAAAACTGAAGAATAGACTGTATGAGGGACACCGCGTACCATCACTTCTTTCTCTTCAATATAAGCAACCCGCAAAGCTGGATACCTTAAGTAACGACAGAAATAAAAGGAGATTAAAGTAAGCCAGTTCAGCATTTACTGATTTTCTTTAATTAAAGTAGGTTATTTTACAAATTTAAGAAAAAGAACTCACAATAAATTGATTTGAACAGACTTAATTTATGTTTAATGTTCTTTAATTGATGAACAAGTTCAAGAAACCCTAGTTGCAAAAGGGCCTAATTTTTTATTCATGAACAACTCGGGACCCTTTTACAAAGTTCCATTTTTCTATTATTTATAGTATAAAGTACCTTGTCATAAGATCAATAATATCCTGGGCACGAGGATCACCATTGGCCTTTTGTTCACCGAATTTCTGACATGAAATTACATATGTGAATTTCATATTGGCCAAGGCATCCAGCTGAGCTGACAAGCTTGGCTGTCCTTTCTTATGATCTTGTCCCTCCTGGTCAATTGCAGTGTGGCCCTTGTATATATCTGGCTAAGAAAAAACAAATTTGTTCAATTTGTAAGGGTAACCAGAATGCTACATACATAATTTTTTCTATTTCTTACTTTCTGTACAAGCTTTAATTTAGTATCTACAAATTCGAGTTGTTCCAAGAAACTCTCATTCAAATTGAGATATTTATGTGCAGTAATGGGCCTGATGTAGTGAATATCAGAAGAGTGGTGCCAAGTATTTTATTTTTATTTTGATGGAACTAGTTAGCCTCAACCATGCAATCAGGACCAAACAAAGTCAGGAGACAAAAAAAAATGTGACACACAATAGTAATTCATAATTCATATCTTTGGAATTTGATATATAACTTTCTCTCAAAATGTGCTTAAAACTGCTACCTTCTTCACGCTGTTCACGCTTATCTAAAAATGCTTGCAGTTTCAGAGCCTTCCTGTAGTACATCATTCCCCGTACTACATATCATTAATTTAAAGGGGGAGGCGAACTTCATCAGTAGGTAATATGGGAATTCTTTAAATTAATTATTCAACATGGTATGCTAATACTAATCAATTACCTGTGCGGCTGAGTGTTTGGCCACGGAAAGAAGCCCAATACTTCACTTCTTCACTTTTTGGGTTTTTCCCAAGCCTTTCTGTAAAGTTCTTCCATTCATCTAAAAGTAAAAAAAATTAAATTAATTTAAAAAAAAAAGCATCTCAGTTGGGAACCAAGACTGAAATAAAGGCTAACAACAAGCATAATAAATAGCATATGGCCTTAACAGAATACAGCAATGATACAATATAGCCTGCCTTATGATTCAAGGTGGTAAAATCTGAATCAAAAAATTAAGAAAGAATGAAAGTGTCAACTATCACAAACCCATAGCAACCCAAAAACCAAATCAGCATCAAAACAAACATTGTCATGAAAACCAAACCCAATCGGACCGTGACCTGAGACTTAACTCGGAAAATGACCAAACATGAGACGGACGAAACTGAACAACCTGAGAAAATAAATAAACTCCAAACTGACCAGACCCAATGTGATGCAACTTATGTTTAACCGACCTTGCAGCAACATTATGTTTAACGGACGAGACCTAATGTGATGCAACTTATGTTTAACCAGAAAGCTTTTCTCCATCGATTCTTTATCTACTCATGTCACTGACCTGGATATATTTTTTGCATGTAAGTTAGGATGGAGTCGTTGGACGCGCTATCTTGGATTAGATGAAGCTCTTCTTCTGAGAAATTTACTTCCTCCATGAAGTACGGGGTTATCACACTAGCTCAGGAAAGATGTAATGTTAACTTTGATTTTGCCTATGATTTGATTATTGGTCAAATCTAGTTTCAAATTCTATGGAAATAAGATAAGTCCTGTGAAGCTAAGAAAGATTAGCACCTAAAAGAGAGCATATTGCGAACCCTAGGTGCAAAGGGCATATCCATAAAAAGTGATGTTGCAAAAAATGATATTCGTCTCCGGGCTTCTAAATTTGATGGTACATCCATGGCCTTCTCCTTAGTTGTAAGCAAGAGGTAAAGTCTTTTGACCTGATAATAATAATGAGCTTGCTGATTTTTCTTCTTTTGAAACTTCTAGATAAATTGAGGTCTAAGTACAATACCAAATCTTGTTTAGACTTAAACATCAAGTTCTAGTCCATAAAGGATAAAGGAAAACCTTTGTACAGGATATATACTTGTTTGATTATGGTTAATGCCAAAAACAATCTGTACCTGCTCTTTAAGTGAATCATCTTGTGGTAAAGGAAAACATATTGAAGTTGATGCGAAGAGTTCAGGTTTGTAATCTCCAAATAGACGAACATAATCCCTCTCGCACCCTGCCATGCAAGATGAGTTTATGACTTCCATTATTCTGCATAACAAAAAGTAACTGAGTATTAAATATTGAAAAATTGCATCGAACAGGCTGATCATAATTGTGTGTGCAGGTTGGTATTTAGATTCAAATCATAGCAGAGATGTATAAAGTAGCTGTTATTATTTTCAGTTCATTTTTTTCCTCTTCTGGGCTTTATAATTTATTTTTTTACTTTTGCACTTTATTTAATTATTTGTGCAGCAAACATCTACCTATTGGCTTTATTATTTTCAGTTCATTTTTTTCCTCTTCTGGGCTTTATAATTTTTTTTTTTTACTTTTGCACTTTATATTAAATGTTGTAATATACCTTTGGCTATCTAGCACCATATCTTTGATCACAATTTCGACTATATCTTGGAGCAAAATTATAACATTGTACCTGTCTTTTTCTCTATTTTCAAACTGGAAGAGAAAAACATGACAAACAAAAATTCATTACAACACAGTCTCATAGATCAAACGAACTAGAAAATTAAGCAATAAAAAATAAAATCTTATAATGTGGTAATCACCAGAGTTTGAACGAGATGTACAAGCTTGTTGCACAGCACTGGTAGCTGATGCAAATTGAAATCCTTCAGTAGGTCTGAGTTTTCAATACTTGTTTCCACATGTGTATATATTGCCTTTAGAATGCTGAATATATATAAGCAGAGTATCATGTAATATGCTAAGAAACAATAAAAATTTACCAAGAGAGTGAGATGGACAAGCATTCAAGTACCACATCTTTATATTTTATTTTCATGCTTTCTATTTGGTTCTTATGATATTAATGTTTATTTCTTTATTTTCTAATTGACTTTTTAGTGCTGGAACAATTGTTGTGGCCGTACAAAGTGACATGATCACTAACTTGACCAGAAAAACACACTAAAAAATTATCAAATCCTAGGTATCATCTACCAAGTTTCTCAAAAAAAAAATAACAAAAAAAACATCAATATAAAAATTGATAATGATTATCAAGACAATAGTAGAAGCACCTGAAGAGCATACTGCTAAAATCAGATCATAAAGTACCAGACCTTGCACTACAATCCTTACATCGCAGTAATAGGAAGAAATTTGATGGTAATAATATGATTACCTCTTTTCCAGTTCACCGATAATGAGAAACTTGGAGATATACTTCAAGGAGATATAACACTCAGTAACAGCACAAAACATGTAATCATCTGTCATAATTTTTTGGTAGAATCTCTCACACTTCCCTTTAAATTCAGCAGCCATGTCAACTGCTGTCGAAAACTAAACCCATAAAAAAATAAATTAGATGTTTCTTACTTCACACTTGATAATATAAGTAAATTTACATAATGAAAAGACTTAACAAATATAAATAACCTTAGTGGCAAGTAGAAACAGAGGCCAGCGCACTGGGCCAGAAGTCAAGTCAGTTGATAAAGGCATTGTCATCAAATCCATCTCTCTACAGTAAAAAAACAACACTGTTAATAGTAAGTAAATAAACTTCAAAAATATCAGATAGGAAACAATGTAGCAGAAAAATTAAGAAAAAAAGTACGACCTGTTACTTATTAAGTCCTCTGACCGAAAGCTACTTATTATCTCATTCCAAACCAAAGCAAACTTGGCAATATCATGCCTTTCCACCTTCGAATCCTGGTCCAAAGGATTCACCATATCAAAAATACAGAAAATAAGAATAAAAATAAGAATAACAGGGTCCGTTTAGATATGTTTGATCGCTTTGGAAACAAATAACAGCTGGAGCACTCAACAGAAACTCAACGACATAAATGACTCAGATCAGTATGTGTACAATGATATCATCTTCTTGGTGCAGTATTTTATTATGTGTGGGTGTGTGCTTGCTGGCTCTTTTTTCTCAGACTTAAGATTGAAGGTCAGTTAAGTCTCATATATGGCAGTTGACTCCAAACAAAGGAAAAAAAAAATCAGGCCAGCAGGACAGAAAAAATAAACTTACCTTAAAAAATTTCTTTTCCAAGAAGGTCCTTAAGCTGGTCTTCTTTTCCTTGGGCGAAGAACGAGGCACGAGAGAGAAATTAAAAACAGACGGTAAAGTGTGAAAGCGGCTTCTCACCATACCCATTGTACGTATCTATATATTAAACATAGTTACAAAATAAATCAAGAATAATTAAACCTGGCATTCTATTTTTCTACAAAAAGAGCCACCGAAAAGAGAACAAATAGACACTATCACAAACTACATTCAATAATTTACAGTACCCCAAGTATAACACCCAACACCTTTCATGTTTGCAATGAGCACACACACACTGTTTTAGGGTTTCCGAAAAAATAATCCAACTGGTAAAGCCAGTATCAAGCAAGAATGAAAAAAATAACTGAGCCTGGGCTTGTCACTTTAACCTGTACAAATTGCCTTTCGGGATTGGAATAGATGTCAGGTTTACTTGCAGAATAACATAGAAAGAAAATCTGTGGTAGGTGCAAATATGAGAGTGTTTGATGTTAATTTGCAAACGACACGAAACAATAATTACCATAATTTAAATAATCCAGAATAGAAGACCCAAATAAGCACATATGAACTTAAGTAAAAGTGTAAAAAGAAAAAAAAATTGAAGTCCCTTAACATACAAAAGGTGCCATTACCTCACCGAGGTGATGAACAATTCCATACATGCCACCAAAGACCGTGCAATATATGGAGTACCATATTTGTGTATCCATAAAATAGACCTGTTCATCAAATAAATAATGAAAAAGTTTAAACTGCTTTATAAAATTTATATAGTTGTAAAAAGTAAAATTTTGATAGTTATTAAAGGTTACTCACAAGAATGATCGGTGCCCATGTTGCAAGGATTGCACCAAGATTTCTCTTCACTGAAGCAAGTTATATGAGAGTTAGCTATCAGTAATAGTACATTACTAATGAATTATTTATACATTACTTTATTTTTTTTGTTTAGCTAGACTTAATATTTAAGTTTTGACTAAGTCAACTCCACACCATAAAGCTAAAGCAGCAGTACAGCAAAGATAACCCAATGTGAGAATAATTGAAATATTTAGACCTGTAAGATACATCTTAATGTAGATGCCAAAGTAAATAACAAAGAAACATATGCATAACAAAGAGAAAAACCATGGGGAAACAACTCATGCCAATCATACTGATTTACATTGAGCTTCATAATCAGCTTGGTGGGCCCCACCAGCGGTTTTATCTGCTTAGTATCAAAAAGAAGTAAAAGGAGGTAATAGAAATTTTAACAAAACAACTGGACCAAACTCACCTTTTTTTTTCTTCAGTGCTGCTTAATGTGTAGTTTTGAGATAGCTGAATAAAAATATTGAATACTAACCTCAAAATAGAAGCTGAATAAAAATTTGCTTGACAGAAGAATAACCCAGAAGACGGTATATCTGAGAGATATGCAAGAATAATATCACTTTATGGAAAAATCAACTAAAGCACTTAAAAATTAGAATAGGGGTTTCTGTTTTCAAGTTACTTCAATACAGAAACTTGGCCTTCTTGCATCCCTCGACCAACATATAACCTGGGCTGTGTAGAAGATTTCACATCAGAACAACATTATGATGTAGTTAATTCAATAAATATTTACCATATTTCCCCAGGTATCGAACATTGGTCAATTCTCATATCTTCTAGGCTGCTACTAACACCAAAATTAGCCACTTGGAAAAAATTCAAACCATTTAAACCATGGCCAAAAGTTGAACAAAAAAATGATCAGTATCCCTAACATTATTCAAATCAATCAAATTGCTTTGAATCATTCCCAGAATACAAACTAGGAGGGAGGACATGATTTTTTTTTTTTGTCTTAATTCAGTTCAATGAGAGTATTAGAGAAAAAGGTTCACATTTGGATTGGTGAGATTTATTTATAACATCTAATGGTTCACATTAGTGAATTTGATGCTGATCGATTTTCAGTTTTGTACAGATAAGCAATAAGCTTGCAGCTTGCAGTATTTTTCTTTTTCTGTTTTCTTTTCCTTATTAACTGTAAAAGTTTTAGTTAATTATAAAAATGTTGGTTGACCCTATGCCAACTAACCTTCAGGAAAAAAAAAACTTTGACACCACACCAGTCTAATATGAAAGTTGTTTAATGTTTCTTACAAACAGGTAATTCGTAGGTTTAGTTTGTTGAAGGAAAATTCAAAAGAATAAGACTAAAATCTGCTACCTGAAACCACCAAGACAAAATCTTGCATATTCGCGAATTTGAGGTCTCAATATAGCTAACAACCGCTGGTACAAGAAAAAATGCCATGCCTATTACATTGGTTGTGAGATGGATGGCAACAACCACCATGTACTGAGTAAGGCACAACCTTCCTATCACATTTTTGGCCGAGCAAACAGGGTACTTCTTCGAAATGTTATAAGAGGCAGGCAGTGTAACTGTCCATATACAAGCTGATAAGAGCTTAAGACTGTATCTTAGTTTATGGCTGTAGCTCATGGTGTGTCTTGCTTTCCATGAAAAAATTATGTCCATAACCACTGAAAAAAATAACAACGAAGTATTGTGAAATTTTGCAGAATAGAAAATTAATTCCTTTCTTTACTAGTTATTTGAGCATAGAGAGATAAAGAGAGAGACATGTAGAGGTTGAGTGTGTGTGAGAGAGAGAGTGAGTGAGTGAGTGAGAGTGAGAGAGAGAGAGAGCAGAGTCAAGGATGGAAGGCCAGGTCGGGCATTATTTACATATACTAAGATCCAAGATACTTGAGGTACTTTTAGATCCTACACTTAGGGGCACTGTTTGAGGAACTTGAAGGGATAAAAGACAAACTATTAAAGTTTTTCATGCCAAAGCTATTATATATGGATGCTCAAAGAAAAAGAAAGATCAAACTACCAAATGGAATTCTCAGTAATAAACACTTTTCTTATCCCTTTATATAACAAGAAGTGTCTCATTTGTTTCTGAAAACCTAGAAAATTACTTCATATGTTTTATATCTGACAACATCCCGAAATTCACCTAATTTCTATGTCATGAATGAAGAGAAAAATGTTATGAAGGAAAGCTGGGCATTTTTTGAAGCAAATGGAGCAAGGGGGGAATAGATGAGATGTTTCTTTCGATTATTAGGGCAAGTGTGCTATTTCCCAAAGAAAATTAATTTTGTATGCTGAAAGAGATCAGCTTTCAACCTTCTACAAGTCTCAGAACTGCATTTGTTATGAAAATGGTTAACAAATCTTCAAAAGTTTGTGGGTCAAGTAAATCAAGAGGAGAGTCTAGTCCATTCCATGCCATAAATATCATCACCTGACAGAATAAAGAATAAAATATCACGAAAATCCATCTCAAACTAATCACCTTAAGTGCAGAGGCCACAGAAAAGAAAAATGAAAGGAGTGAATGATAAATTAAATAACCTGGAGAGCTAGCACATAGAATGTCCACATTCGGAAAAAGCTCCTAAAAAGGTGCCAGAAAGATCGTATCTCCACAAAATTTGTCTTTCCAAGCCACTTTGGTTTGTCCTGTATAAATAAATAAACAATCAATCATAAAAAAGAATTACAGATGTCTTTTGAAAATGACTCACAGTTTAACCAAAACAATAGGAGTTGCTATTTCCCGAGTTATACGACTACCTATGCTTAAAAACAAGCTCAGTATTGAACAGGTATGGAAGCAGATTTTTTTAATATCAGTTCAGTAATTTACAGTCCATCTTCTTTTCTTTTTACAGGTTACTGGTAGCAATCAATGCCAGGCAGTATATTCACCCTTGCTTTAACCAGTAATTTCATACCAACTCTTCAAAAAGCAGACATAAAACTTGGTAATATGTACAAATAGCAACTAACATTATTCCTCATTTAACCTTCAAAAAATATTCCTCATACTTCCAACTAACACCAATATTACTGAGATACTATTTGCAGCCAGCATCAAACCATTATCTTAGTTTGTGTATCTATATTCCTTCCAATGTTGACAATTTTTCCCCTACCCCACTGATTTACCCCCTACCCCACTGATAGATCTTGTCAAGACATCTAACTTTTTTGTAACGATAACATAGATATGTTAGCCAGCCTTGTGTTGACGGTTTTATTTTTATTCCCTTTGTGCAAAAGACCCCAAAAATGCTGCTTTCAAGTAACAAAATTAAAAGTAGATGGAGAAAAATATTAGGTTCCTTTGGAAAAAAATCCTATAAATATTAAAAGAGAAATTTAGATATATCCCCATCACAACTTCATCAATTAGATATTTCCCCATCAAAATCTTAAAATTAGTTATTTTCCCATCTATATTGACTTAATTTATTAATATCCCCATTTCTTATTTTAATCACATAAAAATAAAGTTTAATATTAATAAAAAGTTAAAATGACAGTTTTGCCCTTAGTTCAACATTTCGTCCCTAACTCCTTCCTCTAAAAGCTAGAGAAGCACCCCACTCTGTCCTCAACAATAACTGGAGAGGAAAGAGGTCATAATAACTAGAGTGGAACGAAGCAACCATTTAAATAATTGAGAGCCCAGCTCAGCAAGAAGAGCAGTAGTGTTCGTCATCACCTTGTTTATTAGAGTTAGTTAGATAACTGATTTTCATTATTCATCTTGTATTCTGATCGCCAAAGGCAAAGCTTTGTATCAAATCAATTAGACAATTGATAAGTAATTTCTAGGTTTTTACCTAAGGTTTTGGCTTATGCCGTTTGTATCCAATTTCTGAGATTTTAATAAAATTGAGTTACTTTTCTCTTATCGTATTACAATCAGGGATGTTGCAGCATGTGTGGTGTAGAATCCAAATTAAGAAGTCATTAATTGTGACTTGCTTTTCAAAATCATGTAGAATCATCTCTCGTTTGTAGAAAGTAACTCAATTATGCAAAAGAAAAAAAAATTCATACAGAAAAACTTCAACTGTACACTCAAGATTCAAATATGAAAGGGGATGTTAAAGCTTCCCTTCAGAGAGAGAACAAGGTGGAGGAGAGACTTGCAAAGACAATCCAAAAAATTTCGTTTTGTTGCTAGAAGGGCTGATGCCTCTTTCTGTTGTTCGTGGTAAATGGAGTTCTTGAGCTCGGTTGTGCTCAAGGTTTACTGTTTTTTCTGATATATCTATTTTACCCTTAAAATCTGAGTTTGGTGGTCTTAATTGGCCATTCTTGCTTAAAGCATTGTCAAATTTTTTAATTTAATGTGCCATTGTCAGAACAAATTGTCATTATTTTCAACTTTGAACTAGTGATCACCATTCTCGATGATTGAAGAGGGAGGGGTTGGGGACAGAATTTTGAACTAGGGGTAAAATGTCCTTTGAATTGTTTTTTAACATTATCTTTTATTTTTAAGTGATTAATTAGCAAATGAGTATATTAATAATATAAGTGAATTTAGATGGGGAAATAACTAATTTTAAAATTTTGATGGGGAAATATTTAATTGATGAAGTTATGATGGGCATATATCTAAATTTCTCATATTAAAATAACTAATACCTGGGAGCTGGTACTTGAGTTAGTGGAAGATTCTGAATTGCTGATGCTAGGTTTAGGGAGCCTAATTTGCGTATAAAAGAAGTCACTGTTGGTGCGCATCGGCCAACCAAGCTTGAAACAATCAACTGACCTAGAGACACACAACACATGGAAAGTCAAACGAAAAAGAACATGGTCTTCACAAAACCATCCTATTTAACTTTAATTTGTCTCACCAGAAGAATTCATTAATGTCATCATAGTTTCTCCATTTGGAGTGGTCAGAGACTCCATTTCTGTTTTTCTGGGCTTCCTTCATTAAATAAAGACAAATAAGATCATCAGATTGAAGGTAAACTAATCAAAAGGACATCTGCACTGTTTAATTGACCTAAACCCTGAACGTATGCATTACTTGATTAATAACATTGTGTAGTTGTGAGGAAATATTAAAGCTGTACATTTAAGAACAATTATACAAGAAGATACACGGGGCTAAGAGAACACCTTCCAGGTCCACTTCTAACCATTTTCCGGATCATAACTCATAAGAACAATTTAAGATTATTTCTGATTCCAGCAAATTAATTTTCTCTTTAGTCTTCTACTGTTTAATTGGCCAAACCTTGAACATTAACCTCATATAAATCTTGATGCCTAGACTCTTTTACTTGTTTGATTGGAATGCAGTATTGTACAAAAGTGATATTATATCAGACCTCATCTATGACATTGTATATAGGCGTGACAACATTGGTAAGGAATGATTCGGGTTCCCCTCCATAAGCTGGCTGTACCTTCTCACCTGTATTTAAGCTAACTGCACCAGAGAGTACTCCATAAAGTTCATATGCCATCTGAAATATCAGTGGGAACACACAGCTCATCAACCAAATTAAAACATGGATTATCTTGCATGTAAAATACCTGGAACTGCCTTCTGCATACAGCAATTTTAAAAAGAAATATGAAGTTGCAAGGTATTTATAAAAAAATGAAAATAGAAAAGGTACCGCTTATTACGTACATTGTGAAATATGTAGCATAAGCATTCTGGCATCAGTCTAAGATTTGAAGCCTCACCCCAAATAAGGAAATAAAGCGCTATATATAATAATTTATGCTGTTGCACCTCTTGCTTCACAGAAGGTAGCCTGTCAGACCCAAACCAATATAATCCATCAATAAGTGGAAAAAGATGTCTGCATGAGTATTCACATAAAAATATGTTAGACCAAAACTTTACCATATATTGCTTTTACGGCTCAAGAACTTGCACCAACTCAAGTAATTTTTGAAAACCTTCATCAATAATTCATTTACTGCTCTGTCATCAAGCTGACCAACAAAAGATTTCATGATTAATTACAAAACAAAAAAATAGCAACAAACCACAAATGAACAATCTACATCATAGTATCCAGAAATTCCACCTTTGTCATAACAGAAGGCTTTGGATTCAATCTAACTTGCATATTAGCCAGTAAGAGAATTAAATGCTCCCTTTGGTTTGCTACATTTCCTTTCTAAGCAACAAGGAAAAAAACAAATTAGTAAGAACATGAGAAGTATTTTTTTGTATCTTTCCAGCATATATAGAGTCCAAAACAGACAAATTTAACCACCTTAACAGAAAAAATAATTCAGCTTAATAGGCCTCAAACATTAAGACTCCACTAATATAATACAGATTCACCTTTTATTTTTTCTCTTATTTTTTATTTTTTATTTTTTATTTTCCAAATTCCAGCCACTGTTTTGCAATATTTCCAGATAATCCTCAAGTTTCTAACGTGAAATAAAGTCTTTTTAAAATAGGATATGAATCTAAGCCATCTCATTCAAATTATACAAATTGTTTCAAACTAGTGTAAATATGGGCTGTAATAGCTAAGCATGGCCATAATGGCATCTTCAAGCAATACCAAACTAAACATGTTTTCCTTGTAGATAAAAAAACTATGAACAAAAACATTGCCCTAGCATTGTTTGGTGAACCCAAAACAAAAAATTATGGTTCCACCGCTGCTGATTAAAAAGCTATTTATGTCAGGATGAGAGATAATAATCATTGTTATTAATTGATTTTTTAATGCTGAGTTATTTGAATGCACGAGAAATAAATGCAGGCTTCAGATGGATACATAAGAACTATTTGGCGGCTTTGCAACCATGGCAAAAACCTAGGTTACAATTGAAGAAACATAGATCTCCAAGACAGAACTACAAATATTACGGTCCAATTAGCCTTGTATGGTACCACTATGTATTGGTATAGCACGGGACTATGATATTCAATTTGTTGTACCTGGAAGCCAAACCAAGTTTGAAGCCATTCAAGCAAGTCAGCTGCGCTAGTTGTTTCTTCTTCACTATTAACAGAAGGCAATCCTCTAATATTATACACAGCAGAAACTGCAGCTTTGATCTATAAAAACAAAAAAGATTATTGATGAACAAGTTATGTCATAACGTCAAATTCACTAGATTGCTGTGGCACAAATATGCCATTGTAAGAAACCAAAACTAAAAAGGGACCTCCAAAAAGTGCATTATAGGTTGTTGCCGGCCTCTTGTATGAAGCGGTAGAATATTGTACCGGCCATATTTTTCTTCAAGGCTTTCACCGGCCGCAGAACTCTGTAAAAACAAACCAAGTTCAATTAACAAAGAAGAGATAGTTGAAGTTACTCATGTTACCTTTAAGCAGAGATTGATATTAAATGCACCTCTTGTGCAGTTCCTGAAACAACTGCTTTGAGAACTTCTAGAAGAACCGTGGTGATTTCATGTTCATTTGATTCCTTCTTTCTGCAAATGAGAGAGAGGTATATCACATACATATTCTAAATGTGGTTACTTTGTAGCAATTAGCAGTCTTTACCAGACCTGACCAGCATGCTTAGGAACCAGTAAATCAACAATAGGTAAATAACTTATTATATAGCATTGCAAAAAAAAAAAAAAAATTCAGTAAATACCATAAATGTCATAAAAAAGGTGGAGAAAAAAAAGAAAAGGTTACAACACCTTTCGAAGAAATTTCTGAGTTCCCTAGCATCACTTTTCTCCTTTCGCATGGGAGCAGTCGCCTTCCAATCCTGTTAACATTTGGAGAATTTTCTTTTATTCATGCCCACAAAAATACATAAACAAAAGAATTCCTGAAGCACTATACATAGATAAGAATTTCAGTGTTTAAGGACCTGTTCAAGCCGTCGCAGAAGTGCAGTCTTAAACTGACGAATACCTCTGCCACTGGATAGTGGATCCATTAAATGTGCCTTTTCAAATGCATGAAATCGGCCTAATGTTTGTACAAAAGAACCAGGGTCATAAACCATGCAATTACCAAAACCCCCTTTTAAGGAGCATTTTCACAAACACGTTTCAAGCATGACCAGTACACAATAAAACATATTTCACTCACATAAGTAAGCAACTCGAGGTGACTCGGCTTCAATCTGATTAGCCACACGAAGGAATGGCCTTATCTCTGACACAAGAGTAGAAGGCAACTTCTCACTGTCAAAGGGCTTTACTACATACCCACTCGTCCCACCAATCTGTGTTGCTCGATTGGAGAAGGACGGCTGTCTCCAGGGGTGTGATGTAGAGGTGGTACGAGTCGGCCGGTGAGAAGGACCCACCGGTATGATCTCCTCCATTGTACTGAGCAGAGAGAACGAGAAGAGGCGAGGTGAGACACTGCAGTGGCATTTGTACAGATTTGTAAGTTGAGCACGTTAAGTATTGCTGTCTGTTTGCTTTCTCTTTCTGGCTTTAGTCTTTTTTGGGGGGTGAATGGGGTGTGGGGGTTTCTTTTGATTTCTTTTCTTACTTTTTTGGTTTTTGATTTGATTTTGCTATAAAGTTGAGTTTGGATCGTTGCTGTTTGCGCTCTCTCTCTCTCCTCTGTGTCTGAGAGTGCGGAAAAAGGTAGGGTGTGGCTTTTTTGAATGGGGCGGGAGCGATTAGTGTCTAATTAATTATAATTTAATACTGGTTCGTCTTTTAAGAAGGCGATTAATATTTAATTAATTATTATTTAATAGTGCTTTGTCTTTTAAGAAGGCGATTAGTGTCCAGTTAATTATAACTTAAAATCTTTTTTGACCTAACCAAATAATATAAGTACTTTATAATTCAGTTTAATAACGTTATCATTTAATTTATTGACTTCATCATTCAGTTTATTTAAATAATTTATCATAAACTATTTTGATTTAACAATAACGATGATTTCTGAAAAACTGTGTTCAAATGACAAAAAAAAATTAAAAAAATAAGAGTTATTTTAGCACGAATCTAACGTCATTGGATATTTTTAACAATGTTATTTAAATTAAAAATATAAAAATCGTAATTATGTTTCTATTATTAAAAGGAGAGTTTTATCTTTATAAGGTATTGTATCCACTATGGTCTAATTTAAAATAGGTCGCTCATGATTTAGAAACTTCAATAATTTAGATTAGCGATTTTATTAAGGTAGATCAAGTAAATTTCACATTAGACAAAATAATCATGTACACCACATTCAAATAAATAAATAACAAACTTATTGCTTAGTTGGACAGTTTTCAACGTGGAATTGTAAAAGAAAAACTAATGAATGTATCAATATAGGAGTAGAACTAGGGTGCTCCTAAGCTCACCAAGCCCTTCCGTGAGCGCGACTCTAAAACCTATCGAATTGACTTCAAACGACATTTCCAAACCGTTAGATGTTCAATCTATATTAAAATGTGCTTGGAGACCAAATTTTACATTTTTTGGAATTTTTTTACTATTTATTAAGATGGTTTGAAAATCGCTGCTTTCCAATGGTGCAGAATTTTAATAAAAACAGCGATTTTCAAACCATCTTAATAAATAGTAAAAAAATTCCAAAAAATGTAAAATTTGGTCTCCAAGCATATTTTAATATAGATTGAAAATGTCGTTTGAAGTCAATTCGATAGGTTTTAGAGTCGCGCTCACGAAGGGCTTGGTGAGCTTAGGAGCACCCTAGTTCTACTCTCAATATAGTCATATAGAAGATGTGCGTAAAAAATTCAAAATTATATAGACGTGAAATTGGTGGCACTATCTCCTTATGTGATTAAGAACTAAACTATGAAGTAAGAAGTTTAGACCTCAGTTAAGTTGCTAAATGTGAATTAAATAAGTAAATTTAAAATGGCTTAAGTCTAATTAATTTTAGACATTCAAATTTCAAATATCTAGATAAGTGGTTCAACCTTTATTTCATCATGTGGCATGTGAAATTCATGACAATAACGAATTAACTTTTAGTTCTCAATCAAACAAAAATATTTTAGACAACTAAAAATTAATTTTAGTTCTCAATCAAACACAAATAACTTAGCTGGCCTAAAATTAGAACAACCAACTTAGACTTTTTTAAAATTTAGGCACCAACTAAACTTCATCAAATGGAATAAGCACAAGGATATCAAAGAAATAGTATAAAAGTATTATTATTCAGAAAAATATTACCAGTTTGAATAATTTAAAATGAATACTAGATTCATATTATTTAATTATATATTTTAAATAATTTTAATTTGAAAAAAATACTAATTTAACTATTATCATTGCCTATAATTCTGAAACGCACAAACAAAGAGTAGAACTAGAATGCTATTAAGTTCATCAAGTTTCTTTGTGAACTTAACTCTGAAATCTATCAGATTAGCTTCAAACAACAAATTCAGATCGTTGAAACCGATTTACTTTACGAGTGATGCGTTTATATGCAAAAAAAATTAATTTAATATAAAGTTAAGCGGTCAAAATTAGAAGGTTTATAAATTAATTTAATACATTCATTTTTTGAATATTTTTTATACTACTTGACTCTATAAAATTAATTCGAAAATATAAAAAATTTGTATGTAAATGCATCAGTCATAAGCTAGATTTGTTTCAATAATTTAAATTTATCGTTTGAAATCAATCTGATAAATTTTAAAATTAAATTTGTAAAAACACTTGATGTACTTGAGAACACCTTAGGTCTACTCCACAAACAAAATACAACCAACACGGTACTTTCTATTTTCTAGTGAATGGTGACTAGTACGCTGGAAACTTGAAAGGACAAAAAGATAACGAGTCCAGAGACAGGTTAGCTGATTAGCTCTCACCACTTTTAAATGGATCGCCTTTTTTTTTTTTTTCCAAAAGCAGCATTGGCATTGTCAGCTTTAATTCGTGATTAGTGCGCTGTAATTACCATTATCAGTCCCATCCCATCTTGCACAAATATTTATCAACTTTCACATTAAGAAAAACGTGCCCTTCATAAAGTAAAAGTTTTCTTGTCGCTCCAAGTTTGGGGATGACAAAAACACAATGAGTCAGAAATTTAATTCCGCACATTGGACGAAGAAATCTATGTACTATGTCAAAAAAAAAAAGGCCATATATAAAAAATTAATGGGGTCATAAAAATGTTGTTTACTTTATTGCTTACACTCAGCTGCCCTCCTGAATTTTGAGTTTTATGGAGATCGGGACGTTCCGATCGACTTTGTCCTCCCTTGAAATTTTTTTGTCTCCCTCTGAATGTTTGATTTGTAATTTGAGTTAAATTTAGAGTTAAAATTAAAATAAATTTCTTGAATTATAATTGGTAATTAGAATTATAAGTTAGAGCATCAGAAATTACAAGTCAAAGCATTGGAAAGTATAAGTTAAAGTATTATTTTTTATCGAGTACCTAATTAGTTAATAAGTTTAAATCCGATTAGCTATTTAAATTCGATTTAATATTTTTTTGTGTCATGACGAAAATTCTGGGTTGTGGCCAAAATCATGCGCCGGAAACACAGATTCTGCAGTAAGTTTTAAAATTATCTTCAGTGATACGTATTGAATTATGAACTTAAAACTTTTCATAATAAGAAATATATCTTAGTTAAATGGATTGGGCATGGCTCTCTTATGCATTACTTATTCAACCAAACTCGCATGTTTGTCATATTCCACCACCATGTCTTTTTTTATGAATTTAATAACGCAGTGAAACATTTAGGTTAAAGAAAGCAACTATAATATATTATATATAAAGGGATAATGAAAGCAACATTGCATTTATTTCGGCAATGGCTGCTAGGGGTGTTCAACCGGTCGGTTCGGGTCAAACCGAACTTTTTTTGCCGAACCACAGTTTGAACCGAATTTTGAAAACCCAACCGAACCGACCGAATTAAAATTCCAAACCAATCTAAAACCGAACCGATTAAACCGATTTAAACTTCGGTTTGTTCGGTTGAACCGAATACAAACATTTCAAGTTACAAATAAACATTTCAAAATCGGTTGGTTCGGTTCAAACCGATTTGGATAACATTTTTTATAACTATACAAGCTGGTTTTTGATAAACCGATACATTTTTTATTAAACCAGTTAGTTCGGTTCAAATCGATTTGAAGATCCCAAAACCGAACCGAACTATTTAAACTGAACTTCTTCAAAAATTAAACCAAACAACCGATCCAATTAAACCGAAATTTACCGGTTCGGTTTAAAACCGAATAAACCGATCCATTTGAACACCCCTGATGGCTGCTGAATGCAGAAGAGGTTGGTTTGTCTAAGTTGTCTTTCTCCACTACTAGTGCAATTATGAAATGTAAATGCATATACTTAACTACTAAGATAAGATTCCAGTGGGGCACACTACCTTTTTAGGAATGTACTCGTACAGTTGTACGCTTTAGGTCTTGGGCCCACTTTTTTAACGGACTTGTTAGTTGAAACCGGATCCAAAAATTGAGGCATACTTAATTTAATAATTGATCGAAACGATCCGGCCCATAAGCCCAATTTATTGTCAGTACTTTGATGCCAAGATGATCCAAGGAATTAATTAAGGCTAGCCCGTTTCTTTTTACTAGTACTTGCCAAAGAAAATAAAGAAGGGATTCATTTATAACATTTGAAAGTTATAACATCTTACAACAATTTAGTTTTGTGATTTTTAAAGTCCAACAATCATCCAAACCGTTCAACATGTAATCTATATTAAAATGTGCTTGAAGATCAAATTTTACAATTTTTTGAATTTTTTTTACTATTTATTAAGTATTTTACAAAACTTATGTTTTTAGATAATTCTGGACCACTGAAAAACAACAGTTTTGTAAAATACTTAATAAATAGTAAAATTTGATATTCAAACACATTTTAGTACATATTACATGTTGAACGGTTTGGATCGACTGTTTGGATTTTAAAAATCGCAAAACAAAATTGTTGTAAGATGTTATAACTTTCAAATGTTGTAAGTGGATCCTCTTCAAGAAAATAAATCAATTCTTCGAAGTTTGATTTTTGTTAATATAAAGCGATTGTCAATTGTACGACATATCTAGTAAAAATTACTAAAGTGAATTATTTACTTATCTCAAATTAGATTTGAAGTACGTAATATCCAACTTAAAGCCAATTTCCCTAAATTCCTATCCCTGAAGCTGTGAAGCAGCCTTCTGCCTTCAGCGATGGGATTGTAGGAGTGCAAACGGATCGGATAGTGGTAAAACTATATCCGTATCCGTTTTATTTTTTGAATACGAATCGGATACTAGACTGATATAGATTGGATATTAAAACATATTTATTCATAATATATATATATCTACTATTTAAATACAAATAATTAAAATTTAAACACCATATTTATATTTGTATCCGTATCTAATTTTTTGATACAGATCCGGATACGGTCGAATAAATATTCGATTGATTTGCATGTAAATATAACTTTTTTTAATCAATATATTTGTTCAGTGATAATCGCTGCTGACCATTAAAAAAAAAAAAAAAAAACGGGAAGCATTCTCCAGCCCGCGAACTAGTACGTTGGATGACCATCAATCAATCCATCATCGTCCAAAATAAGATCAGTGCGACAGTGCATTATTAGAAAGGTTGCAACATGATCTCTATCGTACTTTTGTACTGCGAGTGAGGCATCGATGTAGAACTGGTCACAAAAATTATGTTGTATAGCTTTAACGTACACGAAAGTATCGCCGTTGATCACTCAGCAACAAATCCAGTTACCACGTGATGGGCCCAAGTGACGACGCGTGTGTATCCAATCAGAGCACTAGAAGGGTTCTGACTTTAATGTACACGAAAGTATCGCCGTTGATCACTCAGCAACAAATTCAGTTACCACGTCGTGAGCCCAAGTGACGACGCGTGTGTATCCAATTAGAGCACTAGAAGTGTTCTGGTCGTTTTGTTCCTTATCCGTACAGTCACTCGCGTAGTCGCGTGTAACAGCAGCCTAATTACAGCCTCGACCGAAATTTTTTTTCTTACCACCCTCTAAAATCCGAATTAAATCAATACCACCCGTTTAATCCGATTTCAGATTTCGCCACGTACGTACCTTGAATCTGCGCACGGATCCCAAATCCGTGCGCAAGGTGGATATGCGCACAGATCGGTTCGCAAGGTGGATATGCGTACGGATCGGTTCGCAAGGTGGATATGCGCACGGATCGGTGCATATCCACAATGAGCACGGATCGGTGCATATCCACAATGAGCACCTATCCGTGCGCATAGCCACCTTGCGAACCGATCCGTGCGCATATCCACCTTGCGAACCGATCCGTCCGCATATCCACTATGCGGACGGATTTGGGATCCGTGCGCAGATCCAAGGCGCGTACGTGGCGGAATCTGAATTCTGATTAAACGGGTGGTATTGATTTAATTCCGATTTTCGAGGGTGGTAAGAAAAAAAATTTCGGCAGCCTCGATGGATTTAATCATATCCATAATTCCATGGAATTCAGATCCAGTGAAGTAACCCAAAAATTGGGTGTTGGATCGGGACCGTCCGATTCAAATTCATAACCATCCAATTAAAGTAGAGCACACGTGTCTCAACAGATATGTTCAAATTCCGAGACGATCTCGAGCGACAGATTCAATTCAGACGGTTCCGATCCAAAACTCAAAAATTGGATTACTTTAGGAGATCTGGATCCTAATTCCATATCACTAGAAAAGGTTCTCAACACCACAACGAATTAAACGCCGGGGATAGGGGTCTGTTTTCTCCAGCTTAAAAGCATCTGCATTCTGATATTATTAAAATTTCTCTGGCAATTTCTAATTCAGTTTCAGAAATTTGAGAGAATTTTTTATTTAGAAACTATGCAGAAAAATTTCAAATTCAAAACTATTTATAAATTCCAAACTCTACGTTGACTAAATGATTGTCTCAAATTTCTATTTAATTTATTGTTGACGTGACTTAATAGAAATTTCAAAATTAATTTTAGAGATGTTTGAGTTTATAAAATTTAGAGACATTAACTTTTAAAAAATAGGTAATAATTATTTAGAAAACTATATATATATATATATATATAGAGCTGGGCTATGGTGAGTTGCGAAGTAAGATGTCATTTTTACTTCACGCTCATATTTTTATTTTGAAAATCTAAACGCCCGATCCAAACCGCTCAACATGTTCTCCATATTGAAATGTGCTTGGAGACCAAATTTTATAATTTTTGGAATTTTTTTACTATTTATTAAGCCACTTTGAAAATCGCTGATCGCATGGTCTAGAATTTTTTACTGTTTTTTACTGTTCACCCGGATCTGGGATTTTCAAAGTGGCTTAATAAATAGTAAAAAAATTCCAAAAAATATAAAATTTGGTCTCCAAGCACATTTCAATATGGAGAACATGTTGAGCGGTTCGGATCGGTTGTTTAGATTTTCAAAATGGAGTATGAGCGTGAAGTAAAACGACGTTTTACTTCACAACTCACCATAGTCAATCTCTATATATATATATATGGAGAACGGTCAGGATTCAACGGATCATGGACAACTTTGAAGTATCTGACAACAAGCACATATTCATTTCTGCACTTTTGCGCTTTCAACCTCTATTCTTTCTTAATTAATTACAGAAAATTGTAAATCTAAGAAGTGGAATATTTGACTATGTATATATTTGTTATTGTAAATATATAATTGTGTCGAATATATTGTCCCAATTCTTGCCATCATTTCCTTTATGAACATTATTTAGAAAACCATTTGTTCTTTATATTGGTGGAGCTTTGACAGAAAAATAATATGCACGTTTCTTGCTGTTCATAGCGGTGTCAATGCTTAATTTCTCCATGCATCATTTATTTATTTATTTAAGTATGTATTTAACAGAAACATAAAATTAATTTTGCTTTTATCAAATGAAACCTAGTCGTTAATTGTTCTTCATCCATTATCATGACAAATTAAGTATAAACATCCATATTATGACATTTATTTCATTGCCACAACGGGCTATACACTTGCTCAATGCATGCAGAATTATCTCCTACATAATTATAAGCACTACTGTAATTATAACACTCTATTTGCTCCCCAAATTCAAGCTCATCTTCTCCCATCGCATACCACTCACGGCCTGTGGATCCCACGGCTTCCATACCCATTTCCTTCCATGCGCCATCATCACTCGCATCATACATCATCGTTCTCAACGCGTCATACTTGTCAGAATCAAAATCGATGCATTCGAGGCCTCCATCATCACTATCCATGTCATTTGGCCCCGTCATGGATTCATCATCACCAACCACCATTAAACCCGAATCAGACCCGATCTCAGCTTCAAGAGATCGGATAACAAAATCCAACCGTTCATTTTCGCATTCATCGGTAAATGGCACATCATCTAACAATTGCATTAGGAGAGCGCCGTCTATCTCCGGCAAATGAATTCTCTCTATGTTGTAATCTTCTTGCACGGACATGGTGAGGTTGTCATAACCTTGGCTTGGAATTGAATCCATAAAATTGAGCACTTGATCGAGCTGAAGAGGATAGATAGAGAGAAAATTGGGTCAAACAATGCAAACTATCTGGTAAAGAGAGGGAGTTGAGAAACTGTGGGATGATGGTTGCAGGAACGCTATGAGTTATTGGACATGTATATATAATCCATTTGGTCGTCGCACTTTTTTTGGACAAGTATTTTTCCTACTTTATTAAGCCAAATGCAGTTAGACAAGTGGTCTATGCCTGCGTACGGGGCTCTCTTTCTCTCGCCCTCTTTGACTGTCGTCTGTCGCTAGACGGCTAGAGCGCGTACAGACGGTTAACATTTTTTTTTTTTATTGTAACACCCAAATTGTGTCCCCATGTAGGGTCAAATGACATGGAACATAAGTTCAAATAATTATCTATTATTGTGCCCACGTAGTAAACACTAAGGTCATGTTTAGTTGTGAAGTAAAGTTAATGAGGATTAAATATCTTATTTCATATTACTTTACATATTTATATCTCGTTTGGTAGTTTAACTCATGATTTAAATTAATTCACTTAGAAGAGTAAGGTGTTGGAAAATGAGCATTTGTCCATGACAATGGACTCTGTAGGTGGAGTAAGTTAATCTACCTAGAGAAACGAAATAACTTATTCCGAATTAACTCGCATCTTACTCCACCTTACTCCTCTTCTTTTACTCCTCATTTGGTACTTAAGTGTGGAGTAAGAGATTTACTCTACCTCTTACTCCACAACCAAACATGACCAACGTGATCAAACAAAATTAAAGAAATGTACTATAACCACTAAAGTAGTTATCCATGTCTATATCCCACATGACCACATGGGTTTTTGGTAATCCAAAATACCATAATACAACTAGTATGTCTTTTAACTTGAATAAAAACAGCATACTTATTGTTTTTCAATTGTTTTTATGTTATTTTATTTTTGTAGTTGATATAGCTAGAAATTAATTTTCACTTTAATATTTAGATTCCAGTAAAGAAAAAGTAAGTAATTTGATAAAAGAAAAGGTTAAATATTTATTTTATATTCAATTTGTACTACATATTTAATTATTTATCATATTGCACTACATCCACAAATTCAAACAAAATTCAGTCGTCCATAATTTTTCGATGTAAGCTTTATGTTATACTACTTATGAGTGAGTGGCTACTCTACTCACATAAGCATATGAGGGCATATGCTTATAAGTCGTTTTTGTGTTTTGAAGTCCAAATAGTTGATCTGAAGCGTTCAACATGTTCTCCATATTAGAATGTGCTTGGAGACCAAACTTTACATTTTTTGGAATTTTTTTACTATCTTTTTAGAATTTTTAAAAACTGTGTTTTAATATGACAAAAAAATATAAATTTTTTTTTTGAAAACACTGTTTTGAATTTTTTTTAAAAAATAGTAAAAAAATTTCAAAAAATATAAAATTTGGTCTCCAAGCACATTCTAATATGGATAACATATTGAGCGCTTCAAATTGACTATTTGGACTTTAAAAACGTAAAAATAACTTATAAGCATATGCCCTCATATGCTTATGTAAGTAGAGTAGCCAACCTCCTACTTATGATATATAATTTATACTTGAGGAGGGATCAGATGCACCCTTTTTTGGTGACATCGGATGACATCGTGCATTTTCAAAGTCCAAACAGTCGATTCAAACTGTTCAATATGATGGATATATTAAAATGTGCTTGTAGATCAAATTTTATATTTTTTTGAATTTCTTTACTATTTATTAAGTATTTTACAAAATCGTTGTTTTTAGACCATTGAATTTTTGTACCCATCTTAATAAATAGTAAAAAAATTCAAAAAAAAATGTAAAATTTGATTTGCAAGCACATTTTAATATATCCATCATATTGAATGGTTTGGATCGACTGTTTGGACTTCGAAAATGTAGGGTGTCATCCGATGTCACCAAAAAAAGGTGTTATCCGATCCCTCCTCTTTATACTTTAGGTCACATTAAAAACATATATTAAAGTGAAACACTATACAATATACCTTTCATGATAGTCACCATCATTCGTTATACTTTTTATCATTCATTATAATTTTTATCAGTGTTGTAAAATACGTCCGTTTAAACCGATTAATCGGCCGATTAGTCGTTGGCAGTGACCAAATCGTTAAGGATTTTCCTGACTAATCGGCCGATTTTTTTTTTCTAATTATGACTGATTATTCCCGATTAATCGCTTGGCGGTACCCTGTCCATCCGACGAGCGCATACCGTTATTTACAACACTGCTTTTTATAGAACCTCACGCTACAGTGAAGGCTATTTAAAAAATATTGAAATAAATTATAGTAATGAAAAGCATAAAGTTTCGATGTAAAAGGCGATATAATTTATAGCAAAAAAAAGGGTGGCATTTAGCATAAACCGTGCTAGTGAACAAAATTATTGGGCTCACGAGGAAAGGGTGGCATTGTGGCAATTGGCAAACTTGTCAACCGCACTTTCCAGATAAGCAAAGGAAAAGAAAGCAACAAGAATAATTAATATTCAGAAAAAATATATCAAGAAGAAGAGGAAGATTGAAGAAGAATTATTCGGTCTATACTCTATAGGGAAGGGAATCAGAGTAGGTCCGATGCCCATCGGACCTACCTTGGTTCGATGGGTGTGATAACCATCCGATCTGCATCAATATTCGTGTGATCTGTGTCAAAATACGTGCAAGTCTGTATCAATTTCCGTGCGCATAGATCTTGATTCAAATCGTACGGTGATAGAGCTAATTGAACCTAAATGTATGTCCGATGCCCATCGGACCTACTCCTATCTCATAGGGAAGCTGAGTGGTGATTGATTGAATTTGAGAGATGGAAAAGGGAGACAAGTGGACAAGGAAGCAAGGGGGCAGACAGGCAGGAATCAAGCAGCAGTGGATCTTATCTCCTTCCCTCAAATTATTATTTTAGTGAGGTTAAGACTCTTAGAGCGCGATTGATGGTTTATGCAAGTGGGGCTGCCACCAAAGCGAGCCGCTTCACCCTCGGTTTTCATTGTGGCTGTTCTTTGGTGCATTTTCATGTGGCTGTTTTTGTTTTTGTTTTTTAATTTTCTATTTGGTTGGTTTTCATATTATCATGAATGTGATAATTGGATAAGAGGTTTGGGATTTTCATGGAGAATTAAATTTTAATACATTTTGACTGAAGTTTTTCATTTTATAATTTTGTACAATTATATAGGGACGAAGCCATACTTTTTAAGTTATGGAGTCAAATTAAGATTGGAAATTAATTATATAAATTTTTTCATGCTGAATGAATGGAGGTCAATTATATATTACCAATATCATTTTACTCTAAACTATATAAAAATTAATACATGAATACAATATATTTTTTTAAATAAATGGCGTCAATTGACCCTCATTCAAACACATGAGTCCGCCCCTGCAACTTTATTAACATTGGTTGATTTAAATTGTCTTTATGTCAGAAATATGATTAGTATGATAGAGCCATGTACCAAAGGTCCTCAATAACTACTCGCGAGTCAAGCAAAGAACCATTGTTGAAGGGCCCCAAGTCCAACTACACAGGTGGGCCATAAGTGCTCAATAATGGCCCAATAAAAGCCCACTCGGCAAGCCTGTTCAGCGAGAGCAGGTCCAGCCCGAGCTCAGGATCATCACGCTGTAGTGACCGCCATAATCGTTTTCGTACAACTATTTGTCAGATTATGGAGTCGCGAGTTACTATAACCACTTCTATACGATGGTTACAGACTAGCCTATATAAGGCCCAAACCCAGCCGAGTTAGGAGTTCACAATTCTATTCACACAAGGTATCTATAAAGAAGAGTTTGAATACCTTACTAATCACTACTCTCTCTCAAGAATATACGGTCGAACCTCCCGGAGATAGGATGTATCAAGTTCGTTTCGTTTTTGCATTGTGGTTTAAAAAAAAAAAGAATATAATTCATGAATCATGATGTATGATGTATGAAAATTGTCTATTTTCTTATTTTAAGTATCATAGAGTTGGAATCAGAGTAGGTCCGATGCCCATCGGACCTACCTTGGTTCGATGGGTGTGATGACCATTCGATCTGCATCAAGATTCGTGTGTTATGCATCAAAATCCGTGTAAGTCTGTATCAATTATCGTGCACATAGATCTTGATGCTAATTGTACGGTCCTAGAGCTAATTGAACCTAAATGTAGGTCCGATGCCCATCGGACCTACTCCTATCTCCATAGAGTTAGGCATAGTTTTATATTTAGGTAAATGTACTATTTACTGTGTTAATCATTCTTCCAATTTCTTGTTTTGTGCGGCTTAAACAATAACACGTCCCTCATCCACAGGAAATCCAAATTTGTTAGTGGGTCAGCTTGCCGTCAGGCAACATCCGAGATCTAATTCATTCATAACTAGATTTCATTGTATAAATAGCTAGTCAATGATAATGACGTTACCACGGGATATTTGCGTACATAACCCCGCATTTATCTTATTTTGAATTACAACTAATTGTCATTTTCAATAAACAAGTTCATTGAAATTAGTACAATTTTTTTTAATAAGTTTATAGTCAAAGTTTCTCAAATTGCACCTGATGGTATTTATTGAATTTCAAATCTGCAAAAAAAAAAATTAATGACAAGTAAAATTTTAACTAATTGTGCTAGACACAATTATATAAGTTTTTAATAACAAAATTTTCAAATTCAAATAACAAAAAAAAAATCACTAACGATCTATACTATTTTCTTTACACTTGAGTAAAAGAATATTATATTTGACATTATTCGAACTTAGAAATCCAATGCTTGTACTTATTTTAGAATTTGACTTTTACAAGCTTTTGACGTTAACCAAAGTAAAATTAAAATATCATATTTTTTTTAAATATACACTTGAGTAAAAGATTTGGTATTATTTAAACTTAGAAAAATCAATGCTTGAACAGTTGAACTTCTTCTAGAATTTGACTTTTACAAGCTTTGATGTTAACCAAAGTAAAAATAAAATATCAAAATTAATTTATATGAACATATAAAAAAAAAAAATATAGAACAAATTGATTGGTTTTACTTTGATATTTGAGTTTTAGATTTTGAGTTATTAAAGTTTCAAAATTGAGAACGTGGTAGAGCACCAATAAAGATATGGAAACAAATCTGCTGTTATTCTTGAGGAATAACAGGAACATGTTATTCCGATTCCAACCGTTTATATTTTTTAATGCGCGAATGTCAACGAATTTTTTTTTTATAAGCGAATCTCAATCAATATCAAGAATAACAGCAGATTTATTTCAATATCTGAAATAGTAGGTTCTTGTTATTCCTCAAGAATAACAACAGATTTATTTCCTAAAAATATTGAATCCTTATTATATAAAAACTATCATTATCTCACTGACTGTATGACTGTATGCCAATATGAGCACAAAAAAACACCAATAGAAATATAATATGTACAACAAACACGAATACAAACCTGTATAAATTTTAAAAAATACGAGTATCAAAACAATTATGCTGATGATATTATTTTCTTTTCCGCCAACTAAAACCAGTCTTTGCATGGCTAGTATTTGCTTTATACCAATTAACCTAGAAAATATCTTCATAGAACCAACTTTTTTCAAAGGTGTAATTGATAATTGCAGGGGCAGAGATAGTGTATTGATTTTGAATTTAATGGAGATTTATCGGTTTCGACTAACTTTGTTTTCTCTGAAATTTTTTTTGCTCCTCTTTGGACGTTTGATTTGTAATTCGGGTTAAATTTAGGGTTAAAATTGAAATAAATTTGTTAAATTTTGATTGGTAATTAGAATTATAAGTCAGAGAATCAGAAATTACAAGTCAAAACATTGGAAAGGATAAGTTAAAGCATTGTTTTTTATAGAATACCCAATTAGTTAATGGATTTAAACCCGATTCGATTTTTTTTTTTGCCCCCCCCCAGTAGTCAATCCTGGATCCGCCCATAATTGGTTTACATAATTGAGCTCTCTTAACTTGCAAAACTCAGAAATGTATTGTTATCTTATTTTCTAGACTGCTGATCAAGCATGTTTGATTATTTTATTTAGTTTAGAAATGAATTCTTGTTCACCTAGCATGTTCAGTTATATATGGTATGCTAGATCAGCTTTAAAAAGAAAACAATACATACAGGTTAGTGTGAAAGTCTGATTTTGGACTTGAATCATTGCATTAGTTCAAATAGGTCATGAAAATTGTATTGGTTAAATAAACCATAATTATAATTATGCTTGATTTAATATAACTTTGTCATACATGAAAATGCTAATACGACAGAAAAGGTGTAGGCCCCTAAAATTCTTGATTTTATTTTGTGTTGAATTTGTATAAAATAATTGAAAATATTTTTTAGTATGAGATAAAAGATGATGTTTTTAAATTGTTAGGATAGTATTACTGAATTTCAAATTTACAACCTTTTACATTTACTATTTTTTTCCTTTTTAATAAATTGCAATCAGGGACGGGTAAAAAACTATAAACTGATCAAATGGAGGTAAATTGATCCATTTTAGTAGATGAGTTCATAATTGACTCTCATATACCATCACAAAAAATTTACATTAGTGACTTTCATACTGGTAAAAATTAACATAGCTAAACTATACTATAAAATATATAGAGGAGGGATCAAATTACACTGTTTTTTGGTGACATCGAATGACATCATCCATTTTCAAAGTTCAAACAGTTGATCCAAACCGTTCAATATGATGGATATATTAAAATGTGTTACATTTTTTTGAATTTTTTTACTATTTATTAAGATAGGTACAAAAATTCAATGGTCTGAAAACAACGATTTTGTAAAGTACTTAATAAATAGTAAAAAAATTCAAAAAAATGTAAAATTTGATCTGCAAGCACATTTTAATATATCCATCATATTGAACGGTTTGGATCGACTGTTTGAACTTTGAAAACTTTAAAAATGAACGATGTATCACCAAAAACGGTGTAATCCAATCCCTCCTCATATATATAACATTATGACTCGCAATACTGATCTCCATTAAAAATGTTCCTGCCTCCAAATATAGATTTAACTTTTCCGTTGTGAATTATGATATTAACGCCATCATTTTAACTTGTAAGTGAAATATTCTATATAGATTGATTTACTGTTAATGCATATGTTACTGTTAAATAAATGAAGGAATTTTCGTCTTATTTCCATTAATAATTTTTTTGTTGAAAAATTAGTAGATTTTCATGCATTTCTTAATATGTGGATTATTCCCATCCACAACCGTACTATTGAGAAACGGAATATTTAGTTGGAATTCATAACCTCATTTTTCATTTTAATCAATGGGGGAATTTCACGTATACCCCTAAAAATTTTCAAATTATGTATTCCCCCTTCTAAACTTCAAAAACTCACAAATTTATCCATTTAAATTTATAAAATAACCATTTTACCTTTATTAAAACCATAAAATGTCCATCATACTCAAATTTGAATCAGATGGGTTCATCTATCGTCCGATCTACTTTAAGATCTTTGCACATTGCTTCAATATATATGCATATTCATTTCAAGATTTGTGCCAATCTAGCACGCACTGATCTTAAAGTGGATTAGGCGGTAGAGGAACCCGTCAGATTAAAATTTGAGTCTGATGGGCATTTTATGTTTTTAATAAAGGGTGAAATGGGTATTATATAAATTTAAAATGAGTTTTAATATAAAAGACAATAAAATAGGTAAATTTGTGAGTTTTTGAAGTTTAGAGGGAAAAATACGTAATTTTATAGTTTAGAGGGGGGAATATGTAATTTGAAGTTTTTGAGGGGTGTACGTGAAATTCCCCCCTTAATCAAAATATTTTTTTAATAATAATATCTTCATGTAGACACATACAATAGTTTATTTGACTCAATACCCATACTTTTAAATCAAATGATTTTGACGATGATGACAGACAACAGTAATGAACATGGCCATGATAATAATAATAATAATAATAATGATAATGATAACGGCCATGAATATGAATATATGATTGTGGAGGTTGGCTAATATCAAAGTGGTTGTTCTTGAGTCTTGGTGCTGCCAATTTGATTTTGCGGTTTTCAAAATTTAAATAGTCGATCTGAAGTGCTTAACATGTTCTCCATATTAAAATGTGCTTTGGACCAAATTTTACATTTTTTGAATTTTTTTATTATTTTTTATGAATTTTTAAAAAACATTCTTTTTTAGATTTCTTTTTATTTATTTTTTATTATTCAAAACACTGATTTTCAAAAATTCTTAAAAAATAGTAAAAAAATTCCAAAAATGTAAAATTTGGTCTCCGAGCACATTTTAATATGGAGAACACGTTGAGCACTTCAGATTGACTATTTAAACTTTGAAAACTGCAAAACCAAATTGGTAGCACCAAGACTCAGGAACTACCACTTTGATCTTAGCCAACTTCTATCATTGTGATAATAATAATTATTAATAATAGACTTTAGTTATTCTGAAATATACGATGCTAAAATATTATTGTTAGAGGACGTGGATCACATGATGAGTGGGGTGTAGACTTAATTGGGTTGTCAGATCTTGCGTTCATCCTTCGCCATTTTGACATCTCTCCACTTATAAAATATTATTTGTCGGCTACTCGGCTGTCTGATTGGGATTTGGGAGGTGGATGATGTCCATTTAATTGCTGCCATCCAATGTGCATCTATTGGTGCTACTTGCTTATGTCCAGCCAAGAACCAACCCATTGCATAGTGGTAATTAGAAAAGGACTATCAAAAGAAAAGATTAGAATAATATAAAATAGACCAAATTGCATATTCCTAAATGATTATTAGGCACCAAATCTTCACACATGCACCTCCCAATAACCATCATTTGATTTGGACCGCATGTATGCTTTTGGAGGGACCCTTTATTATTCCTCCATTGTTTAGCTTTGATTTAATTATTGAAGTTGGAGAGTACCTTGTTAAACTTATTTAGTAAACCATAGGTAGCATACTAGTATGCATAGATAATGATGTGTTTCCTCTCTCTACAAAGAGACATATTCTATTCTCACAAAAAAAAGGAGCGACTAACAGTCTTCTTTGTTCTGTTCCCTAAATATCCCTTGGCTAACTAATGCGTAAAATACGACAGGACTACTAACTATCCGGGAGACCACTAACTACTTGGAGGACCGCTTATATTTGAAAAAATTACAACTGGCGCGCACATTTATAGATACTTATACGCGCAAGTATTACTATATAATATATTAAGTATTCATACCTAAGACATCAAATATTTAAAAAAAAAAAACTGGACATCAACTTTCTTTTTTCTCTAATCACATATCCATCTTTTACACGTTTTTAGAAGTGGGTTTTTTTTTCTCCGTTTAATCTCGTCAATATTTTTGACGATCTGTGAGGAATTTTACGAATTTAAAACCATGAACGTCTTCTACGTAATTTTCTCTTTCAAATGAGATCCATGATGAAGTACTTTCGGGTTCTTCATCGTTCAAGTATTCATACAACGGCGTGCAAGTATTCATATCTCGTCGAACAAGTGTTCATACCTTGTCAAGTATTAATATCTAAAATGTCAAGTATTCTTGTCTAAAATGTCGAGTATTCATAATTACTATAATACAGTATGAATATTTATGTTGTAAAGTATTTATGAGAAACCCACAGATGCATCTTGGGCATTAACTATTTTGGGGACCACTATTGACGTACGGGGATGATCAAGCTCATTTTGGTAGTGAATTACGTAGGGTTTTGGCTTAGGTTTTGTCTTATTTTCTCACATTTATGTTTAATTATTATGTGAAAAAGGTTATTGTTGCCCTATTTTATGTTTTAGTGCAGGAACCATGTTTTGGGGCTATTTTACATCATTTGGAGCAAGAATCGGGTCGATCGAAAAAGCACAGCTCACAGACTAATGCTCTGGTACGGACCATATTAGCCAATACGGACCAGAGCCCCAGTACGGACTAATGAAGGCCAAATACGCATTAACTCCTAGAGCGACATAGGGGGAGTACGGTTCGTATTAGCCAATACGGACCGTACCCAAGGCGCCCTTTAGTGAAATCTTTGATAGATGAATCCAGATAGACTTGGACTCCACTGGAATGAACATAAACATATCTTTGTATCTTTTGGTGTTTTCTATTTTCTTAAGTGAGAAAAGAGGGGTGTGTAGAGATTAAGTAGGAGGGTACTCTTTGTAAACATGTCGTTTAGCAGCTAAGTTTAGATTCTTAGGTTGGCAGTAAACCTTGTTACTCATGATACTTTGATATATATTTTTATTTGATCATTGTTTAGTCTTTTGTTATTCTATTGCTTTTGCGCTTTATACTTCAGGGAGACGTACCCAGTAAGTGAAGTCTAAATTCTTTTGGGCTAATCACATATCTCATTGCACTAATCTAGACAAGCCTTAACGGGATCTCTTGATTGGTAGGGTGATTGTTAGACGAAAGCAGCAGTCACTAATTGGATTAGAAACTCTCATACAACAATTGAAAACCAACATCAAATAAGATAAGAATCAAAGCAGATTGAAGTAACAACGGTGTGCCAAAATCCTAGAAATTCACATCTCTATCTTATTTATTTTATTTACTTTTAATTTTCGCCAAATACATTGATAAAAACAACAGCTCTTGAATTTCTGATTTTGTCTAGTCTTTCGAAAGATTGTGATTTAATCGCTCAAGACCTAAATTTTATTCCCTCCAGATCGATACTCGTTTATACTACTTGATAGGAATATGCGCTTGTAATCTGACTTGATAGCAAACCGGGTTATAAATTTTATTAGCCTGATCACGATTACACCCATCAGGGGACCGTAAACGTCACTTGAAAGCGACCATGATAGGGGCCACACACAGAAAACCAAGGACAAGCGGATGCGTAACGACCATTCAAGTGTTAGTGATGTAATTGTTGTAAACGTTCATTTCTAAAATATCAAGTATTCATACTTACGCATTGAAGTGAGACACGTATTTTGTTACAAATCTTTTTTTGGAGATTGATGGTATTAACATGCAGACCAGGAAGTATTCATACTTATACATTGACGTAGGAATATTTATATTGTAAAATATGTTATAAAGTAATATTAATATTTAACAAATCAAAGTTTCATACAAATGTGAATAGTTCATGTATTAAGTATTCATACCTCGCCGAGCGATCATTCAAGCATCGTCGAGCGAGTATTCATGCCTCGTTGTGCAAGTATTCATATCTCGTCGAGCAAATATTAATATCAAGTATTGCAAATATTCATACCTCGTCGTGCAAATGTGAATAGTTTATGTATCAAGTGTTTGTATCTAACATATTCTATTATTATTTTTTCCTATGGCATTGGATGCCGTTTGAAAGTATTCATATCAAATATTGCAAATATTTATATCTTGTCTTACAAGTATTTATACCTCAACAGACAACACTAAATAGTATTCGTTCCAAGTTTAATTGCAATTGATTAGGAAGCTTTTTTTTTAATAGAATCAAAATTTTAAATTCCAAAAATACATGAACATTACGAGCAACATCAAAACCATATGAAAAATTGTTTTAAAACTTATATCAAAGTACTGATATTCTAATTTCACGAAGGAACACAGCTCGTTGCATTTTATAAGAAGTGGTCTCAAAATTATCAAACTTGCAGTCCATTTTGTCACTTTGTTCAAAATGAAGATAAAAGAGACTAAGAAAATTTCAGAATACTCTTTTTTTTTTTAGTTTAAACCGTAGGCAATTCATTTCAAATATAACTCAATACCAGTACAGTCTGCATCTTCCCATCTCATGCCAGTAAATACAAAATCAACTTTTCCATCCCAGTAGAGACAAAATAAGCTCATCCAAACCTAGTACATACATCTTTGTGAAGCAAGTACACTTAAGTTTTCATTGACATTTCCTATAGAAATTTCCTTAATATCTAAACATAGGTTATGTAAAACATGTTAACTTCTAATTTTGTATCTTTCCCTCCTTAGCTAGATGGTCCGCTATTTCGTTACTGTTTATGTATACTTGTAAGCAACAGTATCCTTGATTCTTCTCCAACACTTTTTCTAGATTATATAAAGAAGCAAATAAACAGATGATAAATCAAGGCACCTCTCAATGTCAGCATAACAAGCATTCTTCTTCTCCGTGATCTCCGTGTCATGTGAAGTAATTACACCTCAAAAATTAAAATAAAGTCAAATCCCAGAGAGAGAGATAGAGATAGAGAAGAGTATCTCTCGTTAAACCTATAATTCAACAGATCTCCGCATGAGAGTCATATAGATCTTCGGCTCATAATTTTAGAGGAAAAGGAAGATGGGGAAAGATAGATCAAAATGGAAAATAAAGTGTTTGACTGCTTAGGGGGACGTTAAGGAGACGAAATCAAGGAGGACGAAATCATTATAAAAAAAAGCATCTTAAAATGAAATGATGACGGTTTAACAGAGTAGTTATTTCAAAAGAAGAATCATTTTGTGCGTACGAAGAGTTTAATAATATGCAGGGTGCCACAATTCCACTTTTCGTAAAAAACAAAATAGAGGATGGTTATAATATAACAAAATTTGGCACCGCAATCTTTATTTTGTATTTATATTTTGAAATTCAAATTGTGATCATGTTTATTTTCAAGAGGAATTCATCTCCACAAAATTTTTGGAACTTATTTTATTCAATATTCTAAAATTAGTCCATCACAATTTATTAGATTCATTCTACTTTTGATCTCTTAATTTAGTATACGAAAAACTTCAAAAAAGTATAAAATTTTATGTGGACGCATCCATTGAGAAAGGAGGCAAGTTTGAATTCGATGTTAATTTTTTTTTATTTTGAAATATAAATATAATTGAGTAGTAATATTTTGTAACTTAAAAACATATTGTAGATAAACCCCTCTTCGAAATAATATATATGTGGGGTCAATAAACTATCTACACTATTTTTTTATTTTTTACCTAAAAAAAAAAAACCATGTACACGAATAAATATGAATGAGTGAGGCTATGGTACTTCGGCTAGTGTACTATGGCTAGTGTACTACGGCTCAATATGGTGCTTTTTAAAATCCTAACGGTCGATCCGAACCGTTCAATGTGATATCCATATGAATATGTACTTGCAAACTAAATTTTATATTTTTTCGAATTTTTTTACTATTTTTTTAGATAGGTAGAATTTTCAGTGTTTTATACAAATTCTAGACCATCAAAATTCTACCTATCTAAAAAAATAGTAAAAAAATTCGAAAAAAATATAAAATTTAGTTTGCAAGTACATATTCATATGGATATCACATTGAACGGTTCAGATCGACCGTTAGGATTTTTAAAAATTACCATATTGAGCCGTAGTACACTAGCCATAGTACACTAGCCGAAGTACCATAGCCTCACTCAATATGAATCATTGAATATTGGAGCACCGTCAGAAAGTTTCAGAGCTTCTCTGGAGATATGCGTGGATCCAGTGGCGGATGGAGGAACAAACTAAGGGGCTCAATTGATCTTATATTTTTTTTTTCAAAAATTTTATATTTATATATAACTTTTTATAGAATTTAGAATAAAATATCATGAAATTATAAATGACCTTCATTTTCTTTAAGAAAATTTTATATGATTGACCTCTATAAATATTTGACTTCCATAGTCCGAAAGTTTGGTTCTGTTCCGCGTGGATCCCTCCAAGATTGCATAGAATAGAAACAATCAAATAGAAGTAAATGCTGAAAGCGTTGACTTGTCAAAAAAATTATGAATTGGTCAAAATTTATGATGGATTGGGCTAAGGTGTTTTATAAAGTATAGGTCTTCTTGTGTTTTATGTTCGTAGTTTTGTTATTTAAGTTTAGATAGTCAATTTGAACTGCTCAACATAAATTGTACCACTCTAGAATATGTCGAAAAAATTAATTGATGTCCTAAAGAACCTCATCCTATAGAGGTGGCAATACATATCATGATCTTTATATTAAAATGTGTTTGGAGATCAAATTTTATATATATTTTTTAAACTTGTTTACTATTTATTTAGAATTTTGGAAAATCACTGTTTTTAAAAAAATTCTAAAAAACATTGATTTTCAAAAATTCTAAAAAATAGCAAAAGTTTTTTTCAAAGAATGTAAAATTTGGTCTTTAAGCACATATTTAATATGAAGACGGTTATTTGAACCTCAAAAACAGTGCAGAAGGACGTAAAGCATCAAATGACCTATGCTTTATAAAGAACCTTAGCCCATCCCATATTATAACAACTATAACAGCAATTGCGATATTAGTGTTTCAGCTTTTATATAGCCACCAAACTCTTTGGTGAGCATAACTCCATAATCTATTGTATTCACTTCAAACGAGATGAATCCAAACCGTTGAAACCGATGTACTTCACGAGTGATGTGCGTACATGCAAAATTTTGAATGTTTCGGATTTATTTAGTACAAAGTCAAGCTGTCAAAATTGATGAAAAATGAATGCATTAAAATAACTTCTAAAACTTCATTTTAGATCATTCATTTTTCATCAATTTTGACCACTTGACTTTAGACTAAATGAATTCAAATAATTCAAAATTTTGCATGTATGCACATCACTCGTGAAGTATATCGGTTTCAACGGTTTGAATTCATCTCGTTTCAAGTGAATCCGATAGATTATAGAGTCTTTGGTGAGCACATCACATTTTAGTTCTACTCTTATAAAAATGCTATATATAATAATTCTTATATGAGTAGAACTAGGGTGTGATGTGCTCACCAAACTCTTTGGTGAGCACAACTCTACATAAACTATCGGATTCACTTCAAATGAGATGAATCCAACCGTTGAAACCGATATACTTTACGAGTGATGCGCGTACATGCAAAATTTTGAATTTTTTGAATTCATTTAGTCTCAAGTCAAGTGGTCAAAATTGATGAAAAATGAAAGATGCAAAATGAAGTTGTTTTAATGCATTCAAAAAATTCTCAATTTTGAAATTACAATAATTATGTAGAATTATGCTAAAATACGGTAAATTATGCTAAATTACGTACGAATAGGGCCTATTTTGTGCCATCTTTCATAAATCATAAAAAATAGTAAAAAAAATTCCAAAAATAATAAAAATTGGTATTCTACAAGTTCATTATATAACTAATTTGCCGAGCTACGTAGATTGGACAATAGAAATGAAAATCTTAATCGGAAACTTCAACTGAAGTTTTGAGGCTCTTCCCTTTGTTTTTTGGCGATTCTGAATTTGGAAATCTAGCAAAGCGAGTTCAGACGCATGCGCATTTTCACAAGCTTTCCGAAAAGTGGTCATTTGCTGAAATCGGACACTCGAGCGCCGTTTTATGACCGTTTGAAGTTTCGTCGTCGTTTTTCGTTTTCTTAGTGAAGATATCATCTCTATTCATACGTAATTTAGCGTAATTTAGTGTATTCTAGCATAATTCTACATAATTATTGTAATTTCAAGTAATTTAGTGTAATTCAGCATAAATCAAGTAATTTAGCGTGTTTTAGTATAAATATGCTAATTATATATAAAAAATGTAATCTAGCAAATATTTAAAAATAAATTCGATTTTTTAGTGTTATATTTCAGCATTTTAGTTATTTGTCTCTTAAAAAAAAAGTTAACATAATTTAAAGTAATCTAGTGTCAATCAGCATAAATTAACATAATTTCAAGTAATTTAGCGTATTTTAGTATAAATATGCTATCAAAAAAAGTAATCTAACAAATATTTAAAAAAACAATTCGATTTTTTTGTGTTAGATTTTATTTCAGCATTTTAGCTATTTTTCTCTAAAAAAAAAAAAAAAAAAAAAATCACGGGACCGTCGGGAATTTTAATCAGGACCGGTCAATTATTGGCCGGTTTGGACATATTTAATAATTCCAGCGACTTGTTGACATATTTAACAATTCCAGCGACTCGTATGGTATTTTTAAAAATGTCGGCAAATATGCAAGTACTCTTTTTTCCGTCCAAATTCCACTCAAAAGCTACGATTGTAGCTATACCTTTTCCATTTTACCCTTTCTGCTTTTTTAATTAGATAATGACCTGTACAGTTTAATCAATCAAATTGTATCAAGTGGCTATATAAAGATGAGCATTTTCTACAGTTTGATCTTTCTCACTAATTAAAGGACTCCAGGTCAGAACATTAAAATTAGAGGCAAGAGCAGATGCTGCAGTTCCCTATTAAAAGGTTTACTGGTGCTAATGCTAGCTAGATCACTTCTGCACTAAATTATGAAAGATAATGTAGTTCGCACCTTTTTAGTCTTAGTTGATTTCCTGACATTTCTCTCTCTCTCTTTTGTCTGATTAAATATATCTAATTCAAATTATTATGATAGCATGTGCAGTGCGTTTCAGATTCGAAATCCATACCGGTTCCAATAAATATGGATTTTCCATTAGTATTATATAACCTACTCCTAAGTCCTAACTGTACATTCCGCTAGTAGTTACAATCTGAGCCTTCCGATCTAATATTAATGGCCAAGATATGTTTGGTTGGTGCAATGAAATCCATACTGCTCGAGAGGAGTCAAAGTGCTGAACGCCTGAACTCTGTAATTACGGCGGTTCCAACGCACTGGACAAATCTCAGTTGTTCATCCGTCTTAAAATCTATGCAAGCACAGATCTTAATAAAAATAAACGGTGGGATTTTAGGGGAATTGCAAATTCTTCAGCGCATTACAGTAGAGGATTCCAATCCTTCAGGGATTCTTATTGGATGACAGGCTTTATTTAGAGAAAGTACTTGAGTAGAACTAGGTGCATATGCTCACCAAACTCTTTAATGAGTACAATTTCATAATCTATCGTATTCACTTCAAACAAGATGAATTCAAACCGTTGAAACCAATGTACTTCACGAGTGATGTGCGTACATGCAAAATTTTGAATGTTTCGGATTTATTTAGTACAAAGTCAAGCGGTCAAAATTGATGAAAAATGAATGCATTAAAATAACTTCTAAAATTTCATTTTGGATCATTCATTTTTCATCAATTTTGACCACTTGACTTTAGACTAAATGAATTCAAAAAATTCAAAATTTTGCATGTACGCACATCACTCGTGAAATATATCGGTTTCAACGGTTTGGATTAATCTCGTTTGAAGTGAATCCGATAAATTATATAATTATGCTCACGAAAGAGTTTGGTGAGCACATCACATCCCAGTTCTACTCAAAAGTACTTTGTTTTTTGAGGAGGGTTCAAATGCCTCCATTTTTTGTGCCTCCATCATGTCTCCATTTTTAAAAACTGTAATAACTCAAAGTTTAAAACTTAAACATCAAAATAAAACCGTTAGATGCAATCTATGTTATTTTCTCAATATGCTCATATAAAATTATCAGATTTCAATTTTGCTTTTATGCGAATCAATAAGTTGAAAATTCAACGTCTAGAAATTATCCACATTAGTATACATTTTTACAAGCTCAAGATGACAACCAAAACAAAGTTGAAATGCCATAATTTTTTACACGTGCATAGATAAAATAATGTAGTTCATATCCAACGGTTTTATTTTGAATTTTAAGTTATAAATTTTGAGTTATTAAAATTTGAAAAAATAGAGACATAATGGAGGCACAAAAAATGAAGGCAATTGAACCCTCCTCTTGTTTTTTAGCATAGTAGTGGACTAGTTGAATTCATGGAATTCATGTCCAGTGGAATACAATCATAAAACCGATGAACTAGGAAGAATAAAAACTTAAACTGAGTATTTTAATTTGCATCCAACCAATCAAGTGGATTAGTGGAACAGATTCATAAACAGTCGCATCAAACCCAACAGTGGTTGTACTGATTTTTGTCAAGATCAACAGCATCTGATGTACAACTTTAGATGCCTTTAATTTAAAAGTTTCCTCAGCATCTTTTTTAGTATATTCTTCACATGGATGGCATGGGTTTGGTACTTTACTTTCGATCTAAGACCACTTTTCAATAATGGTAGATGTAGATCTACACAAAAGCAAGATTTTCAAATCAAAGCATAAGCGTTTGCTTGGTGATGTTGAAACAATTGACAAGTGCTTTGCGGAATTTGCACTGAGGGATCCACCAAACCTACTAGAACACTGACAAAAATAGGAACAAAAGATATTATCATAAGTTTCACAATGAGTGCACAAAAAAGATTAATCCCCAAAAAGAAAAAAGCCAAAAGCAAGTCAAGATGATATGCTAAATTAAAGAGAAAAAATGTATACTGGTATAATGGGTCAAGTCATCAGAAAGACTATCATATAACCAAAGATACACTGCTAAAGCAAGAAGAGTAGGGTTAAAATGCACCATTGGTTTTGTGCTCCAATAATGCTTCATGTCTTTTTCTCTGTTTTTAAAGTTCGAACAATCGATCCGAACCGCTCAATATGATCTTTGTAATAAAATGTGTTTGGAGACCAAATTTTATATTTTTTGGAATTTTTTTTACTAATTTTTTAGATAGATACAAAATCACTGTTTTGGATGATCCAGAATCTTCTGAAAACAGTGATTTTGTACCTATCTAAAAAATTAGTAAAAAAATTCCAAAAAATATAAAATTTGATCTCCAAGCACATTTTAATACAAAGATCATATTGAGTGGTTCGGATCGACTGTTCAAACTTTGAAAATAGAGAAAAAGACGTGAAGCATAATTAGAACACAAAACCAATGGTGCATTTTAATCCTACTCAAGCAAGAAATAATAGCAGCACTTCAGTATTCTTGTGATGCACCTACAGTACTATCATGTGATGCACCGAGAATATTTTTCAATTTAAAACCGGGGCGAGAAGTAAACCCTTCAAGAAAGGGAAGAGACAACAATAGCAGAAGATTAACAATCAAAGTGTTTACCAATAATAAGTTACAACCATTCCGAGGCGACCCACAAGAAAGAAACCACAAAAAATGCAGCATATGAAAAAAAAAACGCACACTGGCAAAATTTTCAATCCTCAATACATCTAGAAGTATCAATTTAACATTGTAATTTAGTTCTAAAAGACGGTCAAAAGGCTGGTTTATAATGGGACTACGCCTTGGTCTTTCCTGCTTGTGCACCTTGTATCTTCTGTTGTAATTTCATTATCTACAAAGAAGTCACAAATAATGTCAGTTCAAGCCTAGTGCTTCAGACATTTAAAAGTGGACTTGAACAAATTATGCAGCCAATCAAATCATCTGATGTAAACCTTCATAACATCTTATCTTATCAAATAATAGAAATGATAGAGAATGGGGAAAGCATACAGATTCCTTCTTGCTGGTCTGTTTGTTCTCAAAGTCTCTCAAGATCCCTTCAAGTCGCTTTCTGTTCAAAACAATATTTTTACAACTCATATCACAATAGTAATACTTGACAAATGCAAAATTTCTATGAAATTTGTCATTGTCCCCCTGTAATAATTTTATCTTTTTTTCAAATTAAACAAAGATAATCACATAAATAATAAGATGAAAGAACATACAACTCAGCAGTGATGTACTCAATTCTCTTGTTAACATTTGCTCTCGCCTCTGCCAAATCCTGCTTGACAAGCACCGGCCCAATTAACTTGTAAACATTGGCATCCTCCTTCAACAGATCCAATTCCTACAAAAAGATGATTCAATAAAACAGCAATGGGGTCCAAGAACAGTAAAGATAATAGTTTTATGTGTGACTTAAACCATCAATTTCAGTGAGAATTCAAGTTTCTAGAGGTTAGCAGTGAGCTCAGTCGGGTCAGTCCAACCTGACCCACTGGTGAGGCAATAAAAAAAAATTGACCTGCACCAGAACTCTCAACCTATCAGCTTAAGTTGACTTGAGGGATCAGTACTGCCAGTCTGCCAGATTTTCAAGTTCAGTTTGCTTTACAAAAAGGATATGTTATTATTTACATGTTAAAAATGGGTTATTAAAGATTCTGTTTCTATTACATAGTACAAGCAGGATAGTTTTGGGTACAAATTAATATTTTTCTTTACTTGCACAATTATATAGTATTACCAGCAAGTTAGATAGGGGATTGGATTTGTTTATTCAACCAAAGACCTAAAATCAGGCATAAACAGGTTGAAACCAAGCCACGTCTAACCCATTAAACTAGGCACAGTGCATAATTACCACATTATAAATGTCAACTGTGTAAAATAGATCACAAGTTGCAGCATTAATTTTAGGAGTGTGGCTTATGGTGCAAAGGTTAGCACACACGAGGAGTTAACAGTCAAATCATGTGTTACAAAGTTCAAATAAGCAATTTGTTATGATTAGATATGAATATCTAATCCGAGATTAAATTTGATATTTTTGAAAATTCTTCTCATGGGTAAAAAGCAGGCTAGTTAGACAAACATTGTAAATAAACAGTTGGAAATATACCATAAAGCAAAAACATCTTCTAGAACAATGAAATCAGCAATCAAATGTTCCACCTAACAATATTAGTGATGTTGAGTATATTTCACTATAAACTAACCAACGATTTATTCGGATATCAATAACCTTTTTTTTTTTTGTTCCAACGTGAAAAAAATTTAAGATGATGAAATTTTTGGAAACTTATAAAAATTGCTATAATACTAGACTTGATATAAAGATGGCGACAAGGGTACAGCCAGGATTTTAATCTGGGTAGGAAAAAAAAATTGATAAAAAAAAATTCTTTAAAAATAAAACAAAAAATGAACTTAAAACTAAGTTCTAACAAAACAAAAAATTGATACTCTGATTGACACTATTTAAAGAAAGAAATTTCGAATAAATTGTGAGCCTAGACCTAGAGAGGAACTATCGACGTATAAAATTATAAATTAAAATTTAGTTACATAACAAAATTCTTTTACTAAAGCTGCATTTTTCTTTCTCAATGTCTCTGCTTGTGATAATAGTTCACGCAATATTCTAGTAGTACCACCCAGTATAGTTGTCTTTCCTTTATTTTGTTGATCAGTCACTGAAGAAATTTAAGAAAAAATGAAATTATCATTTGGAAGAATTCAGTTGAGACATTTTTGTAGGGGTAAGGGTCATATTGGAAAAATTGATAGTTGGATAGACTACTTCTGTATCTGGAATAAGACAAGTTAGAACTCTACTAGAACAAATTTCTAATTTTCCTTTCTTTCAATATCTTCCAATTTTTTCCTGGAATTAACTCAATTCTTTTCAGCGAAAGAATTATGGCATATGAATCAGTCGATTTTGAAATCGCTGCTTTCTATTTCAATATCTTTAGCGATTTCTATTTTCTTTGGCAATTTCAAATCCCTAATTTCTATTTGCTTCGTGCGTTCGCCCGTGCGACTTCAGCAATTCCCAAGCTCCGATCAAACCGGCTGTAGGTGGGTATCAGGTAGCGGTTCAATGGGTTGTTGGTGGGTATCGTGTACCAATTTTTGAATTTTGAATTCTGATCGAAACGGACTCAGCGAAAAATAACTTGCAGGCTTTGCAGGGGTATGCAATGGACCGTAACAGGGGTAGATAATGACCCAGTTTCAAATGGATCTAAGAATGTTTTCCAAAATCTAGGGGTAGGAAACTGCCTACCCCTGCTCCTTATTGGCTCCGTCACTGGATGGCGATAAAAGCTTGTTTTGGTTTCAAACCGGACCCCAGCATCAAATCAATTAGGGAAGCTGTTCTTGAAGAAATTCAGAGCTGATAGAGGTACAAGAAATTCATTTTCTGCATTGAGCTCAGATAAGTACCTAAACTTCCTTTGCAGGCCACTTCAACTGCTGTCAGTCGTTTAGGAATGGTCCATTGCCATTTAGGCATTCTGAATTCTTTAATTCTTATATTCTCAAATACATAGTCCATTGCCGTTTAGGCATTCTAAATTCTTTAATTCTTTTAATTCTCTCTCAAACTGGATACATAGCCTGATTTGCTCAAGTATGAAATGAATATATTGGTATGGTGATGCTGCCAGGTTTCCACAGAAGCTGAGAAATCACAAGACTACAAACTTGGACACACCAAAGAATGGATAAATTCCTTCCCCGAAAGCAGTCATGTCAGGTTTACTTGTACAATTACTTTTTCTTATGCTTCTTTTTAATTATTTAAAACCAGTACAAGGGGAGTCTGATACACATAGAAGTACCAGTTCGCTCGGTTCTGGTACAGTTCAATCTTTGTTAAAATTGCAAAATTTGGTTCAACCGAACAAACTGAAATTTACTTCGGCTATTTCGGTTTGGTTGTCATTTGGTTGAAAGTTTTAATTCGGTTGGTTCAGTTCTATTTTTAAAACCGAATAAAACTTTGGTTTGACTATTTTTATTCGGTTTTAACGGAACCGACCCAATGAACAACCCTACCAGGGAGTACGCAAATCAGATTATAAGCTGCTTCAATAACAATAACTACTGATATATATATATCACTCAAACTCTCAATACTTGGTCAAGAGAATGTACTGTTTTACAGTTTAAAATACATACTAAACAGATGTAAGAAAATACACGTCAACATGAAGCTCACATAATTTAAAAGCAAATGAGCTATGTCATGGACTATTTTCTTGATCAGGGTAGTAAGATCTACTAACTGCGTACTCTTGGCAACCATGACTGATAGTCTGATATGTTGCCCACAACAGTTGATGTCACGACTCACACCAGTATCAGGGCAAATTTCATATGATAGAAAGTAAAAATTGTAGCAAAGCAGAAAAGGGAAAACAGTAATTACTCGTACCTTGAGTACAAGTTCATTCTCTCCCAGCTGGACTATGTACTGTTTCCTTACCTGGTGATTCTTAGATATATCTGAAAGCATGTCATAACAAAATAATGGATATCAATCCTCTCAAGTTGAAGCAGATACCGGGAATGCCACTTAAACCCCTATTATGACTTAAGAAAACGAGGAGCCAAAACCTCTGCAGTATTAAACTGGTACCACTTATATACCAGTGAGGTTACTTTTTCTTCCATTTTTTTTTGGGCATTTGGAATCGGGACCGGTGCTAATTTTAAAGCAACTGCGGCTCTAAATCAAGCCTGATCCGATTATGGCATAAAAACAACTATTCGTATAGTAGCAGGTAAAAGCAAGCTAGGGTTAGGTCTCATTCCAAAGAGAAAATAAAAGAGGATATTAAAGTTAAGAAAAGAAGAACAGGAAACAAAAAAAGGCTACCTTTTTGGATCTTACTAAGGGCGTTGGCTTCACTTTCGAGATCTCTCTGTAACTCTCTGAGTGCTGGCGACAACGCCATGGCTAGTGTTTAAAACAGTACGAAGGTAGAACTGATTGGATTGAATTTCTTCTCCTGGTTTACAGATTCTCGTTTTGATGACTGGAAAGCGAAAGAAACGAACTTTTAATCGGCTGCTCCTCGAAGAAATTCAGAAAATCAGATCAAGCATGTTACTGTTAAGTTCGTTCCTGTTGAATTAAATCGCATTGAATTCTGAAGAAAATTTCTCTGAAGTCTTTTGGGTTTGGATTGGGTTTGGATTGGGTTGGATCTATATGGGCTTATTGAGACAAAAAAAGAATTGAACGTGCTGTATTAAGAGATTGTAATGGATCGAGTTTCATTTCAACCCAAACAGACCCAGATAGTAAACCCAGTTAATATATTATGCATGTCGAGTTTGTTTATTTCGGCCCAGAAAGTTTATTATTTTTTTCTCAAGCTACCAGAAATGGTCGATTTTCCCGCTCGAGGAAAGCTTAACCATCTCAATGTACCAATTTTTTCTCCCTCGATATCAAGTCATGGTAGATTAAGCTATGTGAATAATTCACATATATTGAATATTCAATCTACATTGTCACCTTTGTAATGCAAAGTAGAATTGGCAGGGGCGAAACATAAGCATACCTGGGGGTGCTAAGCCACCCCAACTTTGAAATTTTTTTATTACCAAGTATATAGAAACCCTTTGATATTGTTTGTTTTACATGTATAAGCCCCCCCCCATAATATTAATGATATTATTTAGCCCCCCTTATACTCAAATCCTGGTTCCGCCCCTGAGAATTGTTGTTAATTTCAACATTTTTTTTAGACGCGAAGGTACCGCATATGTTATATTTTTTTATGAGTGAGGCTACGGTACTATGCATAGCACGGATTGGTCCGTGCTACAGCTCAATATTTGAGTTTTCAAAATACTAACAGTCGATCCGAACCATTCAAAATGATCTCCAAATGAATATGTACTTGCAAACCAAATTTTACATTTTTTTCGAATTTTTTTACTATTTTTTTAGATAGGTAGAAAATCACTTGATCTGAAAATTCTGGACCATCCAAAAACAGTGATTTTCTACCTATCTAAAAAAATAGTAAAAAAATTCGAAACAAATATAAAATTTAGTTTGCAAGCACATATTCATGTGGAAATCATGTTGAACGGTTTGGACCGATCCGTGCTATGCATAGTACCGTAGCCTCACTCTTTTTTTATTATTATACACAAGCACAAGCTTTGAATCATAGTAGTTAAGGTGCTACTCCAACCTATATTTAGTTCATAAATCATAGAAGACAACCCACAAAACTAGTTAGCAATAGCAATCAGGCAATCAATATATCCAATTAATATATCTCCTAACCGTTTTTTAGCAATGATGGTGCATTGATCATTGATGTCATTATCGGATGAAAGTAAACCAACTTGTGTTGGTTTTGTCTATTTTTTTGCTTTTACATCTAAATATGTTTGTTACCTTTTTTTCAACAAATATGTTGTATCTGTAAACACATATTTGTTCAGTAGCAAACATAAAATTAGTCGCTTTTAACATATATATTTATTGAAAATACAATTGTGTGACTATGTAATTTTAACATTAAACTACTTATTATTAACAATAACATTGTTCTGAAACATATACAGTTAAAATTCTTTAAGATATATCTAGTAATAGTACGAAAATGTAATGATAGTCGAACGCATTAAAAAATTTAACTACATAAGTGTTAAAGAAACTAATAATAACATAAATTAGCTAAGTATCTTTACAAGATCAATATTTTTATTTAATGCACCTAGTTTAAATATATTTAAAAAAATAGTTAGTTATACGTCAAATTTTTAATAATTATATGTCAAAGCATGAAAGCAACTATAGTTTGGTACTAAAATATGCTTAAAGATAAAAGATATAATATATTTGTTAGACTATAAGTACATTTTTTTTTTAGTTGTATACAACTCAGGTACCATCAAATTATCAAAAATATTTCTATAAGTTTCAACACAAATAGGCTAATTGAACTGAAAAGAAAAGAAAATACAAGATACATACATTTGCAACTAGGAAATGCAAATGAAGGCTCATACAAAAGGTGTGAGCACAAGAGAAAAAATGACACACATCCGCCTGAATGCAATTTCTCCCCGGTACCGTAATAGAGAAACTTTTACAATTACTGAATCTGGACCGTTGTTTTTTAATTGGCACGAATCTCAAAGCCCAATAATACTGTCCATGCTCTAGCCCGAATCTCAAAGCGGCTGTGAGTTAATGTCAAACCGTAAAGTGAAGGGAATCTTTTACAAGATTGAAGAGGATACTTGTCCCATCCGCCTGATACCTCTTCATGCATTTGCGTTCCTTTTGAGGGCCAATTCGCGTCGGCAACGACGCTTACCCAGCAAGCGTTCCATAGATTTTTTTTTTCCAGAAGACTCAACGATAATTGGTTTGATTGTATTTAGATTTTGCAAAATATTCCCTATAAAATTCATCCGAAACTTATAATTAGTAGCAAAACTTTCTCAATTTTTTTCGAAAGAAAGATTGAGATCAATTCTTCAAATTTCATACTCATATTATTACAGTAAAGAATTTTCTTTATTTAAATTTTAAATTTATGATCTCCCATATCAAAGATCATATGTCTTTACTCAAGATCTAAAACTAATTTTTTTTTCTCATAATTTCATTAAAGAAACATAACCCATTTTGGTGATAAGTAGCGTTTGTCGACCAACAGGCAACAGTCAAGTGCTCCAGGCGAAACAGTCCTCCAGGCAACGGATCCGTATCCTCCCAGGTACCTGACTCAAGCAAATTGAAACGGACGGCCCAGAATAATCCTATCTGGGCCAAACTCAATCCGGTGCCTACGGAGACTGTCGGGGTCTGTTTTGAGATTCGTGCCATGTTAAAAGAACCGTCCGATCATAATTTGCTTGAGTCAGGTAACCTGAGGTGATGTGAATTCCCAGGGGAGCTCTTTATTTCATCCATCTTCATTCCTACCTATCTAACTCATTAATGTGACTGGATGGTCATGGTCCCCACCCCAGCTCCCGAGGAAAACAACAGATACCAAGCTTCTATATCTCCATTCCTTGTACACTGGATATGTCCATTTTTAATTAATGAATGAATAGATATAGCGGAAAATATCTTCAAACAATAAAAATTTCATGTTTTTGATAATGGGGAAAATTATTCATGTAAATATTAGAACAGTGGAAGTTTCATATTTTATGTTTATAGAGCACAGAGCCAATATTTTTTGTTTTCCTGTTTTGTCTTTGAGCAAAACAAACTTTATCAACGTTTAAATTATAAACATAATTAGCTGAATAGTTGTAAGTACTTTCAAACAATACAAATTACTTTTAATTTAATTTGATTTTATTAACAAGCTCGTCGTGAGATTAATTTTGGTGCAAATATATACAAAAAAAAAAAACTAATTCAAAAGAAACTTAGAAAAGTCACAATTATTTTTCGTGAACTAGAGATGAACTATAAAAATTAACACAGATATAAGAAGAGGAGGGATCCACTTATAACACTTGAAAGTTACAACATCTTAAAATAATTTAGTTTTGCTATTTTTAAAGTCTAGACAGTCGATCCAAACCGTTCAACATGTAATCTGTATTAAAATGTGCTTGAAGTTCAAATTTTATATTTTTTTTAATTTGTTTACTATTTATTAAGTATTTTACAAAACTGTTATTTTTCAGTGGTCCAGAATTATCTAAAAACAACAGTTTTGTAACATACTTAATAAATAGTAAAAAAAATCAAAAATGTAAAATTTGATCTTCAAGCACATTTTAATACAGATTATAGGTTGAACGGTTTGGATCGACTGTTTGGACTTTAAAAATTACAAAACTAAATTGTTGTAAGATATTGTAACTTTTCAAATGTCTTTAGTGGATCCCTCCTCTATAAAGAAAGTGATCACTTGAAATTATTTATTTCAATTAGTCTGACGTTCTCCAAAAATAAAATATAAATTTTTAAATCTAACAATATAGGCAAGATATATGTAATTCAAATATCATTCTTATAACAAATGATGATATTTGATATGAGTTGGAAGTTTCATTGGTTTGAAATTAACGAGTATTGATGCTTCATCAAACAATGCTTAAATTTATATGAGAATTGATTGTTAAACTATTTATATTTCTAATATATTTGAATAAATTTATCATTAAGATTGTTTATATAAATATTGTCTAGAAATTCTTCCACTGTTATAAATTATTTAGAAAAAAGGTATATAGTTTTTTTAAATAACTTGGAGGGTTCCATTTTGTTGAGACAGGAGAAGAAATACATTCAGGCTTCGGCCAACGGTTTCCTGTCGCCATTAAAGCGAAGCACTCGGCGACGATTTACGTGTCAAACCAATGACCTGGTATTAATGGCAGTAAGGTATTAGTTGCCGACTAATACATAAAGACGTGTGTATTTATTTAACAGTAGATCCAAAATTTTATAACAAAAAGGGTGGACAGAATTAGACTTCCAAAACGGTGCCATGTTTTGCTTCTATTTTTGTAGAGAATATGACGACTAGTCCTTGGTCGCATAAGGAATTTTTTTTATCTGTAGATATTATTAAAATCAGAGTTTTTTGTTTTCAATAAATATAAAAAGATTTGATTTATTGAGTCGACTCAAATATTATGAATCGGACTCAATAATTCAGATTTATATTTTTTATTTCTTTTTTTAGTTTGGATCCTGACCATCCGATTAGAAAAGAATCAAGCTTTGGACCATCGATAATCCCAAAAAACATAATATTTGGATCTGGACTATTGAATCAGATCCATATATTTTGGATCGGACTCAATAAGTCAGATCTTTATATATTTATTGGAAATGAATTACTCTTTCTATTTCCGTACGTCTGAATTTAATAATTTTTATAGAAAAATTTCTGTTGGAGACAAAACGAAAAATTGTATTGCAAAAATATTGAAAAATAATATTATTTGCCAAAAGAAAGCAGGAAAAAGAAAGGTGAACTTTTCCAGTATTAGATAATACAGGTTCATATGATATGCCTTAAGGATAAGTTTGGTTGGATTGAGAATAAATAATTTTTTGAGTTAGACTATTCGGAATAGCCTATTTGGTGTTTGGTTGGGTTAGAATAGTGAATCCAAATTTTTTGTCTTATTAGAATAGGTTATTCCTAAGAATTTTGAAATTTGACTATTCTAATAAGACAAACAATAGTTATTATTAATTTAGCTATTCTAGCTATTCTTGTTTTACAACCAAACTTATCCTAATGGAGGGGTGAATATGTCATTCAAATATTTGACTGAAATTTTTGTTTTTACCATTTTAAAAAATAACCAGTTTTTTCTTAAAATTCGATTTTTATCAAGTTTGAAACTACATGTCTGTAGTTTCAAACTGAGGATCATATATCGGCCTATGGTCCCAAAATCCTACCAACATGTGGTCCGCCATTTCAAGCTGCGGGCACTCAAATTTGATCTGCAATTTCAAACTGCGGACAGGATAAAAATCGAATTTTAAGAAAGAAAAAAAAACTTGGTCTTTGATTTTTTTTTTTTTTTAAAGAGGGTAAAAATAAAAAGTTTGGAAATATTCGAGGAATGCATAATTTTTTGTTACAAATCTAGAATTTCTGTGCTTGATTGGGATACTAATGCGACTAACAGTGTCTTGTAATTAATTTTTATTTTGATGGAAATATTGAGTAAATTAATTAGCATCTACAAAACAAAATGTTACTCGTCGTACTGCAATTGATAAAACTATAATAGTTCAATTGAATAGAGTAAAAAAAAAAAAAACAGTTGAATAGCCTCTACCAAACTAAACATAATGTCCCAGACAATTTTGGCTTACAAAGAATTTAGAAATTAATTATTAAACAGTACTTGTCACAATCTCAGCTCCTGCTACGACTGTATCTTTTTTTCTAGAACATCAACAAATATGAATTCACATTAACTCAAGTTACCTGATTAAAGACAATTACAATCGGACAGTTCTTTTAACATGGCACGAATCTCAAAACAGACCCCTTACAATCTCCATAGACACCGGATTGAGTTTGGCGAGATAGGATTAATCTGGGCCGTCCGTTTCAATTTGCTTGAGTTAGGTACCTGGGAGGATACGGATCCAACAAGCATACGTCGAAATGCATTGATAAAAGAGTACTAAATAAAATATTCCATTGTTCTTGTGTCCTATTCATACCTCACATTCTTATTTTTATTTTTAAAAATCAAACAGGCACTTGCCAGTTGTCACAATCTCAGCTCCAGTTACGACTGTATCTTTTTTCGAGAACATCAACAAATACATGTCGAAATGCATTGATAAAAGAGTGCAGTTAAAATATTCCATTGTTCTTGTGTCCTATTCATACTTCACATTCTTATTTTTGTTTTTAAAAATCAAACAGGAGATTCGTTCAATATAATCTTCGTATTAAAAAGTGCTTGGAGATCAATTTTTATATATTTTTTAAATTGCTTACTATTTTTTAAATAAGTACAAAATTATTGTTTTCTTATGGTCCAAAACAGTGATTTTTTTTACCTATCTAAAAAAAGTAAGCAAATTCCAAAAAATATAAAAATTGGTCTCCAAACACATTTTAATATAAATATCACACTGACTGATTCAGATTGATTGTTTGGACTTTAAAACGAAAATAAAAATGTGGAACATAACTGAAGTACAAAATTAATAAGAGCATTTTAACCCCTCTTGATATAATTAGAAATTTGATTGCAAAACTACAAAAGATTTTTTTATATCAAAGAATTAATTTTCTCCTCTCCAGCTCTCCTCCTCCTTTTTTTTCTTATTATTTCTTCCTTCTTTTGTTATTCTTTTTGGCCGATGGCGAATTGGGACCCAGCTAGTAGAGGGAAAGAATGTTTTTCAAAGTACGAAAAGCACATAAATAAATACTAGTATCGTGTCTATGCGTTGTAACAAAAAAATATTAGAAGAAAATGAAAAATATCTCATACATATATTATGTCATATTTTCATAAAAAAATTAGACTCAAAGACCAATTATATTTTAAAATGACATCTGCATTTAAATAACAATATTTACATAAAAAAGTCTCAAACAATAAGACATATTAAATGCAAATAATATTCTTTAAATGATATAAACAAATTAGAAATACATGAAGATATGACCAATCAACTATCAATCAATTTAAAAATTCCTTAAATGATATTTAAAAAATAGAAAAAAAATCATGATCAATCAGAATGATGATACAATTTGCATTTGGAGAATATGTGTCTAAATAAATTTAGATTTCTACACGTAAACAATTATAAAAATGATATATAAAATCAAAATATTTGATTGCAAGGCTGATATTCAATCTAAAAATTTCTTCTTTTAATCAATTTAAGAATGGAGATAACCGATTTTGAATAATTGACCACGTAACTTTGAAATCTTATTTTACGTAATAATTATGAACTTAAACCTTCATCCCCAAATGATTTTTGTATATGCAACAAAATTTGATTTATTTGACGAAAAATAAATAAAAAGAACACGTAACAAATATCATCTTTTCACATGCATAATAATTATCATTTTAATTACATCTCAGAATATTTAACTTGATTTACATTTTGTTTGACTATTAACATAATGATAGAGTTTGAGTTAAACAGATAGCTGGAGCTGTAATTATTATTTTTCCTAAAAAAAATATGTATAATTAATTGGTTGACATCCATTGTTAAGTTGGATTCAATTGTCTAAAAAAAAGGGAAAAAAAGTTGTACTCCTAATTCCATTGATTAGAAATTAGAAATAAATCAATATATATATACCGCAAGCCTAACCTAGGAAAAGTTATAAAACAACGACTAGTTCAGTTGTATTCAATCTAGTTAATAGAATAAAATCTAGAAGAAGAAAACACTAGTGTCTTACAGCCTATGATTTGAGGTTAATTATTTAGGAGAGAATATTTCTACATTGAAATTTTGGGACCTTTTTATAAACCGTAATTAAATAAAAATAACAAACGAAGAGAACCAGTTTTTAGTCTAGTGACAAAAGTACATGGTTTTCATGTGAGAGATTATTGGTTCAAAACCTAGAAAAATCTTCTGTAATATAAACAAGAATTTGAAGTAAGCTGGTAGGCTAGACCTCTCTACCTTTCATTTCAAAAATAAAAATAACAAATGAAGATGATTATGCTACATTTTAGGGTAAATTTCGCTGGAGATCACTAAACTTTGTCATTTGCACGAATTGGTCACTCAAGTTTGATTTGTTCCTTTTTAGTCACTCAACTTTGTCATTTGTCCCAATCCAGTCACTCTATACTTTTCCGTCCAAAATCTTAACGGAATATTCTCATTCCGTCCAAAATATTAACGGAACATACTCATTCCGTTCAAAATACTAACGGAATGAGCATATTCCGTCCAAAATACTAACGGAATGAGCATATTCCGTTAGCATTTTGGACATAAAAGCATAAAGTGACTTGATTGAGACAAATGACAAAATTGAGTGACTAAAAAGGGACAAATTAAACTTGAGTGACCAATTCGTGACAAATGACAAAATTTAGTGACCTCCAGCGAAATTTACCAAATTTTGGGATTTTCTGTGGCCGGGTCTAGTGCCGAGGGAGGTGAAGAGGTTTACCGAACCTAGATATTGGTATCTCCTGTGGTGTACCGAAATTTAGATTCGTTAGTGGTAGTTTATGTAAAAAATGGCATGATAATCTTCACTTGTTATTTTATTTGTTTATTAAAAAGGCAACTTATGTTTTCTAACCCATGTGGAGGCGTGGAGCTTTGGTAAAGATACTAGTTAACAGCGTAGTTGACTTAAATTGAGATTTGATAACTTTTGAGGCTCCGTTTGTTATTTAATTCAATAAAGTATATTCTTAAAAAAATAAAAAGTCAAAATCTATAAACACTGTTTCGCACCAACTTTGTTAAGAACAATATTTTGAAACAATAAATTACAATTATACAAAGCATCGTACCGAAGACCTGTGCTGATTTTATAAATTTTACAGAGCCCTTAACTTTATTTTTTTTATCAATTACTTGTGAACCTAACTTTCCATCTGCATGTGTTCCAAATATTTTTTTTTCTTTTTGAGAAAAAAAATACATTTAACCACTTGTTTATATATTGATATTGGAAAAGGTTGTTTAGGTTTTGCTGCAAAACCAAGTACTGTATGCGCGCCAAATACTGTGAACTGATTAAGATTTGAGAAGATTAAAAATGGAAATAAAGACCAAAACCAAAAGTCCCTTTTCTATATTTTAGATGAATCTGCACTAGGGGTGTTAATGGTACCTTTTTAGCCGTTTATCCGACCCGTATCGTATTCGATAAAGTGGATATGGGTAAGGTTTTTTTTTCGTTAGCTTATTGGATATGTGTATGGATAATAATTTTTTTCATTACTCAAATGAGTAAGGGTATGAGTAATGACTATTTCGTATCCGTTACCTTATAGGGTAATTATAAAATCTAAATATATATTCAATTCAATTTTCAACCCACCTAAATACGTATCCGTGTTTTTGAATTTTCTTCATTTATAAAAAATAATTTAGTAGGAATTGATTGCACATTCATTTTTATTTTTTTTATTAAAAATGTAATTACATATGTGAAATGAATGAGTTTTATTATATTTAATTTGTAAAATATAATAAAACTAATTATTATATTAGTAATAGCCGTTATTCATCCGCTATTGTTTGGTTATCCGATAATATTAACGGATAATGATATAGTAGGATAAGATCAATTTTTAATGAGCATGAGTAGGGTATGGGTAAAGTCAATTTAATGGGTATGAGTATGAAAATGCCTCCACCTGACCCGTACCGTACCGTACCCATTGACACCCCTAATCTGCACATACATGAACGAAATAAAACACTCAAATAAAGAAGTGCAAATCCGCATTCCTTCGGTTTTTAATCCCCCGGATAATCTCGGAAATTTTTTACTATTTTAAAAATATTCTTTATAAATAACATGTAGGTCACCAGCCATTTTTAGTCAACTGCTCATTTAAATATAAAAAAAGCAGCTAATCCCTGTTTTTACCATTAGCACGCATCAAGTCATCAACAAATCATCAAGTCGATCATGGGATAATAATACGAGAGGTCCTCAAACTTTTATATTGTGACAAGTTCATCCTCTGGCTTTAATTTTTAAGCAATTACTTTTTGAAACTATGCAATAAGTGACAATGATCTCCTTAACATTTTATTTGTTATTTAATGCTAGAATTTAAGCATAAAATGATCCAAATATTATTGTATGATTATATTATAATATTTTACAATAGTACGATCTATTATTATTTAATTTACAGAAAGTTAATAGTTCTTTTTTTTTTTTAATGTAGCATTTGATTAAATGTTCGCAATACATATAAATCGTTTGCTATTCCAGCATTTTATCTTTGAGTTTGCATGTTTTATTTTATTTTTATAGGAAAGATATATATTCAGAAGTTATTAAAATTGATAAAATAATTTTCTGTACGTGAAAAATGACAAACATTCGAAATAAGAATTTATTATTATTTTAAAATTAGTATTGAAAACTACGAACCATTATAATTTATAAACATATTTAAGCAAGAATAAATTTATCAAGAATATTCTAGTCACTTCATATTCAAAATTAATAATTTAAACTATAAATTATTTTGTCGAGTGTTATTATAGATTTATGGCTGTTACGACTCCGCCGCTGGGCCGGGGATCATGACAAGAGAGGCATCATCGCATCGATCCTTCGTCCCGTCAACCTACATCGCAACAGAAAGAAACAGAAACAATACGGAGTCAGCTACAAAGCCGAGTAACCAGTTATTTAATGACGCAGATTCTTTATAATTGACTTAATTAATAACAGTAAACAATCATTTCAATAGGATTGAATTAATCCACACAATTAAATGTTAAATTATGTATGCATATTTAACCGACAATATCAATTGGGTCTAGGTTAACAACAGTTTCATTCCAGTTGGAATCTCTGAAACAGGCGATTTCTAGTATTCCAGTCCATTAAAAACAATTTCAGTCTCCAGACCCCATATTCCGGTTAAACTTACTATCATAATCCGATTACCCAAATCAGTACCCAATCAACCATACAAATTAAAAACACATATTATAAAGAAGTCCGGTTACCTGATAGCGATTAGTTTAGAAATCTAATTCGAGTTGCAACAACTGTTCCGAATCAATGAAACGTAGTCAAAATTTCAATCGGACAAGACTCACTGTCATTTTTTTTTTTCTCCAATTATGTTTGGCTTCTGTTTTTTTCTTTCACCCTAATCCGAGAGAGAATAATCTCATATATATAAAGAGGTTTTAACGGTGGTCAAAGGATGGGGTTTATGCATGGGAGACACCTGGCAACAATACCACGTTGGCATTTTGTTTAGATTTTAAAAATTTGCAATTTAAACCCTCAAGTTTTATTATTTCACAATTAAGTCAACAAATAAATATTATGTAAATAATTTAACTTACCGGATGTTACAATAGCTGATTGCACAATATAAAAATAGAAATTATTAAAATCAAAATCCGAAAATAAACTGCTCACAATGAAAAAAATTAAAAATCTCCCATAGTATTATCCCTAAACAATCCTTCTTTTGTATTATTTTATGGGGCAATTAGATATGAAAGTTGTGTTATACTGGCTGTAACAGCGACAGCTTCAAAGGAAATTACTTGCTCTCTTCAGTCTTCACCCAGTAATTATTCACCATTCGGCCACTATAAATTCGGGCCAATCCCTTTCCCTTTCCATTATCCCGTCGAACTCGAATCCTCTCTCAAATCTAAAACCCACCTCAAAAGAAACCCCAAAAAAACCACAACAATCAGAGTTCCACTGAATCAAACTAGCCATGGCACTGCAAACGATTGAGAACCACAGAGAAGGCGCTGAGGTCTTCACTGGCCACGATCTGTGCATGAAGAAGTCGATCGAGCTCCTTGAAGAGCTCCACCTGCCACGTGGCCTCCTCCCATTGAACGACCTGGAGGAGGTCGGCTACAACCGATCTACCGGCTTCGTGTGGCTCAAGCAAAAGAACGAGACGACTCACAATTTCAAGAAAATCAAGAGAAATGTCTGGTACGGAAAGGAAGTCACCGCCTTTGTGGAAGACAAGAAGATGAAGCGCATGACAGGTGTCAAGGCAATGGAGCTCATGATCTGGATGACCCTCACGTCGATGGTCATAGATGATCCCGAGGGGAAGAAGATCACCTTTAATTCTCCAGTTGGTGTCGGGAGAACCTTCCCAGTGTCGGCCTTCGAGTTGGAGTAAGGAGGATCGAAGCGTTAATTCGGAGATTTCACTGGGGTTGTTTTGTTGGAGATACCTTACAAATGGTAGTTCACGTTTTCTTATATTATTAAAATAAATAACGGTTGTTTCATCAATATGTTTATAAAGTTGTGTGATGTTTAATGCACCAGATTTCTAAGCAAGATGTTTACGGTATTAGTGTCTGTTTTATCGAGTCTTGTTTCTTCATGGGCGAATATTTGTTGTGGCCAGAATTTGCGGGTCACCATGTAGGCATGTACTACATGTACATTTAAAATTTTTACAACTACTTGGCTTCAAAAGTTTGTAAAATTTGTATTATGATCCTCTCTATGCATCTCTTACTTTCTAATAGTATAAACGGTTTATACTGAGTCAGATTAGAATGGATGGTACGTAAATAGAATTCGTATCGTCTGCATGAACTCAAAATTTTAGTTAATAAAGAATGAATCCAGACAATCCGATCCATATTGGCACGGATATTAAAGAAATCTGTACGTTCTATCTCAGACTAGACTAGCCCGGATCTTGATCGGACGGCTGAGATGTATTAATTCAGATTCTGAGTTAATGCAGAAATACGGATCCACGTAAATGCAACTGTGGTGCAATTAATCAGCAGACTTGAATTAAAAATTTAAAATACGTAATGCTAAAGTACCTGTTCGGCACATCTCCTTAAGCCTCCTTTACCTCTTAATCTTTGTTAATCCAGCCGAACACGCTCTCCTTAGTTCTTGATTCTTAATCCACCCTCCCCCTCCTTAAGAAAAGAGTCTCCTTAGAGTTTCCTTTAGATAATTTTTTAAGCCTTTTCTGGACGATTTTACCCTTAATTCGTACCACTCCTTAAGGAGCTGTCATTTTCTTTAATTTTTCTATTCTCTCTCTCTGAGAAAGCAGCTCAGAGCCCAAGGCAAAGAAATGAAAACATTCTTCCATCTCCAACCAAAAATCGCCGGTTCTACAATGAAAAAGTCGTGAATCATGCGCTTTAGATAGCTTTGTCTCGAGATGCTCTTTCTATTGACATCCATCTTGATGGGTATTATCTTTGGTAAGAAACGAGTTAAGCTGCCGACGATACTGGTGAAAACGACTAAGATGGTGGTGGTTGAGATTGTTGAGATGGTTGATAAGAATGGTCTCTATTTCTCTGATGAGTTTTCACTCACTTTCCATATGCATTATTGCAAGCTGCTCAGGTGGCTAGTTCTCTTGCCAATGCTTGCCATGTTTGGCATGCTTGTTATTCTGAGACCGCATGAAGGTGAGCCTCTACCTTCATTTTCAAGAAGTGCCGACTAATTTTTCTTAGGTGTAATATAGGCTTTCCTGATTCGGTGGAGGTTTAGAAGAATGTTCTAATTTTTATATAGAAGGATGTTTATGATAAATTGATTTTGTCTGTCGAATATAGGGCTTTCCTGTTCTAATTTCTGAATTTTTCCTAATTCAGTGAGCTTTTCTGAGTTGTACATTTCGTTTATGAACATGATATAAATTGATGCTTAATTTCTGAATTTGTCCCATTATTTGATGCCTTTACTGATGAGGTAGAGAGAAAGCGATTGATATCCACTTTGATGTTAAAGGGTTATTGGAGGAGACCGGTACATGGTACCGGGGGATGAGAGTCCCCTTTTTACTTTCCTTTTTTTCCTTTTATCTGTACCGCTTAGTAGTTGCTACTAAGAAAATGAATAGAAAATTACAATTTTGAGTCCTCTTAGTATAGCTGCTAATACAATTTTGATAGCAACAGTTTAAATAAAAAAATAGAAAATGAATGATTAATTAAAGAGGAATCTGCCTTCTGCAACAATTTGTTTTCGCTTATCTCAATCAAGTATGGCAAGTTACTGATGAAGTTTGAATTTGCTGAGTATTTGTATTAGTCATTAACTTTAATTATTTATACTAAATTATTTGTAATCTGTTGTAGAGAATAAAAATTATTTGTAACTTTAGATGACAAAAATATGTGAGAGGGTATTTAGGTCTTTACATAATACAACATATATTTTACTCTTATTAAGTCTTCATTCTTAATCTTACCACTTTACCGAACAAGAGCTCCTTAGCAAGGATTAAACTTGTAATCCTCACCCCGTTAAGGAGGGCTGCCGAACACCCCCAAAGAGACAAAACGAAATTCTAAACCAAATCTTAGTAACATGCCACACCATATGACGGTCAGTGGCTGCTGCAATGATTCGGGTCATCTTGTGTCCATACCATGCGCAGCAAGACCAAAATATTTTAGTTACCATCCCATTAATTCCTACTTAAACAAATACCACCTCAATTAATTTATTTCAACAAACACCACCCATGCGGACTGGGGGAGCACACCAAATTAAAATGGTGCGTACTCTGGGAAAGGGTACCATTTGGTGCTCTAATTGGGGGCGCGCACCAAGTGGTACCCTTCCCCAGCGTGTGCACTAGGCAGTCTGTTATATTTCAGCGAAAATTTCAACATTTTTCATTAACCAAGGAGACAGACAAGGGAGCTAAAGAGCAAAGAGCAACTTGTGAGTTTTTTTCACTTTAGTCCTTTATTTTTTTATTTTTTTAATTATTTAATAATATTTTTAATTTTATGTAAATTTATTAATTGTTAGGTTTGTCCCTCAATTCAACCAACTATGATTGGAATTGCTTGTTATTTTGGTGGTGAAGTATTACAAGAGGCAAATGGTGCTTACTACAGTACCCAACCCTAAAAAATGTTCAATATCGGCTCAGGTTTAGATTTCAAAGGTATAACTAGGAAAATATACCAACAACTTGGTATTGACCCGAATTATTATGAACTAGTAATGTCCGCAAGGATCAATATTGGCCAAGGCAACCAAAAATGGTTCCAACAGCTCCTGGTACAAGACGATAATAGTTGGGGGTTGTATACCCAAATGAACATGAATATGACATCTAGTTTCAAGTTTCTAGAGTTATATGTGGTAGCCAACTCCAGACAGAACACCAGACCTTTGTTGTAGTTGACTTAGGGTCGAATCCTTAAGCATTTTGTGATGGGTCAGATCCTTTAGCGGGTACTAGTCGGTCTCCATCTGTAGGGGGTGGTCCTAGTCGAGCCCAATCTGATCGGGGCCGATCCCGGGTTTCATCCTCCACCTCTAACCGGGCCCAATCTGACTGGGACCAATCTGAAACCCTAAAACTGCTTTATTATGCTGACAATACAGACGAGGATCTCGAAGAACGGGAGGCAAAGGAAAATTGGGATGCTAGTGACGACGGTGGGGCACCTGATAACAATAATGAGGATTCTAGTCGTCCTGTGCTTGGCAAGTATAATGAAAATGGCGAGGAAGAACCGTCTAAGCCATAGAAGGTGTATCAAGCTATAAGCAACGGTGTTCGTTGGGTCATAATGACTAGCAACGGTTCTGAATCGCTCACAATGTCTTCAAAACTTCTCGCAGGTTTGTAATTTGTAATTCTCGTAGGTTATATTTTTCCTTTTTTAGGTTCTCTTTATTTAATTGTAATTTGTAATTCTCGTAGATTACCAGTTGCCGCAATTATTGAGGAGACATTCTACAAGTGTGTCAACTGGTTCGTAGAAAAAAAAGAGAAGGCTGTGCAATGCCAATTAGAGGGTCAGCTTCATTCCACTCGTGTGCATGAAAAACTAACGAAGCACATCAAGAAGACTAGTAAAATGACTGCGATTGCATTCGGCCATCATAGAGAATTTATGGTGACCACAGATGGTGAGAAAAATCTCATTTGACATAGAGATGCAAATAGGTGTACACGTCTCAAGACTGCAGGTACAAGGTCATTTTGAAGAACGACAATGAGGTGGAATGCGTGTGCCAGAAGCCTCAGCTCACCAGAATACCATGTGTTCATGTGATAGCGGTGTGTCGTCTAAGGTACAAGTCTCTACTAATAATTTCATAATCATTACTATAATTGAGGATGGCGTTACTTATAAATGTGCGAAAAATATAGGAACTTGAATCCAAATGACTTCGTAAATTACTACTACAACATTCAAACACTCATCGACACATAGAGTGGTGAATTCCACGTGTATGACAATCAAAGTGATTGGCTGGCGCACGAAGGAGCGATCTTAGTTCTAGAGCATCGGTTAGTGAAGTTGGGTAGGAGACGACACAACCGGACCCAAATGTGGATGGACGTACTGGAAGGAAGACAAAAGGGTCACTAGACCAACAGAGCAACTCTCGAAAAGAATGCGAGAAGGAGAAGGGATGCTAGAAAACATACTCAATAAGGTAATTTTTTTTTAAAATTACATGTCACAAAATTAACAATTGTTGTAATAATTGTTGTAACAATAGATATTTTTTTCTGCAGTTTCATCGTTCAAGAGGTGGTTATGTTGTGCTTCATATTTTTTTCTGCAACAATATTTCAATTTGTTTTTTTAGATTGAATGTGTGTTATGTTGTAGTAGACTTTATGTTGTGTTGTAGTAGGATTTATTAGTTATGTTGTAGTAGACTTTATATTGTGTTGTAGTAGAATTTATTTTTTGTGATTTTATTTGTACTATTTTTTAGTTAAAACGAGCTAATTTTTAGTTTTTCTGTCTTTTAAGAAAAATAAAATTATAAAGCAAATAAAACTTAGCATCCAAAACAAAATTCAGAATTTCAAAACAACATTCAAAATTTCAAAACAAAATTCATAATTCCAAAATTGCAAAACAAAAACATAACATAACAAAAAAAAAGAATTGGTGCACACTCTGGGGAAGGGTACCACTTGGTGCGCGCTTCTATTTAGAGCACCAAATGGTACATTTTCCAGGGTGTGCATCATTCTAATTTGGTGCGCTTTCTAGTCCGCGTGAGTGGTATTTATTGAAATAAATTGATTGAGGTTGTATTTGTTTAATTAGAATTTTAAGGTTGGTAACTAAAAAATTTCGGCGCTCTAAGACCATACGGCTCAGACTCCCACACTATTTTTGTACTTCTGTAGACGGAATTCAAATCACCTAAGGTAACAGAATATTTCCGTTTGAATCTGAACTGTCCAATGAGAATCTCGAGACGGATTGTCGCATTCTGATCGGACGGCCATCAACACAAGAAATATTTTGTTACCTCCGAGGATATAGATTCTTGTTGACGAGTGACGACCCTACTCATTTGTAAAATGTAAAAACTTCGTGTTTGCAATTGGGTTAAAACTTAAAAAGTAAAACCTACTGGCTACTCAACTACCGACATTTTTATTTACACCCAAAGTTAATTACAAATTAATAAAAATATTCAGATCCGCCAACTTTTATTAAAAATACCTAAACTGGCCTTTTAATGACCGGTCCCTATTTAAAAGGAAAACCGGCCATTAAATGACCGGTTCCTGATTTAATTTTTTTTTAGAGACAAATAACTAAAATGCTGAAATATAACACTAAAAAATCGAATTTTTTTAAAATATTTGTCAAATTAATTTTTTGATAGCATATTTATACTAAAATACGCTAAATTACTTGAAATTATATTAATTTATGCTGATTTACAATAAATTACGCTAAATTACAATAATTATGTAGAATTATGCTAAAATACGGTAAATTACGCTAAATTACGTATGAATAGGGCCGATTTTGTGCCATCTTTCATAAATTACGGTAATTATAATGAAATTACGCTAAATTAGGCTGATTTTGTTAATGAGATTGAGAATTTGATTACATGATTCCTTGTGAAATTTGTTAATAAGCATAAAATCCATTGGGACTTATGCACATGCATCCAATCCATTAGGACTTAAACATCGTTGTTTTTGCAATGAAACATCGATGTTTCGTTAGCCTTAGCATTGACAATTAAGCAGGGTAGTGCTGAAAAAATATCGGTGTGTCGCTGATGTTTTTGTAATGAAACATCGATGCACTTCTGCCGTCGACAAGCCGTGCATGAAGCATTGGTGCATCATCGGTGTTTTTGCACGAAAGCATCGTTATTTTTTTAAAAACTTTAAACGGCCATGACTTTGGCTAGGAAACTCGAATTACGCGTACAACCCCAATTCGGAAAGCTTGGGACGAGATGGGGGCAATGGCGCCCTCGAGGTCACCCCAATGGGCTGACGAAGTCAGAATTGCAAAAAAACGTCGTTTAGTGCCTCAAAAATTGAGTTACAGTTTTTTATCATCGGTAGACACATAACGATCCGTTTGCGGCTAGTGACAGTGTCGTATGCAGGATGGTAAAACTCAAAATTTGTATCAAAATATCATATACTGATATGATGTTTAGTGTTCGCATGCAGCTAGTGAATTTAATTTGACAATAACCAAAATCCTAATATTGAGTATATTTCATTTTGTATGTTCAAACAAGAAATAGTCCGTGTGATATGAAAATATTTCAATTATATCAATTTCATCCTAAAATTGAGAGGATTTGATTTGACAAGAACCAATATCCCAAATCTAATTCCTTTTTAGGATATTAATAAAAAAACCGGTAAATATGCTATCAAAAAATTAATTTGACAAATATTTAAAAAAAATTCGATTTTTAGCATTATATTTCAGAATTTTAGCTATTTGTCTCTAAAAAAAATTAAATCAGAGACTGGCCATTTAATGGCCGGTTTTCCTTTTAAATAGAGTCCATTAAATGGTCGGTTTGGATATTTTTAATAAAAGTTAACGAGTCTGGATATTTTTATTAATTTATAATTAACTTTGGATATAAATAAAAATGTCGGCTCAACTACTCCAAACACAAAAATTGTTTACTTTATACAAGAGAGTAGACTAGTAGAGTCGTCAACAAAAGTATCTCTATGATAGATACTTTGTGAGTTTTCATTTATCAAAAAAGGAATTTGTCCCAAAATGGCATGAAAAAAGGTACAAAAATTTGAGCAGTACTGAAATGTTGGATCCGGTGAACCCTTGGAGCTATGCAATTAATGTAGTTGAATAATCTTTGGGACTTTATTTGAAAATAAAAATACTATATTGAAGAAATAATTTAAATTTTAAATTAAAATAATACTATGTAATACAATATCAAAAAATCTATAGATGTTTTAAAACTCAACCATGATTGAATGTTTCTCTGAATATTAATACACATCCGAAAGAAAAAGAAAAAAAAAAAAAACAATTGATATTCAAACTATTAGAGCCTATTCGGCTGCACAGTGGGTTGAGGAATGGGCACAGAAAAGTAAAATTTTTGAACTGATTTTAATATTCATGTGGAAAAAAAAAAATTCACTCTGAAAATGAGTTGAGGGATGTTTTTTTTCACACGTGAACAGTAATCGCCGAACAGGCCTAAATGAAAGAGAAGAAGCAGATTTTGTATGCAATCCCGTGTCCGTGTCCCGGGTATTTATGGGAAATAAATCTGCTGCGATCCGACACGTGTGAACAGTAATTCTGAAATTTCTGCTTTTCCAAATCCAGCCGTTAATTTTTTCTGTGCACGCATCTCGAAACAATTCGACAGCTGGATTAAGAAAAGCAGGAATTACAGAATTACTGTTCACAGGAAGGATCGCAGCATATTCGGATTCGTATTTATGACATTGCAGGTGATTGTTACCGGTTACCACCAAACAAAAAGCGACGTGTATGTCGGAAGATACCCAAGTTCTATTATAATTACCCGTCCAATCTTCTCTCAAATCTAAAACACACCTCAAAAGAAACCCCAAAAAAACCACAACAATCAGAGTTCCACTGAATCAAACTAGCCATGGCACAGCAAACGATTGAGAACCACAGAGAAGGCGCTGAGGTCTTCACTGGCCACGATTTGTGCATGAAGAAGTCGATCGAGCTCCTTGAAGAGCTCCACCTGCCACGTGGCCTCCTCCCATTGAACGACCTGGAGGAGGTCGGCTACAACCGGTCTACCGGCTTCGTGTGGCTCAAGCAAAAGAACGAGACGACTCACAATTTCAAAAAAATCAGCAAAAATGTCTGGTACGCAAAGGACGTCACCGCCTTTGTGGAAGACAAGAAGATGAAGCGCATGACAGGTGTCAAGGCAAAGGAGCTCCTGATCTGGATTACCCTCACGTCGATGGTCATAGATGATCCCGAGGGGAAGAAGATCGCCTTTAATACCCCAACTGGTATCGGGAGAACCTTCCCTGTGTCGGCCTTCGAGTTGGAGGAGTAGGGAGGATCGAAGCGTTACTTTGGAGATTTTACTGGGGTTGTTTTGTTGGGTATACCTTGCAAATGGTAGTTCATGTTTTCTTTATTATTAAAATAAATAACGGTAGTTTCGTAAACATGTTTAGAAAGTTGTGTGATGTTTAATGCACCAGATTTCTAAGCAAGATGTTTACAATATCTGTTTTATCTTGAGTCTTGTTTCTTCCTGGCATGGGCGAATTTTTGTTGTGGCCAGAATGGCGGGTCACCATGTAAGCATGTACCAGTACTACATATAAATTTAAAAAAACTTCACAATTACTTGGCTTCAAAAGTTTGTAAAATTTTTATTATAATCCTCTCTATGCATCTCTTACTTTTTAAAAATATAAACGGTTTATACTGAGTCAGATTGCAGGTATGGTGAAATTACATCAAGAGACTTAAATTAAAAATTAAAAATCCGTAATATCAAACTGACAAAACGAAGTTCTGAACCGGATTCTGTAACCTGCCACACCATATGAAAGTCAGGGGCCGCCGCAATGGTTCGGGCCATTTTGCGTCCATATCACGCGCCGCTGACCAGACGTCTCACTCTACAGTGTATATGCAATTTTTGTACTTTTGTTGACGACCTTACTCTTTTGTAAAAAAGTGAAAATTTCTTGTGTTTGCAATTTTGGGTTAAAACCTAGTTCTGCAAGGTAGCTCTATGATAGGAGATAGGAGTAGGTCCGATGGCCATCGGACCTAGAGTTAGGTTCGATTAGCTCTATCACCGTACGATTAGCATCAAGATCTATGCACACGGAAATTGATACAGTTTTACACGGATTTTGATGCATACACACGAATCTTGATGCAAATCGGATGGTTATCACACCCATCGAACCAAGGTAGGTCCGATGGGCATCGGACCTACTCTCATTCCCTATGATAGATACTTTGTCATCTACTGAAAAGCAATCATCGGAAGTCAGGTGGATTGGCTCTCTGCTCCTGTTCAACGATGCTTTGCTTCTCAAGGTTCCCGATTGGCTCTCTGCGGATGATTATTAATTTCATAATCTATCCACTTTTGTGCATGATTTTCAGGAATGATCAAACAGAAAACCTTGTTTCCAGTTTTAAGTGATCTTTCCGCAAATTTTATTTCCGGTCCTTACCCCTAAAATTTAAGGTTTCTTTTCGCAAACTTTATTTCCAGTCCTTATCCCTAAAATTGCAAACTTTGTTTCCGGTTTCTAGAACCGGAAATTTTGTTTGCGGTTTTTATCAATAGAAACTGCAAACAAAGTTTATGGTCCCAAAACCGAAAACAAAGTTTGCGGTCTCGGACTGCAATGAATCTTTTTCGAAATGATAGGCACAGTCCGATTCTAGTTCTAGAGGAGGGTAAAATATTAATTCAATTCAAAGCTGAATGAGATGCAATGTGCAGTGTGCTATGTGTTGTAATTAAATTGAATCATTTAATTAGTTTGGACTGTGTGCGACTCCCGTGATTTTTATTAATATCCAAAGTTAATTAGAAATTAATAAAAATGCCCAAGTCTGACGGAAATTATAAAAAATATCTATACCGGCTATTTTTTGGCCGGTTTAATTGATTTTGGTACCGGCCAAAAAATGACCGGTACTAAATTTTTTTTTTTAAACAAATAGCAAAAATGCTGAAATCTAACACTAAAAAATTGAATTTTTTTAAAAATATTTGTTAGATTATTATTTTTATATATAATTAGCATATTTTTACTAAAATACGCTCAATTACTTGAAATTATGTTAAATTACGTTGAATTACACCAAATTACGTTAAATTACAATAATTATGTTAAATTATGCTAAAATACGGTTAATTACACTAAATTACGTATGAATAGGGTCGATTTTGTGCCATCTTTCATAAATCATAAAAATTAGTAAAAAAATTCCAAAAATAATAAAAATTAGTATTCTACAAGTTTATTATATAACTAATTTACTGAGCTACGTAGATTGAACAATAGAAATGAAAATCTTAACTCAAAACTTCAACTGAAGTTTTAAGGCTCTTCCCTTTGTTTTTTGGCAATTCTGAATTTTGAAATTTAGATTGCGGGCATTGACGCATGTGTATTTTTGCAAGCTTTCCAAAAAGTGGTCATTTGCTGAAATAGGACACTTGAGCGCCGTTTTATGGCCGTTTGAAGTTTCGTCGTCGTTTTTTGCCTTCTCAGTGAAAATATCATCCATATTCATACGTAATTTAGTGTAATTTACCGTATTTTAGCATAATTTAACATAATTATTATAATTTAGCGTAATTTAGTGTAATTCAGCGTAATTTAGTATATTTTAGTATAAATATGCTAATTATATATTATAAAAAGTAATCTAACAAAGATTTAAAAAAAAATCGATTTTTTAGTGTTAGATTTCAGCATTTTTGTTATTTGCCTCTAAAAAAATATCAGCATAGAGTCGCACTTAAAAAGTCTTTGGTTCATTGCAGTCCTAGACCGCAAACTCCAGAACTGGAAACTTTGTTTGCGATTTCTATTGATGAAACCGCAAACAAAGTCTCCGGTTCTAGAAATCCGAAACAAAGTTTGCGGTTTTAGAGGGACAGGGACTGGAAACAAAATTTGCAGAAAGAGGACTTGAAACCGGAAACATAGTCTTCGGTTTGGTTTCTAGAAATCATGTGCAAAAGTGGATAGATTGTGAAATTAATTAATTAATTTTGGATATTAATAAAAATTTCGGACTTTCAGGTGCTGCCTTGGCATGCCTCACAACCCCTCCCGGCCATCACTCGGGTGAGACTCACCATTAGAGAATTCCCAATTGAATTCGGTCACCCTTTCTATTACCGCCATGCAACTGCATCCATGGGTTGCATGCCAAATGTGTTCTACCGTTAACATATTAAAGAAAAAAATATATTTTCATCTATTATGGTGTCAATTTATAAGCGTTGTAACTAATATTAATGTCTGTCTCACAAACCATCCAAATTAATTTGATACTAGTATCGGTCATGAAATCAATAATTGATTAAAAGAATCCGAGCTTAAGAATCATTATGACATTGATGCTAATGTGGATCTCATCTAATTATGCTTTCTTATTAGTATTGATTTGGTACTGCACTAATTAGTTTAGGGACATGTACGGTTTAAATCCTAGTATGATACCAATACATCATAGTACCAATTTTGTTGCAAAAACATAAATTTGGGAGCAGTTTATTATTAAATTTACATCTCTCGTTACCGGTACCATTCCGTACCAGTGCCTATTTTAGGTTTGGTTTAGTTCAAGATTTATGGGTAAAATTATAAAATGACCCAAGTTGAGTTATTAAAAGTACAAATAAAATAACCTTTAGAAATAAAACAACAAGGGCATTTGGTCTAGTGGTATGATTCTCGCTTTGGGTGCGAGAGGTCCCGAGTTCGATTCTCGGAATGCCCCATTTTTTAAATCTTTTTCGATCATAAGATACCAGTGTGGCATATACTCTTTATGTTATGTAATATTTGCAAGGCCAATCTATCCAAAGTTCAATCCGTCCCATAACAGTATTCCTGTCCTTTGTGCCCCCACTTGCTATAAATTATCCAAACCAATTACATTAGCATTTGTGATTTGTCCCATCTTAACAGTATCCCTGTCCTTTGTGCCCCCACTTGCTATAAATTATCCAAACAATACATTAGCATTTATATCGAAGTCAATAATTACTTTTTAAGCACTAAGCTTAAATTGGTTCAGATTATTTATATCTAAATAAATAATATTTTTTTATATACTCAAGCTGACTTTTCACAGGAACAAACCATGTTCCATGAGATTTAGTAGGTAACTACTGAGATAATATTTCCAAAATTCGTTCGGATGGCTCATTTGTTCTCACTAATTTCATTTATTTTTCTCAAACAAATTTCTACAACAATGTAAATTGTTCGAAAATATGACCGCTCTCTCTCTCTCTAGTCTCTACGCCTTTTGTCTTATTAGAATAGTCAAATCTTAAAACCCTTAGGAATAGTCTATTCTAATAAGATAAAAAGTTTGGATTCCCTATTCTAGTTATTCTAATTCAACCAAACACCGAATAGGTTATTCGGAATAGCCTAACTCCAAAAATAGCCTATTCTCAATCCAACCAAACATACTCTAAGGGGTTATATATAATTAGCTCAACTATACTTCATTTTCTCCTGTGGGACTAACCGAGTTCTGGAATCCGGACAACACTTGTTTTATTTTTTCTTTTTACAATACATTATTTTTACAGCTCATTTTAAATATAATAATATATGATAAAATTGACTACACATTATTGATCTAATTAAATAGATGAGAAAAATTTAAATAGATATACATATTTTCCAAATAAATCATGAATTTTCACAATTAATTTTACAATAAAACTGAACATTCATTCCAGTACATTCTCATAACCATTCCTATGCATATTTATGAGTATGTGTTCCCGTAAATAATTAGTGGGTTTCTGAATCCGTAAAATTTCATCCCGCACAATTCCATGACAAACGAACACACCTTTAGTGTAGTAAATTTGTGTCACATCGTATCTTAATTAACACATGGCGACTTCGTCATATACCGTGTCGTGATTAAAATGATGGAGAACAGTGACATCACGTAAATTATCACCGCACATTATTCATAATGTGATTGTTTCCCTAATGAAAGTATTTCCTCATCAAGCTCTTTTGGCTCAGATCATTGTCCTATAGTTTTGCATTTAATTAATAATATTGCTCAACCTCCTCCTGTGTTTAGATTTGATCCAGAATGGGTACTTAATGCTGAATTTGTGTCCTTGGTTCATAAGTGGTGGGCTGAGAAACCAATTCTCCCTACTAGAGACTTTGCTTTTCAATGGAAACATTTGAAATGAAAAATTTCTGGTTGGGCAAATTATTTTTATGGAGAAAAAAAGAGACAGAAATCTGCAGCTTTGAAAATATTACATGAATTAGAACAAGCTGCAGATTTGAGAGTCCTTACTGAAGAGGAAGAACTCCTATGGGCCACCACTAAAAGAACCTTAGAGGATATCTACCTCTCTGAAGAGGACTATTGGAAGTTGAGAGCCAAACAACAATGGGTTGAAGCTGGAGATAAAAATACCAAATTTTTTCATAAAGTCGCTTCTCATAGAAGGAAAAAAAAAAAGGATTTCTAGACTGGTTGATAATAATAGTCCTTACTAGTGTCTCTGACATTCAACATCATGCTTTTGACTATTACAAAGATCTGTTAGGAAATTCAGGAATTAAATATGCTACTCTAGAATAAGATTTTTGGAATCCTGAAAATTTATTGACTACACAAGAACAATGTATCCTTGAGCTTCCCTTTTCAGAAGAGGAAATTCATCAGGCTGTCTTTGCCTCAGACCCCAATGGAGCTCTAGGACCTGATGGTTTCATCTTTAAATTCTATTAATTTTTTTGGGAATTGGTTAAACATGACTTATACATGATGTGCTCCCATTTTTACAATCATGCTATCTTTACAACATGTCTGGTATGCTACTTTAGTTTTATCGGTTATGTAGGAGAACGTTTCATTGTAGGTCAGAGCCACTATTATGATGGTCTGACAGTTGGGAAGTTTGTAATTTAACTATGTTTCCTTCAATGGAACGGGCCTAAGCCTTTTTTTTTTAAAAAAATACTGTGATTGTTCACTTTAATATTCTTTTACAATTTAAGTTGGTTTATTGAAAAAAAAAAAAATCAGATAAAAAATGTTGTGCGCCCTATGCCGTGTTATTTTTCTTATAGAATGGTCACAACATGTGAATCAACACAACATGTGGTTGATATGTGTGCAGTGTTGTATCACAACGGAACTAATCACAGGGCAACTTTTTTTCCTCTCTAAACAAACTGACACAGTGACACCTCAGAATTATCAATTATTTTAGCTGACACGTTAAGTTCCGAGAATACTATACCTAAAGTTATGGTTGAAAGGGATTAGCTCTTTATACACTTGTTAACGAAGAACACTTTACGTAAAGTTTACGCTTGATAACGAAGATACACTTTTTTTATATTTAAAGTTTACACTTGAACATCCCAGCCTGAATCTATGTTTTGCTTATATTTCCACGTATTGATCGTCAACCTTATTTGACTGAAAATAGAGGGGCAGTGACTTCCTTCGAGGTAAAATGCAAACCACCAACTGCCATGGCAAAGAATAAACGACTAACAGTTTTTAACTACACAATTTGAAGGCTGATGATATTATGGCATAGACAATCATAACTCATAAGTGTATTAAATTCGGGATAAATGACGAACCCCTTTGTAATCCGCTCAAGGAATTAAGGCGCTAAAAACATTTTCACGTTTGCATTTTTGTACTTAATTGGAGAATAGCAGGCTCCCGTCCAAACTACACAGCAATAACATGTTTCTTAGTCCTTGGATTCAGCAGACTTCAGTACCCAGTAGTAGGCGATCCAATTCATATCTATCTTGTTCATAGATTCAACGAAACGATGAAACAAAGAATGTGAAAAAAAAAAAAAAAAAACCTCTCGCACTCTCCTAATTACATCCCTCGTGACTACACAAGAACAAACTATAAACAGTAAATTAGAAAGTAAATATAATGATAAACAAAAAATAATCTACCAAGGTCTGTTTCTATTTATGATACACAGGTACAACAGTTGAAGCCTATAACAATATTTCATAAATCACAAGTATATATACACAGCCAAGAATGAAACCAGTAAGTGGAAGCCGCCCGTAACGAACACAATCATTATATGCCATTTTTTAGGGAAGCACAAAAGAAATCCAGGAAAAAGTTCCAGGAGGAACAACAAGCAAAACAACATGAGACAAGCAGTATGAATCCAACAATTCTCTATATTTGTAGGTCATCCAGTGAAAGATCTTGTGACAACATTTTAATTTTCTGTTCAAAAAAGATAATTTGATTCAGTTTTGTAGCAATAGACATATGTGAAGTAAGATTTATAAGTGAACTGAACTGAATTTTAAATTATGTGCAAATAATTGGTCAAAAAACAAGCAGTTGAGATGTGATGTACTGCATTTATGGCAATTGAGTTTGCAGATACTTCTAGGGAAAAGAGAGGAAAAAAATTGAAGCCTTACTGTGATAAATGTTTGAGGATCATCGAGACTAGACGAGCCAAGTATAATTTCTCTTTGTAGCTTTGAGGACAGCTTATGGACCACACGAAGCTGCATTTGGCATTTTTCAAACAATTTCAAACACTAAAGTCATTTCAGAGTTTCAATCACAAAAAAATAGTAGAAAAATCAGACTAGTACCTCTGACCGAGTGGCCCCACCAATAACAAAGACAAATATTCTCTGACCCATCTTTCTGAAGTCGCTTGATGCATGTCTCAGGACTGAGTCACTGAAAAAGAAAAAGGAAACAAAAACTTCAATTCTAGTGCTTGCGGACTATTTAACTTACAAACAAAGATGAGTTCCTCATTTGGTTCATGATTTCATTGAAAAACGAAAGAAAAAACAAGCACTAAAATGGAAAAAGCATGCATTATTAGTAAATAAAAAAAAAAACACACTGAGAATTCATCCTTTTCAGTTAATTTCTTGGAATCATCCTTGTCTCTTCATTTTCCCATCGTACTTCTAGTCTCTGTTTGGATATGTGTGTGACTGATCTATATAATTTCAATTTTATTGTTACAGTTTCACGAGTTTTTTTATCTTCCTTCTTGAAAACCAGGTTTTTAGTATTACACTATTACAATGCATTAAGGTCTGTAAAATTTCAGTCAGATCTAGCAGATAGTGTTTTTTATTTGAAGCAAGGGCATTGTGGGAAACAGAAAGACACAGATTACGAAGTTGTGATCACACAGGGCATATTTATAAAATTTCTTGTGCATAATGCAGAGCGTACTGAAATCTGAAAGGTTAACTGAAACAGTCAGTAGAAGTGCAGAAAAATGCCCAAACAAAAGGAAAAAAAGAAGAAGCATAACTTCGAAATTAGGAACAGACCTTGGTAGATGTATATGTAGTATAAAATATGTAGTATAAAATTTTATACTACATATTTCAGTCTTTGGAAAAAGTTTTCAATATGTAGTATAAAATTTTCAAATTAGGAACTTTTTCCAAAGACTGAAAGAACTGAAACATGTAAAATTCAATGAAGTAGGATACAGTACGCATGCAATATCAGTATTTTAGAAACATTAGAAATATATGCGGGAGTATTACTTATTTCAAATTATGTGTTGTTGTTCATTTAAGCGAAGGGCAAGGTATACCTAGAGTAACCATCATCAGAATTGCGGGGCCGGGCCCATGTGCCAGTGCGCCTAGATCTAACAGACTGTGCAGGAACATGAGGGGCATTATTGGTAGTTCTTTGAGGTGTACTAACTGGAGTTGAATGAAAACTAGGGCTTGGGTCATTCATGCAAGGGTATTCCTCTCTTGGTAAGTTCCCTTTACTTAACTTCTCCAACAAGTCCTACAGACATTAAAAAGTTAAAGAACCCTTTTAAAGGTTTTCTTATAATTTTTACAGAACATTGAAACAAAAGAATGTTGTCAATTCCATAAGACTTATGTAAAGTTTCACCTCTATTAGGGGATAAAACCGAAATTGTGTCCATTTCTTCTGTTCGTCTCCCTCCTTCTCTTCTCTTACAGTAGCTTTTTTCTGATGCATAAACAATAATTAAAAGAGTACAAGTACATAAAGTTGCAACACCAAGTAAGAACATTTCGTAGGACTTAAAAGTCTAATAATAATACCTTGTGCATATCAAAAGTAAGTTTGAAACCGCTTGATGACTTTTTGGTGTCCTGTGCTGCCATCAAGCAGCGCATGTTTTCTACTGCAATCATGTCATCAGCTGATATCCCAGCTAACTGTTCACAACAAACCAGAATTCTGTTAATATGAAACTTAAGAAAACGACGATGTAATAATGGTTATAAAGACAATGGCCGAGACCATATCACACTAGAACAGGAAATTCTTGACCCTACTGAGCACACCCAATTAAGGTCAACCCCCTTGAGTTAATAAGGTTCAGGTCATTCTTTCTAAACCACCAACCGGATCTGGTTAGACTTCAGTTAATCTTTTCCGAAACGCTAAATTTCCACTAGTCAATGAACACATGTACAAAAGAAAGAATGAACAAAATAAGATGGATATTTGAACCAAACCAAACTTGATAATTTGATAATGCTGACCAACCCAATGGAATGCTATAGATAGGCCCATGGGTGGATCAAGATCTGCAGTCTACTGGCAGGATGCTTTTAAAATAAAAAAATCCCAATCCAACTGAACCCATCCCTAATAAAATACCAAAAATATGCCTATGGATTTTACTGATTAAATACCTGCATCAGCTTATTCCCTTTGTCACTTTCAAACTTCTCAGGATATACTGAAGCATAAATCATGAGAAGACGCAGTTTATCCTCCCGGCTAGTATTCTATAATGATCCAGAAGAACAAAATAGTTACAAGAAAAAAGTAAGTTTGTTGAATTATAGAAATAATGTGCAACAAGAATATGATACTGAGGTCTTTAAAATTTTCCTGCTATCGATACATGCAACAAGAATACTACGAATTTAGGAAAAAGTATGATAATTATGCTCTATCTTAATTTAACATATAAGTGCAACACAAAACAAACCTGGCGTAAACAAAAGAAAGAATTTCTATGAATTATATGGAAAAAAAAACTAGCATTCAGCTCTCAATACTTTAAAATAATACTAAAGGCACGGAACTGACAAAAGATATTTTAAAAAATGCATTACATGTCTAGTCCTGAAGAAATTAATTAACTCGGTCGTCCCTGCTTTCCCAAAAACAATATTTTGTTCTAGATCTCCAATATCTCGAAGCCCTTGCTCTCTAATTATGTTGTTTATTTTCCCTGCAATCTGTACAAGCATCACTTACAATCATATGAACTTCAACAAGAAAAAAAACAAAACAATAAATCATATTGAATATCCATAATTTAGCAAACATAACCTCTACGTGCAAGGAGAGCTTGTCAATTTGGTCACTATACTGTGGTAGAGCTTGTACTATCTTTTGCAAATCCCTCGTTGACAGCTCACCACCACCTCTACATCAACACAGTAAGGTTTTAAAACATACAAACCAGACAGAAGGTACAAAGAATACCAAGAACAAATATAAGGTATGTCTCAATATCATACCAGCAGCTATAGGTACCACCGCTAGTAAGTAATATCGAACAATATGAAGCCTTATAAATACTATATCAGATTCCTCATATAGCATTGCACATGTTGTGTTACTAAGAATAATACATTTCATTTTCTAGGTAGCTTACCTGCCATGTATTTGTGCTGCTTTATTCTTTGACATGAAATTGGTCATTTTATCATGCAATTTCTCGCTAGCCTGCAAGATTTTTAAAGAAGTGAACAAAACAGTACATAAAATTTTACAGTAAATGAAACAATTAATTAAAAGAGATACCTCTCCTATATGTGCGTGCCGAAGCTCAAGCCATACAGGATCATGCTCCTCTAAAAGAACCTCCTTTTTCTCAGTTGACGAACCATTTTTACTCGGGACCTTTATTTCAAACAAAATTGAGACCGATGAAAAATGAAAAATACTAGATGCACATTTGAAAATGAAAAAAAAAAGTGAGAGGCCGACCTCATGAACATACTTGTTACCATCCATAAGCAGCAAATCGTGGCACATTGCATCATAAGTCCATTCATGGATTATCGGAGCAATCTACATATTCGACAAAACAAAATGAAAATAAATAATGATACAGGAAACCACATAAACACTCAAGTAACACTAACATTTACTGCATCACTAATATGAAAATCAGGCTCTTTCATGCATAGCGGTACAGATATCAGTGTCGGCAATCCATTAATACTGGGGTGCAAACCCAGATATTTATTGCCCATTGCAAGTTAACAACAATAGTCTTTCCACATGTACTGATCAATTGACTGGTTCACCATGAGCACATTGCAATATAAGACTGGGACCAGTACTGGAAAAACAGGCTGATTCAAGTTATTTATTTGTTGTACCATGAAACTAGCTAACCAGATCAAGTGATAGTAAGTTTCAAGTGAAATTGATACTCCGAATTCTAATTCGTTTTGCTTTGAATTCAGTCAAGTTAATACTCAAAAATATGTTAATTGATATTTTGAGAAAACAGTTATATGAACAAATGAAAAATAAAAATGCCCAGGTGCCAATCTCTCCATTCTCCAAAATATTTTGGGTGTTCGATGCAAGTGTGACAAATGCCGTCTATGTTGCATTTGCAGGAAAATAATCGGGTTGTTATTATAATCTAATAAAGATTGCAATGATTCCAAACAGACCTGGTCAATTGAGCGGTCAACAATTAGAAGCTCACAAGTTTCAGTTTGGGGAAAGTCAACTATGCTGGATTTATACTTGGAAACGCAGTTCCAAATGCCTGCTGCCAGCTTGGTAGGAACCAGGTCTCGGAGTGTCGTCAAAGTGGATGCATCAATTGTCTTCGCTGCACGGTACCTCACATAAGGGAATTCCTGAAAGGCAACAGCATAAAATTCATCTTTCTAGATCGCAATGACATGAAATGTCCTAGCCTTTTCTTGGTAGTGATTTTTTTTCTTAAATTTCTAGACTGGTTAAAGGGGCTTTGCAATACAATGGTACTGAAATGGTGATGTATAGTTAATTTAGGGTCTTTATGAGAACTCTTTTCTTTTCTTTTCGTTTAGTTTCATTTTTTCTGGTTGTGTTTAGGACCTTTTCACTTTTTGTTTTGTCACATTCTTTTGCATTAATTGGATCTTATATTATTCATGCTTACATTTTATCTTCTTAAATTTATTTTCTCGACAACAGCATTTTGTCATTTTCTATTTCTTGATCATGATGGTGTTAAAATTGCTCTAAGTCGCTCGCCTCTAATAGGTCTTTGTAGTCCTTTTTGTACCTCTTTAATATTGGTGTTAAAATAAAAACAGTGTAGTTGCAGTTGTATTAGCTGCCTTCTAATAATTCATCTTTGACGCCTTCGAGTTGGATTAAAATTGCAATATGCATGCTGTTCAAATCCTTTATTTGAAAAACACATATAGAAACAAATACAGGGAGAGCTAGAGAGATTACCCGCAAAGAAGCAAACACTGTTGAAATGCGAGTGGCCATGGTGTTAATGCAGGCATTGTAATTATGAGAAGTCTCTGCATTTTCACCAAATAATTCTTCCAACGCTCTCTCATGGTCCGTTATAAAACCCTGTAAACCAAAAGGGTGTTTTAGATGAAACAGATTGTACACTCTACCATTTTTCTAAATAAAATACAAATAAACAAATAAAAACAAAACCCTGTATTTGTATAACTGGAAGGGCTTATATACAAACTTCTGTCTTTACTGTTATGATGCATTTTGTCTCCACTGCAAAATACTGGCTATGTTGAGCCTTTAGCTTTTCCTTTGCAATCTTTTGTTATTGTAATGCATATGTTGGTTACTTTTGTAAAACCATCACAGTGATTGCGTACCAGCTGTTTGGTACCAGATTACTGTTGCATGGTTTCATTTCAATGAAATTGGTGGGTACCCCCCACTACTTGTCAGACAAAAAATAAAACTGTAAACCAACACATCTGAGCAGCTCATGTCATCCATTTTGGGTACTGGGACTACTTACCAGATGTCATGTCCATGTTGATAATAGGTGGTGAGGTACCAGCAATTGTTTAGCCACAACCAAAAGTAAGGAATAGTTTCACCAATATGGTTGCTAATGAAAATTGGATCGAATTAAAGCCTTCCAATTGACAGCTAATTGAGGCGTATGGAGGAACCATTACTATTACTGACCTAGGTCACGAAAAGATTGAAAAAACTCTGGTTATTCAGTACCTGACTATCAATTGCAAAGTATTCCAAATTCATCTGCAAAAGATCAAATCTGAAGTATTAAATACAACTTAAAATACAAAAGAAATATAAGTAGATAATTTGAATATTTGATGAACAGAAGCCAATTAATAAATATATAAATAACCTCACTGAGTGCAGATAATCGTCCCATGACACTAGCATCCCTCCTAATCGGAGCCACCAATTCCCTCGGTGCCGAGGAGCTAAAAAACACAAATGCCCTGAAAGAACATTTAAAAGTGAAAAAAATGCAGATGCATGAACCTAAATTTAAACATACATAATTCACACAGATAGATCATGTATGATATACTTACTTCTTATACAAGGGACTTCTCCCTGACATATCCGACATAAACATGACAATACTGCATTTGACCAAAAGACAATGGTGAGATCATAAATTTGCAAGCAATGCAAACTGTAAATGAATATATGCAAAATCGAAAGAAGAAATTCAGGGTTTTTCGTAGTTACTTCTCCTTGGTTGGCTGGATGAAATATATAGCATCCATAGATGGCAAGGGTTGTCTTCTTTTGTATAAATCTTCAACCACTGAACAAACATGAGATGTTTCTTTAGATAAGAACCTTTTATACTAAAATACCCTCAAATTAATAATTCATAATAGATTACTTTAAACTTACATGAAACCCCTTCTTCAGTGATATCAGCCATCTTGCAAGCATATGACATAATTTTGACAGTTAGTTTGTCCATGATAAGCACCTATAAGAAGGGACCCAAACAATTAAACAGAATGCTATTCTATCTTTGTGATCAATTAGGACTAAATCAGAGTTGCAAATAAGGTAGGTGAGCATTCCCGAATCTTCATTCATTAACTTTAGTATCAAGCAACCAAACAACGGCTGTAGATAAACCATAAATGATACCTATCAAACACAATTGGTACCAGTAGATATACCTAAGTTATGGGTCATACATACCTTCCATGTAGATTTGGATTCCTTTGTTCTAGTTGATCGAAGCATTTCATACAACAGACCTGAATCAGTCAAAAGTAGTTTACTCATTATCCAAATTGATAAAGGCTTACCATGAAAAATTATTATTTTTCTTCTATATTACACCAGTAGAAAGTACGAAATACCTTTTAGAAATATCTGATTACAATGATTGTAATGAGTCAAACTAAAATTACTAAACAAACAAGGATCTCACTGTTACAGTACCAGAAAAAAAATCATTGATGGAACGTCTACATTCATGTACACTGGATAATGCTATATCCCCACAATAGTAATAGGGGGACAAAAAAGAAACGAATTTTTTCAAATCCAAAACCATTAAGCCACTTTGATGATTCTCCCCACTTCTAATGGCATTAATAGAAATTACACTAACACTTCAGATCTAATTCTTACCACGCAAGTTACAATGGAAAACAGTAGAAGCAACCAACTTGAAATTAAAAGTTCCCCAATTCTGAAAAGTAAAATGAAGCTAAACTAAAGTAAAAAACGTGACAGCATACGGTCTCTGGTGATCTGGCGAAAAGTCTTGGTATCTCCTACATGTGACGAGTCCGAATCCGAAATCGACATGATATCTCTCTAACGTTCTGACTCGCTCGCTTGCGCTCTCCCTCTCCCTCTAGATTTCTAGTAGCGCAACCTATCGATCTGCTAATTTCTTCCCACTCTCTCGATTTTCAAATTGGTACTCCGCAGTTAGTTAATCTTGCTCTCTCCTCCTATACCTCTCTCCTTTCTCCTCCAAATAATGGTGTGATAATTTTTCGAGATCGGGTTTGACTCGAGGAGGAGGAAAGAGATAAAGGGAAAAATGTCGCGTCCGAAGAGAGAGACGGAGAGAGAGGAAAAGAGAAAGAAATTACGATCTGTATATGGGAAAACGAGAATCGTCGACACAACCGTGGAGTCCGTGGTGTCTGCGCTCGTAAAATGACCTTTCTACCCTTAGTGATAAATACGAGAAGATTATTTTTTCAGGATACTAAAAAAAAACAAATAAGAAATGAACAAATAACGAAAAAAATTAGGAAATTATCAGTTGGAGAATTGCTAAAATAAAACTCTCTTTATCCGAGTCTTAAGTCTGAACTTTCTTACAGTGTGCTACAGGAGTACAGGCTACTGATTCAAGGTCTGAAAAAGGAAAGAAAATTTATTAGGAAAAAATTGACAAGTTATTTAAGAACCAAGATGAAAAAAAAAATACCTGTACCGTTTTTAAACAAGTTGTAAAAAGCATAGAATGTTTTACTATAAAGAGTACGGATCCAACGCTGCTGTTTTTTTAGAGAAAAGCAGAGTTCTACTTTTCCGATTCTAACCATTCAAAATTTTTCATTTGCGTATCTCGATAAAAAAAAAATTTCATGCACAAATCTCAACGAATTTGAATGGTTGGAATCAGAAAAGCAGAATGTTGCAGCAGAGTCCATTCCAAAGAGTACCACCCAATGAGCAAAACTAGAAAATCTTAATAGAAAGTTGAAATATAAAATGCACAATGTGATTAGTGGGATTTGAATTCAAATCAAATCAATTACAAAATAAAGCTTTAACCACTAGATTGCAAATAAACACTTGGTTTGCAGAACAAAAGCTTTTAAGAATGAAAGAAACCAACTAAGTTGAATGATAAAAGAAACCAACCAAGTTGTTTGTAGTTTTTGAAAAGTAACTTGAACTGGGGAATGAAATTCACTTTTATCAAAAAAAAAAAAAAAAAACTTAGCGTGTGTGCTTAGCTTGTCTTTTTAGTTTGAAAATAGACAACAAACTTAGTTGGTTGACACCAAATCAGCCTCTAATTCGAGGCATCCATTCTTTGCTGATTAGCTGACAAAATCATTAGACAACATGAATACTTGAAAGTCGAGTCAACAATATAAACAAAACATAATGTACTTGTTCCTCAGGATTTTTGGGGCCTAATCGGGTTTAAATTCATTAACTAATTAGGTACTCGATAAAAAACAATGCTTTAAATTATACTTTCCAATGCTCTGACTTGTAATTTCTGATGCTCTAACTTATAATTCTAATTACCAATCATAATTCAAGAAATTTATTTTAATATTAATCCTAAATTTAACCCGAATTACAAATCAAACATCCATAAGCGGTCAAAAAAAATTTCAGAGCGGAGGGAAGGAGGCAAAGTTGATCGAGACATTCCGATCTCTACTAAAACTCAAAATTCAAGAGGGCAGCTGCCCCACCCTGGAACTATGTGGGTTCGCCTCTGCTTGTTCATCAACCCATCATTAATTCTTTTAATTTTCTTTGAGCCTCATTTAAACTCATCAGCATCATAATCGTTACAAACTTCTCCTTTATGAAAATTAAATTTTGTTCCTTTAGTCGAAATTCCTAAATTTAAGCTCTCCTTATCCAAATTCTTAAGCCACCCCATCTCTTAGATTAACACTTCTTAGCGCATCTTTTTCAAAAATTCAGAGTAGTTCTGATGCCCATCGGACATACTTTGGTTCGATGGGTGTGATGACCATCCTATCAGCATCAAGATTCGTGCACTTTGCATCAAAATCCGTGCGAGTCTGTATCAATTTTCGTGCGCACAGATTTAGTGCTAATTGTATAGTGCTAGAGTTAATTAAACCTAAAAGTAGGTCCGATGCCCATCGGACCTACTCCTATCTCGTACAAACTTCTACCAGTGGTTATATCATTTAATTCAAACTACCGAATACAGCCTGACATTAAATTAAAATCCATAAAAATCCGCCAAACAACTAATAGGTGAAATTCGAACTTGCAAAGTTTGAATTTAAAAAATAAATATATAATTAGAGATAAAGAGATTAAGTCATGAGTATTTATAAAAAAAAAAGAATTTCTCTAAAAAAAAATTGCAAAGTCACGAGTATTTCAATTAAATTAGATAAAGTTTCTGAAAAGGGCTAAAAAGTTCAAACTTGCCAAGTCGCAAATATTTCAATTAGATTAGAGATAAAGTTTTTGCCGATATTTTTATTAATACCCTCAAAAAAAAGAAAAATATCATATATAACCACGATTTTTTTTTTTTTTAAAATGATCTAACCGCCCCTTCGGGGGGGAGGGGGGCGGCCGTCAGCCAGTGCATACTAAACCGCCCCACAGCGGGGCGGTCGAGTGTTTTTTTTATTTTTTTTTATTTATAGATTTGAGAGACAATATGAATGAAGTTGAACTATAAAAATTCAAATTTTGTTTTTAATATTTGTTAGATTACTTCTTTTGATGTATCCGAATTTTTTTTAAAAACCATAATTAAAAAAAAAAATTAGCAAACCAACATGATTAGTTTGGTTTTTACAAAAACCATAAGAACCGAGATGCCAATTTTTTTTCCTTTGTCAAATTACTTTTTTGATAGCATATTTATACTAAAATACGCTAAATTACTTGAAATTATGTTAATTTATGCTGATTTACACTAAATTACTTGAAATTATGTTAATTTTCTTAAAGAGACAAATAGGTAAAATCCTGAAATATACTAAAAAATTGATTTTTTTTTAAATATTTGTTAGATTACTTTTTTGATATATAATTAGCATAGTTATACTAAATTACGCTAAATAATTTGAAATTATGTTAATTTATGCTGAATTACACTAAATTACTTGAAATTACAATAATTATGTAGAATTATGCTAAAATACGGTAAATTACGTATAAATAGGGATGATATCTTCATTGAGAAGGCGAAAAACAACGACGAAACTTCAAACGGCCATAAAACGGCGCTGGAGTGTCCAATTTCAGCAAATGACCACTTTTCATAAAGCTTGTGAAAATACGCATGCATTAGAACCTGCAATCTTGGATTTCTAATTTCAGAATTGCCAAAAAACAAAGGGAAGTGCCTCAAAACTTCAGTTGAATTTTTCGATTAAGATTTTCATTTCTATTGTTCAATCTACATAGCTCAGTAAATTAGTTATATAATGGACTTTGTAGGATACCAATTTTTATTATTTTTGGACTTTTTTACTATTTTTTATGATTTATGAAAGATGGCACAAAATAGGCTTTATTCATACGTAATTTAGCGTAATTTACCGTATTTTAGCATAATTCTACATAATTATTGTAATTTCAAGTAATTTAGTGTAATTCAACATAAATTAACATAATTTCAAGTTATTTAGTGTATTTTAGTATAAATTTATTAAATTTTAGATACATCAAAAGAAGTAATCTAACAAATATTAAAAACAAAATTCGAATTTTTATGGTTCAATTTCATTCATATTGTCTCTCAAATCTACAAAAAAAAAAAAAATTGAACCGCCCCGCTGTGGGGCGGTTCAGTATGCACTGGCTGACCGCCCTATAGGGGGCAGTTTGGTAGGAGAGTGAACCGCCCCCTTAAGGGGCGGTTAGGTCATTTAAAAAAAAAATCATGGTTATATGTAATATTTTTCTTTTTTTTTTAGGGTATTAATAAAAATATCGGAAGTTTTTGAAAAGGGCTAAAAAATAAACATACGATTAAACACCAACAATAGAAGTCTAGTATAATTAGATTTGAATACCACAACGTCTTTTATATTCATTTTCAAAGTTTAAATAATCAATCTGAACCGCTCAACATAATCTCTATATTAAAATGTGTATGGAGACCAAGTTTAATATTTTTTTGAAATTTTTTACTGCTTTTTTAGATAGATACAATACTCATTTTTGAATTGTCCAAAATCTCATGAAAAAAATGATTTTGTACTTATCTAAAATAATAGTAAAAAAAATTAAAAAAATATAAAATTTAGTCTCCGGACACATTTTAATACAAAGATCATGTTGAATCATTCGGATGAACTGTTTGAATTTTAAAAACAGAGATAAAATATATGAAGCACAATTAAGACATAAGACATTTGAACCTGATACTGATCTAACAAAAGAAAACAAAAATAGAATTCGACTAATTAACTCAACTTAACAGTCAATGAATAATGGGTGAAATTTACCAGATTAGGGAAAAAGAGTTCAAAACTTAATTGCAACGTCTCCTTTTAACCTTCTTTTAAGTCTCCTTAAATTTAGTTACATATAATTCTTCCGAACATTAATTTCTTAATTAGAATCAACTTCAGATCACCTCTTTGAGTCTCCTTATATTTGAAATCTTAATCCATACCCGGTCTTAAATTACCTCAATCTATTTCTAAATTAAGAAACTCATGTTTGGTTGATTTAATCTTAATCCGTGCTAAGAAATTCATGTTTGGTTGATTTAATCTGTAGATAAAAGCTAAGGAGGCTTAATCCAGAAATAGAGATGTTTTAAGACAAGCATGGAATTAAGATTCAGACAAAATAGGAATTCTTAATTCTCATCAAGGAATTAATGTTCGAAAAAATTAAGCAACTAAAAAGTTAAAAGAAATAAAAGGACGCTTGAGAAAACTTAATCTCTTTACCGAACAACCATATTGGGATTAAAATATAATCCTACCCGCCGAATAGTTTTAGAGTCCGGACAACACATAGCATAATATTTAGAATCAAGAAAAGAATCCACTTGTGACCAAGTGGGCCACTGTCTCTCTCTCATAGAAATCGTGATTTTAAACTGGTGGAAGATGATAAATTTTTTGTAAAGCACAAGATTTGGTCTATTTTAAATTTCAGCGGTGATAAAAGAACCATGTAAAGTAAGCATGCAAAAAAAGAGGAATATGGAACCCACTCTGAAAAGGGTGTGCCTTCAATGAAGGGTCCGGATTACTTAATATATCTCAAAATTTTGAGTTTGGATCCTGAATGTCTGATTAAAATCCGGATTAATTCTGTCTAGTTAGAATTTATTAAATTATTTTTATATTTGTGTGAATTGAACGGTCCGGATTCAAACTCAAACTTTGAGTTTACTTTAGGAGATGTGAATTTTTCAATAATTGCTCATTCATATTCATGCTTGTTAAATTTTCCACTAATAAAGTTCTTTTGTTAAAATTTTGAATGATTTTTCTCACTTTGTTTCTACACAAACTTGTTATATTTGTTTTTAAATTTCTATAAGGTGCGTTTGTATGAAGGTTTGAGTTAGTAAAAATAGCAAGCTAACTCAAATTTTGTTTTAAAAAGTAGAAGAGTAGTCCAGAATAGTCGCTAATCTGGATTAACACTATTCTTTGTCTCATCCGAAGGTATCCTAAAAAAACATTTTAATCTTATTCTCTGCTTACATGTTACAATTATGTCATCTTACATTTATCTCTATAAGCAGTTCAGAAAATACACTCTAAAAAATCTGAACGACTAAAATTGGTTGGTCTTGTTCTACACATCATGTTCTTGATGTAGAAACACGCTCTTTGAATGAGCCGCCGAAGCTTTATTATTTCCAAATTTGAATCGCTAAGAATGGGCTGCCAATCTTGATGTAGAAACACGCTCTTTGAACGACTAAAATTGGTTGGTCTTGTTCTACACATCTGAACGACTAAAATGGGCTGCCAATCTCCAGATACTTTTGGACTGCTTCAAAACGGATTCCAATTGAATCGCTAAGGAAAATAAATTGCGCTCTTCAGGGTATTTTGGGGACAAAAAATAATTTTAAAAATCGTCTATTTCTGGCCAATACGGTTTTGGTTTGTTATGTATACAAACTGTATCCAATATCAAAAATCTAGGGGTAAGCGACTTTCCGATTGATTGATTGTTCATCTGAGAATAATTTATAACCTCAATGGCCCAATTGACAATTGTGCATTGATTAGGAATTTTTTTTATAAACCGTAATTAAAAAATTAATTTTTAGGAAACCAACATGATTATTTTTTTTTTTACAAAAATCATAAGAACCGAAATGTCATTTCGGTCCCGAATTTTTTTTTTTTTCTAGGACCGAAATGGCATTTTGGTCCGGTCCCATTTTTCAATTTTCTGTGGCACTTTTTTACAAGTTTTCATATGAGCCGCCGCAGAAAATCCATAAAGGGACCGGACCGAAATGCCATTTCGGTTCTTATGATTTTTGTAAAAAAAAAAATAATCATGTTGGTTTCGTAAAAATATTTTTTTTAATTATGGTTTATAAAAAAAATTCATTGATTAGCACAATAATATTTTTCTGAAGCTGAAAGAGAAATTTTGATCATGGGCGCCTCCCCAACAAAGAACGCGGTTCAGTGCACGTGAGAATAATTAGTTTGTTAGATTTAGTCCAAGTCAGCCAAGCCCGTAGCTCATATTTATTGATCAAGTTTATTAAATTTAATTCGTATTTAATCAAATAAACTCTTCATTTAATATATTTTTTGGTCGGATTGGTAAAAAAAAAGGTTTCGGATTGCATTTGATCCTCCAAATGTTGAGGTTAATTTGAGCGTGTGGATAGAGACAGAGAGAGAATTTTATTTAGCACTAGATAGGAGATTGTGGCGAAATTTAAAAATATTGTTGTTACTGTAACAAAGACATTAAATATGAAAGCAGTTGCAACTGTAAATTCTTCATTACAAATTTAATTATTAACAAAGGCGGGTCGATGGACAAATAACCAAGAAAATAAAAAGAAATAGGAGTAAAAGAACATAAATGGTACAAAGGTTGAGGTCAAGCTATCTAATTATTTAATATTCACAAAAAATTATTCCTTTCGGATTTCAAACTTGTAACTTTTCACACAGAAAATATTGTCTTTGCCACTAGACTAAAAACTGATTTTTTTATTTTTTTTTTTGTTTTGAAAACTTAATAGTAGCTACCAAAATTATATTAGTAAATTTGATTACAACAACAAATCCTACACAGTTACAACAATTCTCACTACATTACAACACCAGTTATCCCTGTGACTAACTGACTAACTGTCCCTCTCTGCCCTGATACACCTCTGCTCTAGTACCGAATGTTTACACCTTTCCCACAGTATCGGATCTAAAACACTGCATCCTCCATTGCTCAACTTGCTACTGGCCATGTTGGTTGTTTCACGCCACGGAATATTGCCTCATTCAGCTGCCCTCCACGTGGACCAAAGTACCGCCATGAATGTCGTGACACCTACACTTCTCTGTTGCCCTGTTGCTTGACAGTAAGACCGGATGGAAGCCTTCCAAATTTGTTCTACTGTGTCTTCACCTTGCTTGCAGCAAAGCATGAAATCTCCTCCAAACATCAAGAGCGTTGGAACATTGAAAGAACAGATGGAAAGGTTGGTTCTTAATGACAAAGATTTGTTGATCGCCAGATGGATTGAAATGAAAAAAGAGAATTCTTGACGGTTCCAGCTAAATTTTTTGTCTAATTTATTTCATTTAAAATAAAAAAAAACAAGACAAATTTAAAATTTAGTCGAACCACAATTTAACCATCAACAATAAATAGCATAGTCTGTATAATTTTACCAAGTGCCATTAATTATAATTCTTACATTATGCTTGTTTAGATCACTATCTAAACCATGAGACTGTATCCGTTTAAATTCAAAATCAGGAAGGCAAAATAAAAACGAGGTCTTCTCAAAATGTAATAAAAAACATCCGAAGGGTTGAAAACCGGAGTTCAAATTCAAATGTTTAGTCTATGAATGTTCTCAAAGCGCGTAAAAAAATGGAGGTATATATAAAGATTTTAGTGAAAGCGACAAACCAAAACTTTCATTATATTTCAGCTATGCCTTTCCAATTTTTTAGTCTTTCATTGGTAACGGAACAATCTTATTATTTAAAAATTGGAAAACTGATTTGTAGATTGATTGTTTTCTTTTCTTAAAAAATAGAAATGATAGGACCATTTTTTCGGTTCAAGTAGGGGTGATCGAATCAATGATTCGATTCACTCTTGTTTATATTTTCCAGTGTTCTAAATAGCGCGCTATAGCGTTTTTGGACCCCAAACGCTAAGCTATGACATCAAAATGCGCTATTTGCGCTACGGTCGCTATACAATATGGGTTTTTTTTTTTTTAATAAAACCTATTTGGCAGCCACTGCCAAATTTTAAAAAAAAAACAATATGAGTTTTTTTAAGCAATTTATATGGGCTTTAAATAAAGACCAAAAAAAGCTCAAACCGAAATTGAATTTGTTGCTACTTGCTACAAATAAATCAATTTGAAATTGGGAATAGAAATTGAAATTTGAATAGAAAAAAAAAATAGATTATGTCATGAATCATGATGCTTAAGATATTTTTAATAGGAAAAATTAATAGTTTATGATATTACTATGGATAATTTGAACTGCAATTTGGACTTTGTACTGGTTCAATATGAATATTATAATTTCTTAATTACTTTGGTGTTATTTATTGTTCTATGAGACTTTAGATAATGTTGATATTTAGTACAAATATTGAATATACGGAATGTAAAAAAAAAAAAACACTATGTGGCATAGCTTCCGCTATAGCGACGCTATTCGCTATAACTTTTTTTGTTGTCTTCCCGCTATGATGCTATAAACGCTTTTTAAAACCTTGATATTTTCACATAGTCGGCCACACAGATTTTAGTTCCACTCTGGACCGAACTATTTATTCAATCCACGCATCTCCTGAATTGAATCAATAATTATAAGCCCTGAAGTAATATACGCCTAAGCCCTGAAATGACTTTACCTATAGTAACCCAAACTGAAATCAAATCAAAACAAAATTGTGCATATAAACTTCAATCTTTCCCAGTCTAACCAAAATTGACCCCATGTTTTGTAGAACAAAATTTTAATCATTCACTTGTGATAATTAATATTTGTAGTATGTAGTATCACAAACCACCCAATTTTGTATTCTCCAAAACCCAAATTACAGATTTAGTGGGCCACCTTCTTGATTTGTTTGGGCCGTTGAGAATTTTAAGTCCAATAATAACTTTTGGCGCGAGTCAACAGCAGCCTTCTTGTTACTTTGCATTTTAAATAATTAAACTGGACCCTGTTGTGGCCTGAGATCCATATGGCAATATAAGGTTGTAATTCACTTGATATTGAATAATCAATTTTCACTTGTAAAATTTACAGGAAAATTTTCCCCTCAGCCGTTAAGGCTCAAGTATCTTGAACTTTAATTTTATAAGGAAAAGCAAAAGTTTCATAAAAAAGAATCAAGGTTCTTCTGTTGATGACATCAAGTAAGTTGAGCAGTACTGTTGGAAATTTACAAAATGATGTCCCTCTGCATCTTGGTTCATGCCAGACTATATATAGTTATATAAACATGTGAGAATTACAAATGAAATGAAATATGAAATTGGCGAGTATACAACGATGTTGTTTACCAAAACGAGAGGTGATTTGCAAAAAATAATAATTTGGAAGATCTTATTCAGGTTAGAACCAAGGAGGGTACGAATCCATGGAGATAGAATACTCTAGGGGTGTCAATGAGCCGAGCTGATCTAGTTCAAGCTCGAATGGGCTCGTGCCAGAACTAGCCGAGCCACGAGCCACGAGCCAAGCCACGAGCCAGCTCATTAATAGCTCTTTCATGATGGGAGCTGCGTAAAGAGTAAAGTTTTTTTTTGCTGATTGGACGTTGTGAGCCGCATATAGATCACGAGTCGTCAAAGAATTGTAATTTTTTCTTGCAACTAGCTTCATCCTCTTATGGTGAACTATGTGAGTCATGAACCTTGCCTAAGGGCAAATTTGGGATTTTATACAGACTTTCAACTACTATGAAGAATCGAGTTGTGTTATATTAATTGTGTACCTTTTTTCTAAAAAAAAAAATGTGTACTTGTGTTGGGTATGTACTAATAATCTGAGTATGTGACGATTGTACTGGTATTTAGGCAGTAGATATACTGGTATTGGTACCAGAACATAACTGGCATAGGTACCGATATAATTAATCAATCACTGTTTGCCTACTTTCGCTGAAATAGGGAACGAATATAACAAACTTGTGGGGGGTTAATTCTTGCATGATTGGGGGGTTTTATATTACTGTTGTTGATAGTTATTAAATAATATATATATTTTTAATAAAAACAGGTCGTTAATTTTCAGGCTGCTTATTTGAAATGGTATTAAGAACTTGCAATTTTTTCAGGAAATATCAACAGTATGGATTATATTCACTAAAGAAATGGAAGGTTACATGCACCATCGGTTCTGACCTTATAAATCATGACGTATATATTTACATTAACTATGCGGAGAAAGATTTAATACAGCTGTAGATGTCTTGCTTGTTCTAATTAAATGTTTGTTTGTATTTTTTAATAACTAGGTTGCACCCATGTCGAGCTTCTTTCTATCCTTCTTGACTTAATTCGTCGTGCAACATGCTTACATGCATATCGTGGTTCAATTCTATGTCAAGTAATTATTTATTTTGCTTAGAGAAATCCCCTAGGATATTTAATTGAAAATTTAGTTTTGTAGTTATATCAAGCAATATTAATTAAAATAAACCATTAAAACTGGACATGTGCATTAAAAGAATTTTTTTTATAAACCATAATTAAAAAACATATTTTTACGAAACCAACATAATTATTTTTTTTTTACAAAAATCATAAGAACCAAAATGCCATTTCGGTCCGGTCCCTTTTTTAAATTTTCTGTGGTGACTCATATGACAACTTGTGAAACCAGTACCACAGAAAATCCAAAAAGGAGACCGGACCGAAATGTCATTTCGATCCGGAATAAAAAAAAAAATAACGGACCGAAATGACATTTCAGTTCTTATGGTTTTTGTAAAAAAAATAATCATGTTGGTTTCGTAAAAAAGAAAAAAATAATTATGGTTTATAAAAAAGATTTGCATTAAAAGGCCCAAAATACAGGATTAATTGTTTAGAGAAAATGGGGCAGGGAAAACCTGAATGAGATTCCTGCATGTCTTTGTAGCGTGGTTTGCCAGATCAAGTTATTATCGTTGATTCATCCCAAACACATGGCTTCAATCAAATATTCTACAATTTACTCGGATTCTGATATTCATTCTATATATTTTTAACCGTCAATCTTCTTCCAGACAGATATGGGGCCCACTTACTCAGCCTCACAGAAAATAAAATAAAATGTCTCAATATAGCCTTCCCTTAATTACCTATAAATACCAGTAATGTCATCCATATACGGACTCAATGCTACAAATAAAGTTGCTCTATAAAACCCACCCCCAGTACTTTATAAATCCCAATAAACCAGCTAAAATTTAAATCTTCAGCAAACCAGACATGGCACAACAATTGATAGAGAACAATAGACAAGGTGCCGAGGTCTACAACGGGCACGATCTGTGTAAGAAGAAGTCAATTGAAATCCTGCAGGAGCTCCATCTGCCACGTGGCCTCCTCCCGTTGATCGACATGGAGGAGGTCGGCTACAACCGGTCAACCGGCCTAATGTGGTTAAAACAGAGGAAAGAAACTACACACAATTTCAAGAAAATCGGCAGGAATGTCTGGTACGCTAAGGAAGTCACCGCGTATGTAGAAGACAGGAAGATGGCACGCATTACCGGCGTCAAGGCGAAGGAGCTCATGCTCTGGATTGGGCTCAGTGGGATGGCCATAGAAGATCCAGAGGGGAAGAAGCTCACCTTCACGACCTCCACAGGGATAGCCAGGACCTTCCCTGCATCGGCCTTTGAGTTGGAATAAGCATGAACGGTTGGATTTTAATCAGGATCTTGGAGATTTTACTGAGGTCTTCTTAAGGGGAGATCTCTTGTGTTGCGCTAATAATGGTGATTTCTAATTGTGTTTTCTTTTTTCAGAATTTGTAATCTTAGAAAGTTATGCGATGAGATTAATTAATGGATCCTACATTGAGGGAAATTATTGTTTATATTACATGGAACCTCCAATTGTTTATATTAATTAATGGATCCTTTTTTTAAGAAATTTAAAATTTTATATTAAACTTCCAAAGATATAAAAGAAAGAGTAGGGTTAAAATGCTCCATTGGTTTTTTGTCCCATCGTGCTCCAACATTATTATCTCTATTTTTAAAATTTAAATAATCGATCCGAACCGTTCAATATGATCTTCATACTAAAATGTACTTGGATAATAAATTTTAGAATTTTTAGTATTTTTTTACTAATTGTATAGAGAGGTACAAAATCACTATTTTTGAATGGTCTAGAATTTTCTAAAAACAGTGATTTTTGTACCTATCTTAAAAAATAACAAATTTTTTTTTAAAAATCTAAAATTTTGTATCCAGGCACATTTTAATATGAATATCATATTGAGCGGTTCGAATCAACTGCTTAAACTTTGAAACTAGAGATAACGATGTTGGAGCATAATGGGGCACACAACTAATGAAGTATTTTAACACTGCTCTAAAAGAAATTAGAAATTAGCAAGGCCGGAGTTTCAAATCTTGATCGTAACTAACTTTTATTTGACATACAGATGACAAAAAAGATAAATTTTCACTAAAATAGCCATTTGAATTTCCAACTTTAACAATGGTTGGATTTTCAAATTCCATCCTAAGTTTTTTTTTTTTTTTAATAATAGATTAATAATGGGCCGGTTTTATAAATCACAGCCCGTAATGGCCCGAATTGCAAATCATAACTCCTGAAGGATGTTAATTTCGATGGGCCCAACTTTAAAATATCAGCCCTTGATTTTTCAAGAAAAAGGAAAATGTTTTTGAATCGAAATTATTTTTATGACGATTTTTTTTTTTGTCTCAACTGCCCGTAGGCTTTTTATGACGAATTGATTGAACAACACGATATCTATATCATGTTATTTATAAATTTACAAGTATTATATTTATTTTATAAAATAAAATATTTTAATATAGCATTAATGTGATAAAATGGCCAATATTTTTAAATTATTATTATGAATTATAGATCTTTCTTTAATTATTCATAAATCACGATCTTGTTATTATACAAATATGTATGTAGACAATTTGTTTTCTCTTGAGTCGGAATCACGATCACTCTTACAACTTTGTAGTTAGTCGTTGCAATCCGGTAAAACTTGTGTCGAAACTTGATGGTTACAAACATGACAGATACATAATTTTTATCAGTTAAAAAATTATCAAAATCAAATTTAAATAATTAATCAGATTCTAACTCATTAAATAATCAAGTACTAGATAAAAATAATAAAAAATAATATAAATATTATCATTTTACATATTAAAAAACAACAACAAAATAAAAACTAGATACTATATAGTTAAGTCGATGAAGAGAGTTTTCTTCTACGGGCCTTCATAGTTTGAAATATTTACATAATTCTTTTATCATCGACACATTTAAACAAATCTCTATCCATGAAAGTAATCAACAAATCATTCATCTATTAAATCTTTTATGACACTTCTTAAGCTTATTTTCACTAAATTCATTGCGTAGTTTTTTTTTTAAGAGATCGCTCTCTGTTGCAGAGAGTGTCAAAGATCGACGTCGTTATTTTGTTTTTCTTTTCTTTTATATGTCGCAGAGAGAGTCAATGAGAGGAGAGAGTCAGATAGCCTGAGAGAGCGTAGACTAGAGAGCCACAAAATTGATTTTTTTTTTGTTGGGCCGGCCAATATTATTTTTTTTTAATCTGGACTCAGGGCTAGTTGTAAGTTATGGGCTCATAGGATAGAACATTTTTTTTCTGAATGGGGCAAGAGCCCACAACCCAGTACCTAGAAACTGATTTTGGATTTTCAGGATACCTGCAGTTCATTGGGTCCACCGCTAGTTGCAAACAGTTAAAAGTGTTTGGTATCTTTGAACTACGGTAAGTGTTGATTGAAACTTATGTTGCAGCATTCAAAAACAGAGTTAGATTTTCAAACTATAAGTGTCAAGGTCAATCATATAAAGTATTCTTGCCGAGAATAAAAATTAATTTTACAATACTCATAATATTTTATTCTAAATTATAAAAAAAAAATTATATATAAATATAAAACTTTAAAAAAATAATAGAGATCAATCCGTCCCATTCATTCTACGAAAATCCGCCATCGTCAACTCTTTATAACAACTCGAATTTGAAATAAAGAAATTAAAAAACGACGAGGTTTCATATTTTGTTGACTTCTTTCTATTTTTGATAAAGAAGAAGTTATTTAATTATTTTATTCTATAATATTTTAACTATAATCACTTTATTTAAAAGATTGGCAAATTTATTTTTGAATGTATATTTGTAGTAATTTTGATAAAAAAAAGTAATACATTCAGACAGTTGAATAATGTTGAATTTTCTTTATAAAATACAAGCATCTTAAAGAATATATTTTGAATAAACTAACAACATTTACATATGTGTTCACCATTTTGCGTATGCTCTTAGATTAATAACGGATAAATCTTAGATTGGAAGTTATAATAATTAATTGAATATAGATAAATAACATAGTTTTTCGAACCTTCGATATCTTTAAATTATTATATTTTTCATTGAAGGGACGTGATTTCCAATGTTAAAGGATGTACCCAAAATTGAGAAATAAATTAATAATTAAAAAATAACGCGCACTTTTATGACCGATGTTTTTGAAGGAGGAATATTTTCTGCTTTCTAGAAGGGGAACATTTTGATCTGCACCCTGAGAAGTTCCAATATTATCTTAGGTTGAGAGTGGCTACTATTCCATTGGACCTGTTTTCCGTTGAGAATGACTACTGTTATATTGAAAAGTTTCAATATTACACGTGACAACGTGGGAATCAGAGTAGGTCCGATGCCCATCGGACCTACTTGGTTCGATGGGTGTGATGACCATTCGATCTACATTAAGATTCGTGTGCTCTGTATCAAAATCCGTGCAAGTCTGTATCAATTTCCGTGCACATGGATCTTGTTGCTAATCGTACGGTCCTAGAGCTAATTGAACCTAAATGTAAGTCCGATGGGCATCGGACCTACTCCTATCTCGACAACGTGACATGATTGTCTTCCTTCATTTTATTCATGTCACGTAAAAGTAAATTTTGATCGCATGCCATAATTAAGTCACGGTGTGTAAGTTACATCGTGCTGTAATTTTGATCATGTGCCGTAATTAAGTCATGTGCCGTAATCATGTCACGTTCAGAAGCGAATTCAGGATTTTGGTCAAGGGTAGGCACAAAATATTGACAAGAGTATAATTTTTTTCTCTTGACGAATCGGAGCGGAGTAGTTGATAGGGATCCAAAAAAGTCACGACACGACTGAATATGTTACGGCACGTGTGCCGGTTATATGCCGTGACTATCTTTTGAAAATTTGGCACAACAAGACATGTCACACAAAAGATTTCGTCACGACACGGCACATGGTCACGTGTAATTAGGACCATTAGATCTTAATCGAATGGTGAATTCTAAATAAACTAACCTAAATTATGAAAAAATAGTTGAACGTGACAAATGTGACCGATCACGTTTGGACACGTTACATGTGGTCACGGCGTGATTAATGTGTTGTGACCATTCACATGTCATAATCATCCTTCTAAATTTAATTACGACACGACACATGATCTAAGTTTCCCCTTGCACCGTACTAGTTGCATCTATTACTAGAAATTACCAGCTTGCATCTACTGTCATGGGAAGGTCTATAACTAACAATTGTGTTATATCACTTCATTCATATAGGAAGAGTGCCATTTCGAGCAAAGAAGGAGAGAGAGAGAGAGGAGAATTCTCTCTAAAAATCCTGTGCTTGAAACAGGATTAAAATTTCTCTGCTTGAAACAGGATTAAAATTTGTGCTTTTAGGGCCTGTTCGGCTGCCGCTGGAAAATTACTGTTCACGTGAGAAAAAAAAAATTCACTCAGAGTGAATTTTTTTTTTCCCACGTGAACAGTAATTTTCAGTTCAAAATTTTTTTTTTCCTGTGCCCATTCCCGATCCCACCTAGCGGCCGAACAGGGCCTTAGACAAATATTCATTTTTTCATCCAGCCATCAATTTTGGTTCATTTCTTGTTCGATTCAATCATTTTGTTAAAATTTAAATTTTAAAGAGACATATCCATTTGAAAGAAAGAGGTATATTTGTCTGAAACATACATTTAATGAATAGAAGGGGAAAAAAGAAATAATGTTAAATTTTTATGAGAATATTGGATATTAAAATGTTTACATGGGTACACTAGAAAATTTTCCCTATTTTTAAAGTATACTGAAGGAAATTGGAATTTGGTAAATTTGCCAAATGAGCTTTATAATACTTGAGATCTTGATCTAAGCTTCAAATTTTATTTTAGGTTTAGAATGTCAATCTATGTAATAAGTGCGTTAAATTAAATGCAACTAAAACAATTTTTTTTTTTTTTTTTTGAAGTAGGCAACTAAAACAATTTGCTGGTAAGCTAATCAAACTTTATATATTATAATTATAAATTATTTTAGCCACTGGAATTCTTTTGAAATGTTAATATTATATTTCAAGTCAAACAAGAAAATATTGTTGACACCAATTAATATTTTAATATTTGAGTTTAAATATACAATATTGCTCTGACAAATTAAATTTAGTCAAGACTACTAAATTTGAATTAAAACCCTTCCTCAAGCCCTATAAAAGCATCACCAATCCATCCCTCCATTCATCAACTCACCAAATCTCTCTACATCCAACTTCAAAAGGAAATCAAACAACCTTAGATAAACTAGCCATGGCCCAACTGATCGCATCCAACAGAGCAGGCGCAGATATCTTCACTGGTCACAATGTGTGCAAGCAAAAGGCGGCCGATATCCTCGTCGAAAACCACCTGCCATGTGGCCTCTTCTCATTGAGTGGTGACATTGAGGAACTCGGCTATAACCGCACGAGCGGCTTCCTGTGGATCAAATCAAAGAAGGACAGCACTCACAATTTCAAGAAAGTTGGAAAGAATGTCTCGTATGCGAAGGAAGTCACGGCCTTTGTACATGACAAGAAAATGAGCAATTTGACGGGTGTTAAGGTGAAGGAGCTCATGATATGGATTGGACTCACAGGGATGTCCGTAGAAGATCCCGAGGGAAAGAAGCTCAGCATCACAACCGGGGCTGGGATCGGGAAGACCTTCCCCTTTGATGCCTTTGTGGAGTAAGAACAATTGATGACCTCAATGGTATCTATGGCCTTGGAGATTTTACTGGGGCCACTTGTTGGAGATTATTTGTGATAATAATGACATAAACAGAGTCACTTGTTCGTTTGCATTTTGTTTTTTTGGCAACCTTTTTTTTTGTGTTTTATTCTTTCTTTTTTGGAGGACCAAGGAATCATGTCCTGCGCTCTTGGAAATAATTGCATTATGTTTCAAAATGTAATTTTACCTTTATACATTGCCATATTATGCCTCAATATCCTCAAATGCATTATTTTTCGTGATAACAACACTTGTTATTTTTCCAGCAAAAATACTTTCATTTTACATGATTATATCCATATAAACATGTCACTGCTCAATTTGGATATTATTTTGAGAAAGAAAACTTATGATCAACCTTTCTTAATAAATTATGACAACGAAGTTGAAACAAAATTTAAATTGCAAATCAAAACACCTAAAATATATATGATCCATACAAATATTTATTTTGAATCTTGAACTTAAAAAAAAATCATCGTATTTGTCTTGACATAATAAAAGTATTCACTCGAATTTCATTTCTACTATGAAGTGGCACATTTATCATCCAAAGTATTGCTTCAAAAATATAGATTAAAACAATTTATTAGCATATATATGCATATGTAGCAGCTTTTACCACGTTATGAGCTCCAAGAGGCTTCTAATTTAGCCTATAAATACCCCTACATCCTCACTTAATTTCCATAGTAGGTTAGAGCATATTCAAAGCACACATGAGAGGAAAAAACGTTGATTATACAACCCAAAAAAAAAAAAAACAGAGGAAGGAAAATTTAGTTTTCCAATAACACTTTAATAGAGCGTTAAAGAGCCTTAAAAAAATGAGAGATGGATCAAATATGCTTTTATATTAATCGAGTCTTCAGATTTAGGGGCGGTTCCAGAGTATTCCAGGGGAGGCAGCTGCCCCCCACCCTGGATTTTGAGTTTTAGTGAAGATTTATCGGTTCTAACCGACTTTGTCTCTCCTGAAATTTTTTTTGTCCCCTCTGGACGTTTGATTTGTAATTCGGATTAAATTTAGGGTTAAAATTAAAATAAATTTGTTGAATTGTGATTGGTAATTAGAATTATAAGTCAGAGTATCGAAATTACAAGTCAAAGCATTAGAAAATATAAGCTAAAACATTATTTTTTATCGAGTACCCAATTGGTTAATGGATTTAAACCTGATTAGGTATTTAAATCCGATTCAATATTTTTTTGCCTCCCCTGACAAAAATCTTGGGTCCACCCCTGTTCAGACTTCTAAAACCAATCATCCAAGATATTGAAAAAGCCATTGTGATAATATATAAGAATGAAGATCCATGCAACTTGAAAATTTTCAATTGATTTATACTCTCTTTTTAATTGTTGTTTTATGTTTGTTTATTTCAGTTTTTATTTTTTTTAATTGTAATTTAATTGAAATATATTTCTGAAAGCTAGAATTAGAAATGTCGATTTTCTTTCAAGTAATATGACACCTTCTGCATTCATAACCAAAACACAAATATGTTATCTCTAGAATAATATAAATAAGAAACAACTACATTTTACGTTATCTTACATATCTTACAAATGATGACTCCAAATAAAATTTAAACCTTAGTAAAAATAATCAAGTGTCAGTTTCGTGACACGGTAGCTACAACATCCTCTAATTATATTCTAATTAAAACATATATTACATTTTTTTTTATCATAAATCATCTTACAATAAACAAACTTGCAAATAAGACCGAAGTAACTCAAGATGTGAGCTTTATCATTTTCAGTTCTAAATTTTGTAGTTAATTTGTAGTTAAATAATGTTAAAATTTCAAATTACCAAAATGTAACTACATAATAATTTAATGAGCTTCGTGCATGATGTTAAGTCATAATTTATCCCTTTTAGTGAGTCATTTCTCTAGATATTATGATGTTGGATTTAATCTTGTTGTCGCAAATTTTATATTACATTTAATTTTATTTTCCGAACTATAAAGAATATAGCAATAAAATGACAAATTAAATAGGTGGAAACAATGCGAAACTTCAAACTTAAAATAATGTATAGAGGAACTTGAGGCATAATATATTAATACAGCATAATATGATAAAGGTAAAATAATGCATTTGAGGATATTGAGGCATAATATGGCAATGTATAAAGGTAAAATTACATTTTGAAACATAATGCAATTATTTCCAAGAGCGCAAGACATGATTCCTTGGTCCTCCAAAAAAGAAAGAATAAAACACAAAAAAAAGGTTGCCAAAAAAACAAAATGCAAACGAACAAGTGACTCTGTTTATGTCATTATTATCACAAATAATCTCCAACAAGTGGCCCCAGTAAAATCTCCAAGGCCATAGATACCATTGAGGTCATCAATTGTTCTTACTCCACAAAGGCATCAAAGGGGAAGGTCTTCCCGATCCCAGCCCCGGTTGTGATGCTGAGCTTCTTTCCCTCGGGATCTTCTACGGACATCCCTGTGAGTCCAATCCATATCATGAGCTCCTTCACCTTAACACCCGTCAAATTGCTCATTTTCTTGTCATGTACAAAGGCCGTGACTTCCTTCGCATACGACACATTCTTTCCAACTTTCTTGAAATTGTGAGTGCTGTCCTTCTTTGATTTGATCCACAGGAAGCCGCTCGTGCGGTTATAGCCGAGTTCCTCAATGTCACCACTCAATGAGAAGAGGCCACGTGGCAGGTGGTTTTCGACGAGGATATCGGCCGCCTTTTGCTTGCACACATTGTGACCAGTGAAGATATCTGCGCCTGCTCTGTTGGATGCGATCAATTGGGCCATGGCTGGATTATCCAAGGTTGTCTATTTTCCTTTTGATGTTGGATGTAGAGAGATTTGGTGAGTTGATGAATGGAGGGATGGATTTGTGGTGTTTATATAGGATCTGAGGAAGGGCCTAAATTCAAATATACTTGGCATATATTCCTGACTAAATTCTATTTATCAGAGCAGTACTGTATATATTTAACTCAAATATATTAAATTATTAATTGGTGTCAACAAGTTTTCCTTGTTTGACTAGAAATATAATATTAACATTTCGCATAATTCCAGTGGCTACTATTAATTAAATAATTAATAATATATAAAATTTGATTAGCTTACCAGCAAATTGTTTGAGTTGCCTACTTTAAATTTGCAATGCAATTCATTTTTATGACAACTGCTCCTTAAAAAAATATGAAGTCAATTGGTACTTTAATTACTCTATTCATATGAAAAGTAATATGAATTGGAGAGGACTCTAGTTGTGTATTGTGATAGCACAGAACCGATTTAAATGAATTTTGTAACTTGGTTGAATTTTGTATAGGAATGTTAATCCCTGAATTAAGAGTAACAGAGTTTAAAAAAACTATTGCTTTGTTTTTTCTTCCCTTCAAATCTTGGAGCCTTGTTATTGATTTCATGAAACAAACTCAAAAAAAGCAAAATTTAAATAATTTTGGTATGGTGTGTTTAAATATATGGAAGTAAAATCACTGTTTTGAATAATAAATAATAAATACTGAAATACTAACCATAATTTTTAAATTCATGACCACCCTAATTTCCAATTTAAAAGGGTGTCAGTACATTTGAATGGAATCCCGGTTATGACATTATTCTATCTTCCTTCTTATTTCAGAATTCGGACACACCATAATTCAAGCCAAACTGGTGTCAGAGACGTGTCGGACACACACTTATACGAAACGCGTTGGCACTGACTGATGTCACATGGTCACATGCACATGGCTGACAGCCTGACACACACGAGACACTGCGGACACGCATCCATGTGAGTAATTGCCTTCTGTAAGGCACTACTAGGGCTGCACAAAAAATTCGTAGTTCGTAATTCGATTCGAGTTTGATTCGAAAAAGTTCGGAAAAAATTCGATTCGAAATTGAGTTCGTTCGAAATTATTTCAAACCAAACTTAGTTCGAAATTAATTCAAATCAAACTCAAACTGGACCTAGTTCGTTCGAAATAGGTTCGCAAACCAAATTTAGTTCGAAATTAACTCAAACATGAACCGTTAATTTCTGCTGATAACTTATGTTCACTGATGAAAATATAAGCCGTCCAGTCCATAATTGCTTTGAATTCTGACTTCTGAAACAGAAATTCCGGTCCAATTACAAGCTCAAATAAAAAAATTCAACAACAAAGCTCAAATAAAAAAATTCACATGTTTATACCAGAAATTTTGTTTTTTATGGTAGGATTCTGAGTTTTTCGGGTAATCCAGTCTCAACTCTCTCGTTTTTTTCTTTATTTTGATAAAATTATTATTAATTTGATAAATTTGTTCAATTAATTTCAGCTTTAAGAAACTATTAAATAATAAATAATAAATAATAAATAAAATAAATAAATATTGTACCTTTATCATTTTTTTGACAGCAATACATTTTTTGGCATTTTTTGCATTTATTTTCAGACCGTTCGTTTTACCGCGAGAATTCAACGGCCGATCTACAACAAAATCATTCCAAATCTGATCTAGAATGATCAAGGTACAATATTGAACGTAACCAACAAAAAAGTTCGGAAGTTTTATTATGTATGAGCTTTGGTCCAACACGAAATGTTTATGGCCATACGATGCTTCAATTTTCGATCAACTAGATGGATGGGTAATTGAAAACAAAATTTTATCAAACTTTCATGGAAGACGATAAATGCAATGCTCTTTGATTTCAACGGCCCCGATTGGTCAACGGACGACATGTTTACGTGCGCCTTCATTAACTTAGAAAGCAAGAGTATATGTTTCGTGAGACATAAACGAACGGTCCGAAAATAAATGCAAAAAATGCCAAAAAAATGCCAAAAAATGCAAAAAAATGTATGCTGTCAAAAAAATGATCAAGGTACAATATTTCTTTTATATGTCTAAAAAATGCAAAAAATGTTGTTATTGATCAGCTATTTATTTAGAAAAAAAATTTATATGTATTGCTGTAAAAAAAAATGCAAAAAATACTTATTTATTTGATAAAAATAAAAAAAATAAAAAAAACATGCAAAAAGTAAAAACAATGTAAAAAGTTTGAAAATATATATATTTTTATTTTTTTCCAAATTATTTGCTGTCTAATTTTATTTTGTATCACTGCAATGCACTTTTAAATTAACTCAATAAAATATTAAATAAAATATTCACTAAGCGAGTGACTCCACAAATCCTGCAATCCGATCACCTCAATAATTTCACACCCTTAGATCTATCCTCTTACCAACGTCTAGATCTCTTCCATGTCATCAATTCGCTCCCTTTCCATTCAACCAATTAACCCGCTATTTTTCCGCCACTGCCTCCAATTTTTTTCCCTCTTCCCGCTAATTTACGCCAAAACCGCTCGCCCAAATTTCTCTCCCGCTGAGTACCAAAATAATCCCCCTCACGTCTTCTCTCTCTCTCTGGTGGCCTCTCACAACAAAGACTCCTCTCTCGCCTAAATCCCCTGTTGCGTACATTCAAACTGAGTGTGGTATTTGGTTGTAATTAATTTTGGAGTGCTTGAGTTTTTATTTAAATTGTACTTCTATTTATATTTGGGTTTTATTTAAATTGTATTTTGAATATTTTGGAGTGCTTGAGTTTTTATTTAAATTGTACTTCTATTGATATTTGGGTTTTATTTAAATTGCAATTTGAATACTTGAGTTTTTAATAAAGTGTTGTAATTTCGCACTATGACCCAGTCAGAAGTCATAAATCATAAGTCGTAATAAAGTTCGTAAAGGTTTGAAATTGAGTTCGTAAAAAATTCGGTTCGAAATTGGGTTCGTTCGAAATTGAGTTCGTTCGAAATTAATTCAAACCAAACCTAGTTCGAAATTAATTCAAACCAAACTCAAACTGGGGGTAAGTTCGATTCGGTTCGGTTCGTTTGCAGCCCTAGGCACTACAGATAACGAACCACTTCGGAAGTATATTTGAAAGGTAAGATTCTAAAAGATAGCTATTTAAGTTATGAGGAGGGTTCCAATGCCTCATCTCCTCATACCTCATCCATGCCTCATGTTATATATCTCTATTTTCAAAGTCTAAACTATCGATCCGACCGTTCAACATGATATTCATACTAAAATATGCTTGGGGATGAAATTTTATAATTTTTGCAATTTTTTTACTATTTTTTAAGATAGGTACAAAATCACTGTTTTTTTAAATGGTCCAGATACAGTGATTTTGTACCTATCTTAAAAAATAGTAAAAAAATTGCAAAAATTATAAAATTTCATCCCCAAGCATATTTTAGTATGAATATCATGTTGAACGGTCGGATCGATAGTTTAGACTTTGAAAATGGAGATATATAACATGAGGTATGGATGAGGTATGAGGAGATGAGGCATTGGAACCCTACTCTTAAGTTATATTTAATATGTTGAAAGTTTACAAACAACCTTTTGACCATCATTTTACAAATTGAATAATATTGGCCGGATTGATTATGACAATTGCGTAATCATTTTATAAGAAAATATACAGCTTACTAAATAGAACTCTCGAAATTATCGAGGGTTTCAATTAGCCGAGAAAAAATATTAAAAATTAAATAATTATTTAGAAAATATATATATATATAATCCCCAATGAATAATTTCCTGGTTGTCAATGTACGCAATATCTTTTAATAATTTATAAATATTAAGTTTGTAGATGTTTGATGATTCTTAAGTAGGTATAAATATTTTTTATATCTAGCTCTAGTGCACTAATTTGGTTCTAGTACGCTTCTTGTTTAATAGGTATAAAGAATTGATATTTTTTTTAAGAAAAAAAGGAGGAACAAAGATGTTAGATGTTATATAGCCTCGTTTCAAAGTAGAGATTTATAACCAACCGGATAAATATATCCATATACTCCAATAATAACGAAGTTCATTTAAAAAAATTATTGAAATATTCCTATGTCTCGAACAAACACAATCAATATAAAATGTGAAACAATAAAAAAATTCTTGTAATGGCAAGAGCCTGCCTGTAAAATATAAAAAATAAATCAATTTGTTTATTAAAAAAAAAAAGGAGGCCGCTGGGCTAATGGGCGACCTCCAGACTGGGGCCGCAGGGGCATTGAGCGGCCCTGGTGGTTTTGAAATTCTGCATAAAACAGAGTGTTTTGGTTTATTTTTTTTATGGTCTAAATAAAAATTTCAGTCCCACTAACGAATCCAAAATTTGTTTCTTTTTCTTTTCTTTTAAGCGAATATAATCAGAAAAGTGTGTTGGGCACCGGAGTGACGCCTTGATGGCCCCGTGCTTCTCACAAATTTAATTCGAAATTATTTATTTCTCCTTATAAAAAATTCCGGCTTGTATGATTATCACGCAAAATGTTCTTCTCACCTAAAAGATGCTCAAATTGTGCTCTAATAACCTAATTGTTAACCACATAAGAGAGATGATTTTATTCAGTAATTGGGGGTTGAATTTTTTTAGATGTATTTATAATCAATCAAGCTAAGAAATGTGAATTTATATGCTGGTGGCTCTACAATATAAATAAAGGTTAAATGTATTACTTTTAGTTTTTCCGTTCATATTTTGAAAGCTGGAAAAAATGAATTTATGTGCTGGTGGCTTTACATTTTAAATAATTTCCTATTTTGCAGTTCCTATCTTGCAAATAATTGGAGAAAACCAACATAATAAAAAAAGCGCACATATTTCTTCTTCAAGTCTTCTTCACCTTACTTCAAAGGTGGCCTGAACTGATTCATGACAAGGTCGCATCAATGATATATCTTGTTAAACATTTCCAATATATTTTGTTATCCATAAATAACAAAGAATTCAAATTAAGCTAAATTTGTTCCTAGATTAGGGAAGGCTATCACATAAACAATGCAATTGAAATAGTCAAGAGCCTCATATTACATGCTCATTATGTAATATTTTATATGTATGTGTTGAGAATAATGAAGATTAGGGCCCGATTAGCCTCAGACCCGTTAGGGATTTACATCATTAGCTTAAATTCTGTAATTAGGGTAAATAGGCAACAAATCCAGCAATTGGAAATTAGGAATAAGCCCAACGGCTAGTAGGAGTAAATTAGACATTAGCCTAACGGCTAGTAGAAATACTCATGTATTTTAGGCTATAAATACGCCTGTATACATCATGTAAAGATCAGAACTGAATAATACAAATTTCAAGTTCATCATTTCTCTCTTTTCTCAAAAATCATCAGTATGTTACAATATATTACTTGTTTGGTTTATAAGTTACAGAAGATAAAATCAAATAATAGAATCGAATAGGTTTAATTTCATAAGTGTATATTTTTCGAAAATCCTCTTCTTCAGATTGGGTGTGCCTGGTTGTCAGCATTTTACAACAGTAATATAAAAGGGCCATGATATCTATTTGTACTGCTTTAAGTTTGTTGACATTGGTAACATGCAACAAAAAAACCCAGTGCCAATTTTGCCCTTGAATAAGATTGGCCTGCTGTACCAGCAATCTGATTGGTATGCTGCTGTTCCTTACTGCCTTGTACAGTGTGGGACATATCCTGTAATGTGCTACCAAGAATGAAGTCTGAATAATCATATGTGATGTATGTGATGTATATACCCATTTTTTTACTGACCATAATAGCCCTCTTTTCTGACTTTTCCAGCATTCCTAGTTTCTTACCAGCAGTTATAAAACATCCCTCCAAATGTGGAGCTCTTCGGTCGGCTGTTTGAAATCTGACTGCAATGGCAGTGTCTATACAAAGAAAAATATTGCCATTCCAACAAGTTTAGGAGTCCTTCATCCAGAGCAAAAGTAAAGAAGCAACAGTACAGCAGCATCTGTAATAAATAACTTTACTTTGTTTATTGCTCCAATTTTTCTTTGTCACTTGGAGGTTCTAAATAGGTGATTTTCTGCAGCTCATATATAGCATTGCTCTCAATTCAATCCATAGCGAATTAGCAATACATTTTGTACATGAAACCGATTTAATCCTCTCCTGAGATGCCTCATATTGTTGGTCATGCTTGCAATCCTCCATTGTTCTTATGAAAAATTGGTGACACAAGATCCATTTCTGTCCTTCGACACATCTCAATAGAAAGAGTGAAACAGTCAAAACAGGAGATGCTTTAGCTGTGTACTGAGGCATCTCCGGATTAAGGCTGCCAGGATCGAAGAACTTCCAAGAATAACTATTTTTAGGTCTTTACTTTAATTCATGTTCAGTCACTATATATATGCTTTAAAAAAATTTAGAGTGCAAGATTAACATACTTTGGAAGTCCGCAATATGAAACACCGATTTGCATTTCTTCACTTTCTTTGAAAGTTACTTTGGATATTACTTATTTCTTGTAATAAAGAAACATGCATAATATTTTGCTTTATAGTGTTAAATCAGATCCATCAAAACGGATTCCGTTCTTTATTCAAGTAGATAGTTTACATGGTATCATGTAGCATTCTCGAAGTCTAATTTTCCCGAAAACTTAGCAAGAACAAACTAAATGATTTCATGCTATATATGCTTCTCTTCAAAGAATACAAAAATGTGCTCCAACCTAACTATTGGTTATACAAGAGGTATGATCACCCTTTATTCAAGGTTGGATCTATTGGATATATATATGTGCAGATCAGGGTTGTGAATTCATGAGTTGACAGCTATGATGACAATATCTACAGACATCACATGTATTTTACTGAGATAATGGAGATTTGTTCATATCTTGCAAGTCCTTGGAGGAAACCATTACAACAAACAAGACATGTCTATAAGATCCAGAACTCATACTTTATTGTCTCTCATTAGATATACTTCGATGCAAAAAAGCACAACCAACCACCACTAAGTATATAGAAAAGATTAACATCATGGTAAAACATCCTTCAAGCCAGCATTATAAGAACATTAGAGTAAACTTGATTGGATTGCATGATTTCCCCCAACATCAGGTTTTGATAAAATTAGTATGTTTTTTTCCTGCCATTAAAGAAACAAAAAGAACTACAAACTTCACTCTAGTTCTGTCATTTTATCTCTTCATCCTACTTCCATCACTGAAGTACAGAAAAATAGGTGAGAGGTAGTTTCAATTATGCAAGGCTTGGATGACTAGTTCAAAAACTCTACAAAAAAAAAAGTTGCAACACTAAAAAACCACGGCAACTCAACAAAAAAAACAAACCAAAATCAAATAATAAATTTACAGTATTATATATAACCATATAATTTAGTGTTTTGTGACCTCCAGAGAAATTCCCAATAATTCTAGTAGCAGTATTTCTTGCTGAATAAAAAAATAAAAAACAATACTAAAAGAAGTTTCTTCAAATCTACTCTTTTTTTCTGTTGAATATTTAATAACTACGCGTAATGTTGCACTTCGCATGAACTTACTGTCAAGAGACGAGAGATGCCGACTATTCTGTATTGATTTACTTGGAAGGTTCTTTAACAGTACATGTAAAGTACATCTACATCCATCAAGTTTGTGCATGTCAGGATTGATCTTTACTTGCTTTTGGTGTTTCTTAATTGAAGATTTGTCGCCAGATTTGTAAAAGCCTACGTAATGATACCAGTCATGACTACTGTCTACTGCATACCAAAATCATGTGCCAAAAATGGCAAGCTAAAACACTTGTTACCGGAAAAAAAAAATTATTAGCCTCCACAAATAAAACATAAATGCATTTGCTGGAGACTCTGTACAATAATCCAAGCAGTCTTGTATGAGCAGCTAAATGTTCGCATGACAAAAGAAAAAACATTAAATATAACTCAAATCAATCCAAGGCAAAACTAATTATCTAGCAAACCCACCCCACCATCTTTCTCTTGCAATTTTTTACTCCATACCCCGCGAACTTTATAATCCCAAACAACCCCTGCCACAACATCTTGCGGCGACTCCAGCTCCCCTCTCCTTGCCTCTTTATACAACTGACAAAAAAATTGTGGATCCTGCAACTTAACATATTCTTTGAGCACCAGCTCATGGTATGGGACCCAACTCCTAGGTAGAGGAGTATAATCACATGAAGGGATTGCTGACATGTGTGCAAACTGCACCCCTTCTATCACATCCACTAGCCCCATTCGCAAAAGATCAGAGTATTCCGGAGCAAAATTTTGTGTTGCTTCTTTCAAGGGACGGCTGAGATCTCTAGACCCAACCTTGTACACCTTAGCACGAGATTTTAGTCTGTACCTCGCAGCATAAAGCTTCGCTAATGAGCTACGAATGACATATGCACAAAAGCCCACAATTTTTTTCCTGTTATCAGCATACCGGTACCAGTCAGCCATGGTTTCAAGAAACTTGTTCATTTGCGAGTTTGTATGAGCCTGACCTGAATAGAGCATAGGTGTGCATGGTAACGGTTCTGGATCCCTATCCCCTTTGACTAATTCAAGTTTCCTAAAATGGGTTATGCAATTTTGTAGGTTAGCTGTGACAGAGAGTTGCGTACCAACTCCTTTCTCACTTACTACCTTACCTCCTGTACCAGTGTACCTAAGTGTAGGATATATGACCCTTCGGCTGATTATATGGTCTAGGAACTCAATACCTCTAGTAATATGTTCTATTTCAATTTTGGAGTTTTCTAATCTTAAACCAAATTTGGTCGCACAGAATTCCATTAAATCCTTCCGAATATGGACAGCATCTTCTCTTGGGCCACGAATACCAATCAATATGTGAGACCCATACCGGATGTAATCCATTTTTCGTGTCTTAGATGCACCACTGGCTGGTACAAACTCGGGCCATGCAGGGTTGTGACATCCTTCATCAATTTTCTCTCTCCAAATTGAATCAAACTTGGATGGTTCAAAATAATTTTCAATCTTATCTTCCATCCAAAAATCTAACTCGTTAAAACAAACATTGAGAAGCAAAGGACTTAGAATCCCACAATGGCCATAAGATGGTATGTTTTCGGCCTCCTCTGGAGCAAATCCAAAAAAGAGCCGTAACCAATATGGGTCAGGTTTGGGTTCATTTTCATTCAAAACCTTTTTCTTTCTACTTGCACGAAGAATCTTTCTCTTCAGCCTTTTCTTTGCGAACCCCTGAAGTTCTTCTCTCTCCTTCTCTATTGAGCCAGGTCTAACAGGTCTCTTCAGACCCGATTTGACCAGCCGAACCACACTTCGGTCTGATACTGCCTGCTCCAAATAGCCAATTATGGTATTGGGTTCAAAATGGTTCGAAACATTCGTAAGATCTGCTTTGATAAACCACAGATAACCGGCAAAATTGGACCTAATGGTACGTATCACCGTATGGGGCCCACGACCAGGCCGGTATGCATGTGATTTTGATGAAAAACGTGTTTCAAGTACTGGTTCAAGAACTAGCAACAGTAGTTCCTGTATCACTCGGTCTTGGAAAGGAGGTGGTGCAGTTTCTAGAAGCTGCTCAAATTTTCTTTTACCAATCCGTGTTTTGCTTGGTTTATCGGCTGGGGACCTCAGTATGAGGTCAGATGAAGCACCCCAAGGGAAAGTGGAAGGAGAAGAGAGAGCGGCGCGACGAAGAGAAAGAAGGGCCTGCAGATGTGAGTAGGATATAGCAGCACGGGGTGGGAATGTACCAGTATGGTGTGCACATGAACGCTGGTATGCTAAAACCCATAGGTCAAAAGATTTCAGGTAGCCGGTAAGGTTGGGAAATGGTACCAGGTGAGGGGTTGGTCTGGAGAAGGCACGACCCCATAGACCAGAGAGGAGCTCAATTGGGTCGGATTTTAAAAGGTCATATGGGTTTTGATCAGGGTGTAGGGAAGTGGGCTGTGGGTTTGAACATAGAGAGGAAAAGGAGCGGAGAGAGAGGTGAGGGAGCAAGCGAAAACGTGGTCTGGGGAAGGTTAGTGAAAGCATTCGTGAATGTTGTTTCTCTCCGGCATATGATCGAACAGGTTATGGGTGTGACAGTTTGACAATGTTCCCTAATCACTGCACCTCTAGCGCGCTTCACGATGTTATTTAGTACTCTCCCAGCTAAAAGGTTATCTCGCTCTCTTTCCTGAGACAAATTTTGATAGTATTCAAAGTTCGAGAGAGTAAATCTAGTTTTTGCAGCTTCAAATTTGTACTTGTGAATTCAGATTCGCGACCAAAATCCACCTGAGCCGCAAAGTTGTACTATCAGTTATGGGCTGTAAATTGGCTGAGCGAAGCTTACAAAGTGGTCTCAGGCCTATATACCTTTAATCAGGCTTTGTTTTAGTCTAATCAGAGAGTAGAGTTTAATTGTGAGAAAATAGAGGAAATGGTTTAATCCAGCATCGGGATAGGAGTTCCAATGGCATTGCTTAGACGCTACGAAAAGGTAAATACATCCAAGCCTCACAGATTAATTAACCCAACCAAAATTCTGTACTATTGCACTGCATCTCCGCCCCATACCATGCGAATATGCATGCGATGCTCACATGTTAAATTTTCTCTTGTATCTCCCGCTAAATTACCTTAACCCAAGGCGTAAAACACTTCATTGTAAATTTTTCTACCAGCTGGGGACACCTATTTAATTAGTTAATTCTTTTCAGAAATACTAGACAATACCTAGTTACAATCCACAAGATGCATATGAGCCCTCAAATATCTCAAGATATGTTCACTAAAAGCAGAAACATTAATTCTGCAATTCATTTAGAATAATAAAAGAGCTTCGGTTTCTTAAATTAAGATGACTTGTATGTAGGGCTGCACAAAAAATTCGTAGTTCGTAATTCGATTCGAGTTTGATTCGCAAAAGTTCGTAAAAAATTCAATTCGAAATTGAGTTTGTTCTAAATTAATTCAAACCAAACTCAAACTAGACCTAGTTCGTTCAAAATAGGTTCGCAAACCAAACTTAGTTCGAAATTAACTCAAACGTGAACCGTTGATTTTCGTTGATAACTTATGTTCGCTGATGAAAATATAAGGTTGCCCAGTCCATAATTGCTTTCAGTTCTAACTTAAATTGTACTTTGAATATTTTGGATATTTGAAAACTTTGGTGATGTTGCTCCTGTTGGCTATTTGGAAAACTTTGGATACTGTGATTGTACTGAAATTTGATTTATTGTACTAAACTTTGGTGTTTGATATAAATTTTGGTATTTGTACTGAACTTTGATATAAACTTTGGTGTACTGTGTAATTAGAATTCAGAATGCCTGAGTTTTTATTGAAGTGTTGTAATTTCGAACTATGGCCCAACCATAAGTCGTAACTCGTAAGTCGTAACAAAGTTCGTAAAAGTTCGAAATTGAGTTCGTAAAAAATTTGATTCGAAATTGAATTCGTTAGAAATTGAGTTCGTTCGAAATTAATTCAAACCAAACTCAAACTGGAGGTAAGTTCGGTTCGGTTCGGTTCGTTTGCAGCCCTACTTGTATGTGATAAGTTATAACTAAATATATCAATATGTGTTGGGGTGGCAACGAGCTGGCTCGGTCTGAGCTAGGTCCTAGCTCAGCTTGTTAATTCTGGACCGAGCTACAGCCGAGCGAGCTAGACCTAGGGCATCCGAGCTAAAACCTCAGCTTGAAATCGTGACAAGCCAGCCCAAGCTAGCTTGCGAGCTGACGAGCTGGGTTTGGCTGGATCTTGTTTTAAGAAGAAAATAAATTATACAAACCTTTTAGATCGAGTTGAACCGAGCTGGACCGAGCTAGACAGTATAAAATGCACACAAAATCATACAAATTCTCAAATTGATGCCTAACCGAGCTAGCGAGCAAGGTAGGCCCTAGCTTGAACTCGTTAATTCTAGACCGAGCTAGTGGCGAGCTGGCTCGTTAACAGCTCGGTCCAGTAACGAACGAGCTGTTAGCAAGCGAGTCAGGTGCAAGTCACGATCGAGCCTTGAGCTACGAACTTTTTTGCCACCCCTCATATGTGCTAATCAAATAAGAAAAGATGAAAATCAAAAGTTACCTCAAGTAGCATATATATTTGTCTGGACTCTGGATACGTTGAGTTTAGAAATAATAAAAAATTTGGCAATTTTTGAATTCCATTATTGATAATTTTACTTTCAAGCTCAACATGCTAGCTAGAGGTCAAGAATCATACAATATACATATATCATGTGCTAAAGATTCCTAATATATAGAAGTCAAGAACAATGAGCAAACCTAACTTAATTAATAGCCAATTAAAAGAATCTAAAATCAAAATGTTATTGACAACGACAGAAATGAACACGCATTTCACTCAAAAATGAAAAATAGAAAAAGAAATGACACATATATTTACAGTTGCAAGTAAACCCATAACATTATTTCAAAGAACAAGATCATAGAAAAGAAAGCAGCTAAATTTTTATCCGGTCAAATCACCTCACCACTCATCCAAAGCAAATTCGCGTAGTAAAAAAAGAGAGATAAAATCCATTGGTCGACACAGAACAAAAGCCCCAAGTTAATCAAGGGTTTAAGACCGTATACTCGTCACATACGGTGCCAAGTGATTCCGGTGCGTCATTATGACAAGCAGACGAATCAGATGATGGGATGAAACCTCGTGGTAGCATCTGAGAGAAAATGTTGGTTTTCTTTTCATCTTTTTCCTTGGTAAAATTGTCAAGATCAAGCAGTAAAGGCCTTGCTCTAATGTGAGACTTTCTGGAGGTTAAAGGAGTGATGTTAGGATTTTCGGTTTGTTGACTTGAGAGAGATATGAGAGTAGAGAGAATGAGAATAGAGAGGAGAAGAGAAAAGGAGCATGGTATGCAACCCATGAGAGAATGAAATTCTGGTGTCAAACGGGAACTTGTATGTTGCAACTTGTAACAAGTTGCTTGTAGAGAGACAATGGAGAGAGAGGGAGAGAGAGTGGGTTGATTAATGTACTACATTTGAATTTCTAGTGCAAAGAGTAAATCATATCATAACATTGAAAAAAAACAAATATGTCAAAGTAATACAGGGAGAAAGGGGAAGAAAGGCGGCCGAAATTTTTTTAGTTACCGTCCCATAAAATGGGAATTAAATCAATATCATCCCTCTCCAATTTTTTCCATTCCTATCACCCACGTGCGCTCAGTCGCGCACCAAATTGGATTGGTGTGCAGACTGAGGAGGCGCACCCCTTGGTCTGCTGTATATCAATGAAATTTTGAACATTTTTTCATTCATTCAGACAAGATATTTTAATAGTAAAGAGCAACTTGTGAAGTTTTTTTACTTTAGTCTTATTTTTTAAAATTATTTAATAGTATTTTTAATTTACTGAAAATTTATTAATTATTAGGTTTGTCCCTTAATTCAACCAACTATAATTGGAATTACTTATTATTTTGGTGGTGACGTATTACAAGGGCCAAATAGTGATTATTACAGTATCCAACCCCATAAAATATTCAATATCGGCCCAGGTTTAGTTTCAGAGGTATAACTAGGGAAGTGTACCAGCAACTTGGTATTGATCCGAATTATTATGAACTGGTAATGTCCGCAAGGATCAATATTGGCCAAGGCAACCAAACATGGTTCCAACAGCTCCTAGTATAAGACGATAACAGTTGGGAGTTGTATACCCAAATGACTATGAATTTGACCTCTAGTTTCAAGTTCCTAGAGTTATATGTGGTTGCCAACCCCAGACAGAACATTCTGTGACGGGTCCTACTCGAGCCCTAACTTTAGCAGGTTCTAGTCGGTCCCCATCTGTAGGTGGTGGTCCTAGTCGGGCCCAATCTAACCGGGGCCAATCTCGGGTTCCATCCTCCAGCTCTAACCGGGCCCAATCTGACTGGGACCAATCTGAAACCCCGGAACCACTTTATTATGCTGACAATACAGACAAGGATCCCGAAGAACGAGAGGCAGATAAAAATTGGGATGCTAGTGATGACAATGGGGGGCACTTGATCATAGTGATGAGGATTCTGGTCGTCCTGTGCTTGACACATCGGTATTTCAAGAGGCTGACAGCTCCTTTTTTTGCGGGTTATGAGGTTTGTTTGTTAATTTATATTTATATTTTAATTTACTTTTAAAATTTATAAATTTATAAATTAGGTTGGAGAAATACATGAATTGTCTGAGGGGGTGACGTATGACAACAAGGATCAAATGAAACATACAATTCACCACTGGCACATAAAGGAAAATATCGAGATCAAACAGACACACAGCAACACAGAAAGGATGAGGTATAAGTGCAAGAGCGACCGGTATAATTGGGGGTTGGTTGTGAGGGCTACAGGCTTTGGAATTTTTTGCGTGATCACGAAGACTAATTCAAACCACACATGTCACGCTGAGGCATCCAGGTTAGATCATGCGCAGTTGACATCTGCTATGGTCACCAACTGCATAAAAATGTCTTTGGAAAAAATGCTGATATTAGTATCAGAGCTATCAGGGACTTGGTTGCTGAAAGGTACGAGGGCATCAATCCTAAAGTACAACAAACTGTGGCGTGGTAGAGAGTTAACAATTGCCGGGCATTTGGTAGTTAGGAGGGGTCTTACACGCTGATTGTCCCTTTATTGGAGGCAATCAAAAGGGAAAATCCTGGAACCCAATATAAAATTATTTCAAAGCCAACCGATAAGCCAGGGTACTGGTATTTCATGAGGTTGGCATGGGCATGGGGACCATGTATAGAAGCAATAGGTCACCTCAGACCCGTCATCATCATCGATGCTTGTTTCATGTCAAGTAGATACAAGGGTAAGTTGTTGATTGTAACCGGATATGATGCAGAGAACCAATTAATTCTGCTAGCATTTGGATTGGTAGAGAGCGGGGATTTTGAGAATTGGGGGTGGTTCATGAAGTGGGTGCGGGAATCTGTAATTGGTCCAAATAGATTCATGTGTGTGGTATCTGACCGGCACAAGGGCATAGAAAAGGTGTTCATACAAGATGATATGGGTTGGTCCGAGGAGTGTGCTCACCGGTACTGCTCTCAACATGTGTTTGAGAATTTTAGAAAGCACACTCAGGATAAAGTTTCAAAAAATTTCAAGATCATAGTTAAAAAGAAGAAAACAAGAAGATTATAAGAAAGCATTAATGCAATCGGAAGGCGAAATCCTGATTTGTTGACATACTTGGATACATGTGGCAAGTATAATGAAAATGACGAGGGAGAACCGGCTAAGCCATGGAAGGTGTATCAAGCTATGGACAACGGGGCTCGTTGGGCCATAATGACTAGCAATGGTTCTGAATCGCTCAACAATGTCTTCAAAACTTCGAGCAGGTTTGTAATTTATAATTCTCATAGGTTGTATTTATTGAAATATTTAGGTTCTCTTTATTTAATTGTAAATTTTAATTCTCGTAGGTTACCAGTTGCTGCAATTATTGAAGAGACGTTCTACAAGTGTGTCACCTGGTTCGTTGAAAGAAGAGAGAAGGACGTGCAATGCCAATTAGAGGCCGTGCAAGTTCCTTGTGAAGCTGGTACCACGTGTCTTGAGTGATAGGATCAAGCTGAGCCATACCAAACTGCCTCATTACCCGTCTAGGGACCCAAACTCATTCGCAGAGAAGTGAAAACTTGTGGGAATAGAAGATGATGGACAATGAATTAATTTGGCGCGATTTTTTAAGGAAAAAATTTCGCTACAAAATTTCATACAAAAAAAAAAAACCTATGTATTCGACGAGAATTGTACTGAAAGTAGTAAAGAGTGGCAACAATCCTCAGTTTCTTCCTCTCTCGTTGTAACCCAGCAAAGGAGAAAGTTCTAACATGGTCACTCAAATGATATTTTCCACATTTTCCTTCTATAGTTCTATTTCCCTTGTGTTTCAGTGACCCCCATTACTTCATGTTTTATCATTGAACCCTAGTCGGTAAGTTCAGGGGCTTTGCTGCTAAATTCAGTGCAACTCAAAGAGGACTCTCTTTTGATAATTCGGTATTGAATTTTCTCATATTTTTTTAGAAATTTCAACCAACAAAATTTAATTCCAAATCAACTAATTTCAAATAAAGAATTCATGATCGATTTGAACTCAATTGAACCGAACTCTTAATGGATATTGTTCCGATCATTGTTAGACTTCAACGCCGATCAAAATACAAATTGGCGCTTTAAATTTTGTACAGATTCAACAGCCAACTCTCTTGCATCCCCTTCTAATCTGAACAAACATCCCCTTCATATCCTTAAAAAAATTGTGATCGGAACGAAAACACCTTTGCTTAAACACAGATGGGACGTCCCTTTCAACGCAAAACCGAGAGACTTGCTAAAAGTTTTCTGCTCCTCTTTCTCATATTCTTTCACCCTTTTCCGATCACAAAACCTGTTAAATCTCTGAATGCATACATATTTTGAATTTCAATAAGAGAACACAAATATCACAAAACCTGCTTTGCTTATAACTGAACCTTTCTCATTATAAACTAACGATTTTCTACATTAAATTACCAGCCATACAAGCCTCATTCACCCTAAAAAAGACCATGAGGCTACCAACCAACCAGCTAAACTACTCTTATATTAATGCCGAATTCTATCATCCAACTATCCACTAACTTTATGCTAATTAAATTACGAGAAATAAAAACCCAATTACATATCACAATACCCTGACGTTTGCATATAGCATCCTTCAAAATCTACGTTTCTCTCTCTAATTACACCTCCATCGGTACCAGCAGTCTCCACATAATACCTTGTCTGAGGCCGACAGGAGACTTCATAGTATGGGGGCCCAAAAATTGAGGCAAAGGGGTCCAAACTAGGGTTAGGACTGGCATTGGAATTAGAGTTTTCACTATAATCTACCATGCTAAACGAGTCTCTTGTGCTCTCGGTGGTAAATGATGACTCATCCGAGCTTGTGAAGAGAGACCACTCGCTTGAAGAGTTAGCATCAGAGAAATCTGCTGAGGTGGGAAATGCTGATTCATCCATGCGATACTGTCTATGGTCAGGACCAAAATCATACCTCCCTTTTGTTGCATCATTGATGGATGCAATTTGTGCAGACTTGGGGGGTTTGGATGTATATTCGCGCTTGGAGGAGACCAGGAAATGTTCAGGGGACTTCTCCATGTATGCTCTTGGAGGGCGTGGCGATGACCTAAATTTGTATGAAGTTAGTATTTTGCAATATCATTGATTCGAATACATGAACAAAGAACTTCAGAAGAATGCTGGCACCACAACAACAACAACAACAACCAAGCCTTTAGTCCCAAGAAGAATGCTGGCACCAAGAGCAAAAATCTGAGATTTACAAATCAAGCTGACAATTTACTTTTTTCCCTCGTTTCAATTTTTTGTTCTGTTGTTTAATGGACCTTGTAAATACATATGGAATTTATGATCAATTTAACATCTTTTGTTTGGATAGTGGTAGTGAGAAATAACAAATTACAAAATTTTGACCAGCAAGAACATTTGCAAAAGTAGAGAGAAAATTAATCCTGCTATGTGTGATACAGAGTGGTCTATTGAACACCTCTCTTCACATGCAGAATAACAAAATTTGGAGGAAGGTAGATAATTTTGAAGCTTTCAAGAGATGAGTAATATGCAGGAAACAGGTGCCACCATGCTCGTACTGGTACAGTATTCAATATGTGATGAAGGTGTTGGTATCACCTACTATTTCAAAAGGAAAAGGGCCCTACTACCACACCAGAACGATTAAATCGAATGGATCTAATTTATATAAAAAGGACCCCCTTAATTCTAAATCGGATTGATCCAGTCCATTCGTTTAAATCACACGGCCCGAATTGGACTAATAGGGTCCTATGTTTTCTTTTGGAAAAATAGCTGATACGGACTCAGGTAAGGTGATGGCACTATTTTTAGTAGCTTATTTCACTATTTGTATCTTTTAATTAAATGGTAGAAGGTACAGAATTTACCACTTTTCACCAGAAAAAAGATCCATATAATTTTTTGTTCTTCATAATTAAAAATTATACAATAATTGGACTTCATACTTTCACAAGTTAATCATCAGGAAAAAGAGTGAGACATCAAATAAGAAAAATTGGAATCACCAATGTTTGAAAAATGTACCTAGAGTAAAATAGCATGTATGCACCTTCTGACATCACCTGACTCAATTGCACCATTTGCACCTGATTTACAGAAATAAAATGCAGGTAGTGAGCTAATGAGTAGCGATCAGAATGTAAAGAAGTTATAGGCATTAATTTGTCTGATTACCTCGGAGTCGTCTATTCTCAACCAAGTGCCCTGCATATCTTTGACATATGAGATGTAGTGCCCCGAAAATGAAGCATTTTGATTGTCTAAGTGCACTATAACAGCGTACAACAGATACAGGGGCGGCTTGTCAGCCGTACCGGTCACAAATGGTATCATGTCCAGCATTTCAGGGAATGTCACGCATTTGTTTATTTTTCCATATTTTCCTGACTGAAGAAAATAAGCATCAAAATAAAAGTTAGTGCGACTGCACAAAATTTTAATGCATCTGGAAGTTCACTTCATGTAAACTGGATGCATAATGCAAGTAAATTCTGACCTGGAATCTCTTGAGCACTATAGTTAAAATATTTGGCACCTCATGCACACTCAACTGCTTTCTTGCTCTCACGTATGCCGAGCACCTAAAACAAGTAGTTAATTAATTACTCGTTTTAAATAAAGTTATAAAAAATATATATATATTGAAACAAGTAGTTTTAAAAACAAAAATGTTACTCATTTTTAAATGAATATTAAAATTAAATTCTGAACAAAGATATATTTGAGAGTTGTACCTTTCACATCTATACATGTTCTCTCCATCAAGGTCTTCTGGTGAGGTGAACTGCGTCAAGGCATCCTCTAATGACTCGACCCAACCGTTTATTTCCAAAGTTAGGTCCATTATATTTTCATATCTTTCAGATTCATGATGGCATCTCATGCATATCACCTTATTAATTTAAAAAAAAAACAAATCAGCATAATGTCACAATACAAAGCTGGCCAAGTATTGTGAATGATGACAGCCTCAAATTATGATCCTGTGTCAGTGAGATCAAATTTATACTTGTACCAGCCAAGTACAAAAAAGGATGTCTGTGTACCATATCTGCTATCCATACCAGCTTCAAATACTGAGCTAACCCAGAGAAAAATGGTACCTTAGATCTGAGTCGACCACCAAAGATCTGCTGTATTAATGTCGTCTCTTGCAACTTTGGATTGACCACTTTTTCACCTCCAAGCCCCTCCAAGTATGTAGACTGCATTGACATCACTAAAAGCCTATTTTTGCACACATTTTAAAATAGTTAACATTTTAGCAAATTTCATAAACAAAATCATGATCGCAGTGAATCTCAGAAAATGTTAATAATGTGTTAAAATATGATTTTCCATCAATACTTTTCTGCAACAAGATCATTTTACAGGGTTGACATGCATATTTAGTATTTAAAAAAGAAAATAATGACTGTTATGTTGGCTGAAATAAACATTACCTTAGAAACTCATGTGCATCTTCTTGGCTGCCTCCACCTAAGCGGCAACCAATATTTCTCATATTAGAAAGGATTCCACTTAAGGACAAGGGGGCCCCACTTTCACGTAGCATAGAAGCATGCTGTTCTAGCTCACACATGAGGCACCAATTCTTTGAAGAACCTACAACATATATAGGAAAGAAACATATAAACCACCTTGGAAAAACAAGTCCTATATTTGGTTACAATCTAAGACAATTTTGTAGCATTATTTAGTCATTTATAGCATTGGTTGACCTTTGTTTCAAAGTGTCGGGCATTAGTTACATGTAAAAGATTTCAAGTACTGTTTAATTGGCAAAAAGGACCCTCAAGACACATAACAGTGAAGCACGTTTAATGAAAGTTGAGAATTACAATTTTCAGAGTGCAATCTCTTGAGAAGGTACACCATGAGAGGCTTTGTGCAAGTGAGACATTGTAGAACTGCATTGGCATAGCAACTGACAGAGAATAGAACAAGTCAGACCAAAAATTTTCAAAAGCATTCACATCCATGTCGTAAATATCAAATCTACCCAAACAAAACGTACAGAGTTGTGCAAATTATAACACAATGAAGTATTCTGCGTAACCAGAAGATAGCTAAATCTGCCTACTATTATGGGTTCTTTGTTTGAAGAAATGATACATGCGGTGTATATATAATCTTCATATTTTAAAGCAGTGTGTGAGATATATTTCACACTATGCAAGGGTTGCTATGATTTTTGAAATTGTCTACCAGCATATGAGCGCAACTCAGAAATTTTTGCTCTTTTTAATGTTGAAATTGGAGTGTACCTGTTTCCACAATTAACAAGGCCCCGTGGAGCAACGCCTCGCACCTCATATTGAAAGAATTTAATGAGCTCCTCATATGGAAACAGCACCTGAGGCACCTACAATTTTGCACGCATAAAAAATAAATGCATTAATACTTTTCTGACCTTGTTGAATAATTTGAATAGAAAAAGAATAAGGGAAGGCCCCAAACCTTGTTCTTCCTACTATCGTTTATCAAGCCAACAAGATTGTATTTGAGAAATTTTGAGGGCTTCTTTGCAACCTCATTCTTCAGCCCATTTGAATGGTAGTTGTTTGAACTGCTTGTGTTAGTGCACCCTATATATTTAGACAAAGTAAAAAGTATTGAGTAGCAATTCTAAGAGATAAATCGAAAGACAGATCTCCTTCGAGTTCAATTTCACCGATCTATCAATTGGGTCGTATTCAATTTAAGAAATTAACCTACTTTGTCATATAGAACTACCTAGTTTCTTATTTCGTCCAAGTTAATTATATACAAACTAAGGTCACACGTAAACCATATTCAAAAGGTATTTATAATTTAAATCCTGAATCCCTCAATTATTCCTGCCGCAAGTATTAGTTGCAGACTCCATATAAAACTAATTACATATTCTTCAGCCTTATCAATTGTTTTGTATAAATGCCAAGTTTTTTGCATTACATTTACTCTACACTTGCGACTTTGCAATTAAATTTCAATTTCCGAAGAAACAGAATCAAAGACAAACTTACTAGATTCGTTTTTCTTGCACAAATTCCTTTCATCCCCTTCCACAAAATACTCTTTCACAATTCTACTATCTTGGGACTTTTGCACCACACAAATTGATTGACCCAGAGTATAGGGGGGTTTCTTGTACCCTGCGTATCCTCTTGATGAGCTTTTTTCAGATAAGTGTCCCGCACCTTGCTCAACTATGCCTCTATCTAGATGCACACTGGCCTCGAAATCAATACTTGTATTACAATCTGAATTTGAAGAGACTGGTTTTGCAGAGGATTCTGTCGGCTTATTTCTCTTTCTTGATTCCTTGGTGCTTTTACTATGGTATTTGAGGGTATTTTTGGAAATTGAAGTGTCATCCAGATTTTTCTGAACCTCTTCTGATGTTGAAACAGTACTAGCTGGTGCCTAATAGAAAGTTAAGGTGGGAAATTATAAAATTGAAAACAGAGCCTCGTTTGCTACGTCGGTAACAGTATTGCACCAGTGCATATCAGGATATAATTGTACAGTATCATGTTCTCTCTCCACACTCATCTCTCATTTTCTTGGGCCTATGGTTAATTCGTGACTTGCAGTGGTTTTATTAAGTTCATTTTCTTAGGGCTAAGCAAACAAGCTCTAACTTTCACAATGACTCCGCAACAAACAATGACATCATCGAGTAATGAGGACAAAACAGTCCGTGCAAGTACAAGCCCACTTGGGACAATCTTAGAATAAAGAGAGTAAAAACATAAACAAACCTCTGGCAAAACCTCAGAAAACAATGGGTCTGCCTCCATCCACTCTTCAGTTCTGAATTTGACTTGTTTCAACTTACTAGTACTCCTTTTTTCCGGATAATTGATAAACTTACTATCAGTTTGAGTGCCAGACTGATCATCATAAGTACCATCCGATAACATACTTTGTTCGCTTTCACTTCCATGAAGTGGCGAGTTCAAGTTGACCAGATAAGGCATCTGCTGAGGTGTAACTCCAGAAGTAGCAGCAGATGTATTCCAAGGCTGACATCTGTCCCTGTGACCCTGCCTCCAGTGTATTATCTGGCACTTGCCAGAACTGCACATTCAAGAAGTTCAACTAAGCTGTGCATAGGTTGCATGCAAGCAACTGGCATGTACAGATACCAGACTGAAGTAAGAGACAATATAGGCATGGTAATAGGTACTGTCCAGGTGCATGCTAAATGGTACCATAATGTTCTTCTAAATTATTCTCTTTTTGCCCCCCGATCCCAACAGCAGGTCAACTGGTGCTTGAGCGGTTGAGCCCAATACATGGTAATTTATTAAGATACTGTATTACAAAAGAACAACAAGAGCAAAATGAAGTCTTAATCATATGTTCAACAAATAGGTAACACCTTTATAAGCATTATAAAAGTTGCCTGTCTTGGACAAGGAGATCTGCAGGTAAGGCAGTTTAACAGATGATAAAATTACCCTCTTTAACGGAAAAAAAATGGCCTTACCAATATCGAACAGATTTGCACCGAGAGCACCGAGTAGTAGCAGGAGCTAGACAGGTCGCACACTCATAATAATATCCATTGCCCCTCAAAGATGGTACCACAGGTACTGCTGGTAACGTCACTACTGCCGGTATCACCGGTACAGTTGGCATTAGAACATCAGGGCATGCCATGTGGGCCTCCACTCCGGCCCGAGAGGATGCCTCAAAGGCAAGATGTGCGAGGTCGGAGACACGGGCCCGCTTTCTGACAGACGCATTCCATTTCCCAAGAAGGATATATGTGACTATTGGAAGCACCACTAGAACTAGTATGAAAGTTGGTACATCAGCTTGGCGCGGCTCGAGCATGTCCTTACCACACACTCATTCATATCCCGTCTCGTTAATTTTTTTTGCTGTAGCCCTCTGCGTTGCCTCGATAGAGCTTGACAGTTGTCCAACTACCTAATAAGTAGCAATTCTGAGCAAGGAGAAGAAAAAAACATTAGCTCACTTATAGAACAATATCTTTAGACAGCAACAAACATAAAAACCCAAAGAATCTGGTCAAGCTTAATATATCAATGCCGCAAAACTTCCTTGCGGAAAGGTACTCTTTTCTCTATTGCAAATATATGAAAATACTATTTTCTATGTAACCATAATTGGCTATGCCCAACAAAAAAGCATATTATAACTATTTGGAAATAGAAATACTACAGAAGATTAGGTACTTGGATTTTGTTGCTTAAAATGCAACCTATGGTTGATGACAAATATATAAGAAATACTTTTAATCGACCAAACAGAGTGTTATGTCTCTTAATATTGGTGCCTTGGTGGTTGTGAACTACATCTAATAGACAATGCTTTCTAATAGTACAATCACTTTACCAAAACTCCTTATTTCTTTATCAGCTAATAATGATTCTCCAATACTCCTACGCTAGGGCAAAAAATTAAAGAAGCTGAAAGACTGGATTTTTGCTACACCTGGAATTACAAGTACCTAAATTTTTCTATGTAGAGTATTACAAGAACAGTTGCCAACTTTATACTTGGATTAGAATGTAGTGGGAAAATTGAAAAATGTGAAGGAGAAGTAGGGCTCCCATTTAGAAAGCTTTGTACAACTCAGATTAACCCTAGGTTCAAAGCTTATCCTGAAACCTTTCCCAATACAAGAAAAAACACAATCCAAAGTATATCTATAAGCAGAAATCGAACCTAGAAGAGATTAGAAACAAAGATGGTATATATAAATAGAAAATTACTAAAAAAACCTGGTAGATTTACAATTTTATTAGAAAAATAACCTCTTAAGAAAGCTATTTAAAACCCAATTGTTTCTAAAGTACAGATTGCAGCACCAATTTCTCGAGAAACAACACCTGAACCCCATTTCTCACAACAAGAAAACCTATATCGAAAAAAAAGGACAGTAAAAATATTTTCTCAGGACAAATTAAAAGAACGAAAGCTAAAACAGTGTGATTTTTCTTACCCGATTCAGACGCACAAACACAAAACCAATCTACAGGGCACAAATAGACACCACAGCACGAGATTTGCGAGTCTCCTTTGCGGTTGCAGCTGGAAGGAGAGGTAGGAACGGTCGAAAAAAATGGGGAAAGCTCGAGTCTTTCCCCTCAAGCTGCGAAGTTTGGTTTATTCTCTCTTCACTCTCCACTCTCCACTCTTCACTCTTCACTCTTCACTACAACCTTCTCTCGCTCTCTCCGCTCTCTCTCTCTCTCTCTCTCTCTCTCGTCGTCCTCTTCAAATCACAAGTTAACACCCAACTCTGTTTTCCTCTCTCTCTCTCCCTTACCCCTGGTGTGTGTTTGTGTGTGTGATGTGGTGACTGATTCAGTACTGCCCACCAAAGCAAAACAGGAAATAATTAAAAAGGGTACGAGAGCGTCAAATGAATTTGACCCCTTGTACTGGCGAATTTTTTACAATGACCCTCCAAAAGTCTGTTATCTAATTCCAGTAGAACTAGGGTGTGATGTCTCACCAAACTCTTTGGTGAGCATAACTCCATAATCTATCGGATTCACTTCAAACGAGATAAATCCAAACCGTTGAAACCGATGTATTTCACGAGTGATGCGCGTACATGCAAAATTTTGAATTTTTTGAATTCATTTAGTCTAAAGTCAAGTGGTCAAAATTGATGAAAAATGAATGATTCAAAATGAAGTTTTAGAAGTTATTTTAATGCGTTCATTTTTCATCAATTTTGACCGCTTAACTTTGTATTAAGTAAATTCGAAACATTCAAAATTTTGCATGTATGCACATCACTCGTGAAGTACAACGGTTTCAACGGTTTGGATTCATCTTGTTTGAAATGAATATAATAGATTATGGAGTTATGCTCACCAAAGAGTTTTGGTGAGCACATCACACCCTAGTTCTACTCATCTAATTCTACTTGCCTTTAGAAATAATTTTAATCAAAACCCTGGGTTTTATCCTTTCTGTCTCTGAACTTTTAAATTGTATATGTTACTGTTAGGGATAGTTTCGAAAATAAATAATGCAGGTATCAATTAATTATATAACGAAAATTAAGTTCACGCATATCAGTGTAAAACAATCATTAATTAGATTAATGACATGTCTTGAAATCATTATTAATTAATAAATTGATACAATTTCCTCGGTGGATTAATTATAATTATTAGCAATATTTTTTCTCAACAAAGAGTATTTAATGTGATTTCAAGAAGAACATCGTTTGAGCATTTTTTTTATATTTTGGCACGGGTAGGTTCAACGTGAGAATTTATTTGAAAAGTAGGTATAATTATTGAACAACTTTTGATCGACTTGTTCATATTATCAAAGAATTCAAGTACCTCATAATTCATTTAGTTAAAAAAATTAAAAAAAATTTAACATATAAACTTGGAGAATATTCTGTAAAGTTAAATAGGCAATCGAATATTATATGCACAAAATTGATATTACCGCATCTTGTTAGGGTGAAGTAAGAAATATTCCTTTCTTGTACTTTCTTTCTTCCTGTGTCGAAAACTTACAAAAGAAACCCTGTCTTTTATTTTTCGAGTTCTGAGATGTAACCGTACGGCCGAGGCGCGTGAGCAGCCCTTCGCCTGCTTTATTGGGTAATAATAAAAGGTACCAAGATTATTTACTTTTTATTATTTTTGGAAGCTACGGTTATTCAATTTTTTGACGTTATTTTAAGGAGATAGGAGTAGGTCCGATGGGCATCGGACCTACATTTAGGTTCAATGAGCTCTAGGACCGTACGATTAGCATCAAGATCTATGCGCACGGAAATTGATACAGACTTGCACGGATATTGATGAAGATCGAATGGTCATCACACCCATCGAACCAAGGTAGGTCCGATGGGCATCGGACCTACTCTGATTCTTATTTTAAGAGGACAGAAGCGTTTCTCCTACCTCAGAAGCCACTTTACCAAAGGAAAAGGTCAGGGTCGGATTTAGGCCAAAGCTGGCTTCCTCCAGTGATTTGGAAATGGAGAGGTCCTTCATCTTAGACGCTCCAGAACAGACCTAGGGAATTACGGTGGCAGCTTTGGTGGCGTGAATCAAATCGTCCTGAACAACAAATGAGATCCTGGCTGTAACTGTAAGGTGTTTTGACAGTATTAAACAAGTTGGTTGTTATATTCATTGCAAAATTATTATTATTTAATTATTATTACAGGAGGAGTGATCCAATTACACTCTTTTTTTTTTTTGACACATCTTGACACTGTTGTTTTATAGGTCAATTTTGCGATTTCAAAATCCAAGCAGTCGATCCGAACCGTTCAACATGATGGATATATTAAAATGTGCTTGGAGATCAAATTTTACATTTTTTTGATTTTTTTTACTATTTATTAAGATGGTTACAAAATCGCTGTTTTTCAATGGTCTGAAAACAACGATTTTGTAACCATCTTAATAAATAGTAAAAAATTCAAAAAAATGTAAAATTTGATCTCCAAGCACATTTTAATATATCCATCATGTTGAACGGTTTGGATCGATTATTTGGACTTTGAAAATAATAGGTGTCAAAATATATCAAAAAAAATGTGTAATCCGATCCCTCCTCTTATTACAAATGAGTTTAGAAGCACCGATTTTTTTTATAATATAAGAAGCTAAGGAGGCCAATTGTCATGTAGCAATTTAAAAAAAAATAATCTCATAAATTCAAATCCAATGTGTAAAATTATAATACATCAATATAATTATCAAAGTACATTACGTCTTCCCTTGTATATATTGAAAATTTAGTTGGTGATGCATTTAATACATAAAATATCATTAATAAAATTGTCTACATGTAAAATCATGACATGGGGATTAATGGCTATTAAATTGGCATTCACCAGATAGTATCAATAAATTAATAAAATATTGACTAAATTCATGTAAAACAGTATAATTAAATTAATGCACTGTTGGTTGTATAGCTCCTGACGCCATCTATTATACCTTTTTAAGATAGTGGGTGCATTTATTTCATGAAATGGGCAAGCATTTTGCTTCATTTTCTCTACCTAAACTAGAAAAGATACAAGATATCCGAGCTATAAGAAATGGATGGCATCGGCATCGGCATCGGCATCGACATGGCATCATAAAAACACCTTTTTCTTTTCCTTTTCCTTTTCCTTTTCCTATGTTGTTGATTCATTTTGTTTTCTAATAGTACGCACGTCATGGTATTAGAGTGGAAAGAATCTTTCATCAGTTGGTGAGAACATCATGACTCGAGAAGACCTTCATTTCTTGATGGCTTTCCTTTCATTCCTTTCCTTCCTCGTTGGTCAAACAATATAATAAGGACAACCAAAACCAAAAGGCATTCATATCCCTAATTCCCTACCTAGTCGATCTAGTCATCTTTCTTTTATTAGCAGAAACAAACAAGAGTAGAACTAGGGAGTGATGTACTCACCAAAAAGAATAACTTCATGATTTATCGTATTCATTTCAAACGAGATGAATCTAAACTGTTGAAACCGATGTACTTCACGAGTGATGTGCGTACATGCAAAATTTTGAATGTTTTGAATTTATTTAGTACAAAGTCAAGCGGTCAAAATTGATGAAAAATGAATGCATTACAATAACTTCTAAAACTTCATTTTGGATCATTCATTTTTCATCAATTTTGACCACTTGATTTTAGATTAAATGAATTAAAAAAATTAAATTTTGCATGTGCGCACATCACTCGTGAAGTAGATCGGTTTCAACGGTTTGGATTCATCTGTTAGAAGTGAATCCGATGAATTATATAATTATGCTCACCAAAGAATTTGGTGAGCACATCACACCCTAGTTCTACTCAACAAACAATATGCATATTACCCTTTCTCCTTGAATTTAATCAACAAGAAAAATCTCACTTTAAATTGATTTTTCAGACAAATAAACATTTTTTAAAGTTATTAATCTGTACAGTACAAATAACATGATTAAACACTAAACTTTATATGAGGGCACAAAAAAGTTACATCTCATTATATCTTCGATCAGAATATATTCCCATACCTTTTGACCCATCTTTTCCAACAATAATGAATTACATCGAACTATCTTTTAATTTAAGGGTCTATTTCAAATAAAAAATAGCGTACATTCGAGTTTAAAAAAAAAAATTGACAACTTTTTTAAAGTGTTTATTTCAATTTAAAGAAATTTGCATACTAATTGAAAAGAAGAGTGTATAAAGTTTGAATAATGAATTTGAAAGTTCAAACAGTTATTGGCAAATATCATGTTAAAATCTTTCCAAAACTATTTGTATGAGCATATATGCAAAATGTTTAAAGAAGTTTATATGCTAGCTGAAAAGACATATTCATTATGACTGAAAGTAGCCGAAATTTTTATTAATACCACTGTAAAAATAATCATAAATTATGGGGAATTCGAAAAATATCAGGGCCTCAAATTCAATTTGCAGCTTCATTTTTGGGGGGGAGCGCAGATTGAATTGGAGGCCCCCAAAATCTAAATATGATATTTATTACAGTGCATTTTTTTTGTTTTTGGGAGCCTCCAATTCAATCTACGGCCCCCCAAGAATGGGGTTGCAGATTGAATTGGAGGCCCTGGTATTTTTCGAATTCTTCAATTTCAGTGGTGTTTTGATTTTTTTTTTTTTTGAAATGATATTAATAAAAATTTCGGCCGAAAGTAGTGTCTTTTGGAGTTCAAAATTTCATAAGAAACCATGCAAAAGTATTCGGAATAACTATTAGAATCGTTAAATATTTTTTATTAATAGAATCGTTAAATATAAGAAGGATTCTCATGTTACAAGTTGTCACCTATCCTTATTTTTGTGTTATTATTTAAAATTCAAATGACGAATTGAAACCAGTTCTTATTCTACTTCACAAGTGACATGCATATTATTTTGAATTAGTTTCACATAAAATCAATAATCCATCAATCGGACGGATCAAGTTTATTCTGATACATTAATTTTAGTAATATTCATTTTTTAAAATCCATCAATCGGGTAAATTTTGTCGGAAATCACTAAATTTTATCCTTTGTTACGAATTGATTACTTAAGTTTGATTTGTCCATCTGTAGTCACTATATAACTTTTTTATTAAAAATACTAACGGAATGTGCTCATCCATATTCATATCACTTTATACTTTGTTAGTTTTTTGGATTGGAAAGTTATATGGTTACTTGATTGGAATATATGAAAAGTTCAATGGCTAAAGACAGACAGATCAAACTTGAGTGATTAATTTTTGACAAAGGACAAAATTTAGTGAACTCCGGTAAAATTTACCCTATAAAATATGTTGACAAAATTCCAAATAATTTACAAAGATGTATGCCTTGAAGACATTAAGATGAATAGTTCAATTTCGTTATTTAAATTTTAGATTTTGAAACATTAATACAGAATAAATTGTCTACTTGTGACATTAAATATGCTCTTAAATAATAGTATTAAAATGTTTTCAAGCTAGACATGTTGCTATGGTGCGGCGTATAAATTTACTTCATAATATATAATTTGACTCTTTACTCGATATCAATGTTCTGAATAGCGCGCTATAGCGTTTTTGGACCATAGAAGTTATGACGTTATTTCCGTGCAGTCCATAATAAGATTCAAAATAGCGCGCTATAGCGCCGCTATAGAGTTTTTTCAGCCATTCCACTATGACGCGATAAACACTATTTAAAACATGAGGGATGCTTCGGTGGACATAAGGACCTATTTGTAAAATGAACATATTTTCATTTTCAAAGTTCAAACAGTCGATCCGACCGTTCAACATTATCTCCATATTAAAATGTATTTGGAGGTCAAATTTTACATTTTTTTGAATTTTTTTACTATTTATTAAGTATTTTACAAATTCAATGGTCTGAATTTGACTAGTTTTTGTAAAATACTTAATAAATAGTAAAAAAATTCAAAAAAATGTAAAATTTGACCTCCAAGTATATTTTAATATGGAGATATTAATTTTCAATTCGTAGTTGCAATCAGCATTTTGTCCTATTAAAAAGCAATTCTTAATACATACGTATATTTTTGCATTCAGGCCTTGATGAACCTTGTTTTTCATTATAAATCTTGAAATTAAAGTTCTGAATCTATTTTTGATTCTTCACAATAGATCTTGTAATTAAAGTTTTAAACCTGCAAACTCACTAAATCGTGTAAAAGATTAAATTCAATTAATGTATGTTTTGCAAATCTAATTAAATAAAATTTTAAAAGATTGCATACATCCATCAAAATGATACTTCCAGTCTAGTAAAAATTAATTCGAACGTATTTGTGATATAGGAATCTGTTTTGAGATTCATGTCAAATTAAAACGGACGACTTATATCTCATTCTACATGGTCAAATATTGTACAAAATCTGAATTCCTCCTAGCGCATCATGCATTCAATAACTACTCAAGTATATTGACATTTAAAAAAAAACAACAGAAGATGTTGAACATCCATAGAGGAAAATTTTTTATTGGTAGAAATTAATAGAAAAGAAGAGAGAGAAATAGAAAGAGTATATCAGTTCTTATATTAGTAGAAAGATCGGTAAAATTCTTATCGATTCAAAAAATCAAAAAATTTGGATCAGTAGGAATTATACCGATCCAAACTTAGTTTTTTTTAAAAAAAATCTGATGTATAGATGGAGGGAATTCTAATATTAGATTTCTAGTAAAATATGAAATTTAAAAAAAAATAGATAGAATGTTTCTTTTATATCTAAATTTTAAGATACTATATCTATTTTTGTAAAAAAAATTATATTTTACTAGAAAAAAAAGAAAGGAAAAAAACAAATTGGTTTTTGGATCTTTAAAAATTTTACCGATCTTTCTACGAATATAAGAACTGGTGTACTCTTTCTATTTCTCTCTCTCTTTTTCTATTAATTTCTACCAATAAAAAATATCCTCCATAGAGATAGTAAACAAGGTTGGAAAGAGATTCAAAAGAAGGTTTTGCTTTGTTGAATTCAAAATTAAGAATTGAATTACTATTGATATGAGCCTGTATGCAGCATCAGAAAGGTTGTTTATTTTTAAATGTTTTGTTTCTAAATTCCACAAAAAGTTAAATACTCCATACTTTTATTTAAACACGCAAGGAAAAGAGAGAGTTATATTTAAAGTTGTGCACGGATGGTTATTATTGAATTTTGTCTTAGCTCAATTAAATTAATATAATCGGATTGCGATATATAGTATTATGACCGACTACCATAACATCTAAACTATTCAAATTGTGTTATTTTAAGCGGTTAGGTTTCACATACTTTTGTTGAAAGAACTCAAATATTATATAAAACAGAACTCATATGTTTCTAGCTTAGCTTATGTCTTTTTCATAATTTACTCATATGCTTTTAGCTTAGCTTATGTCTTTTTCATAATTTATTGAAATTGCAATCAAAAATCATATACAATAGGATTACTAGTAGAATTTTCTTCTTAACTTTTATGTCTTTTTCATGATTTATTGCTAGCTTTTTGAGTGTTGAGTTTCAATCAAATATTAACTACACATGATTATTAGCTAAGGTGGAGCCACTCTTTGACAGAATAGGACAACTGTTCTCTCCTAACACATGATTATTTTTCATAGAAATGGGAAATTATATTATAGTTTAAAATAGTTATTAAATTATGTCATATGCTTAACTTTTTTGTCTCATTATATTTTGATGTCGCTTCTAAGGGTCTGCTTCAGAACAACGTCATTAAAGGAAAAAGAAAGAGAAGGGAGGTAACACGTGCTCAGACCGGAGCTGTCCGTGACGTTCACTCGCTCCAGAAGCGAGAAAATCGGAGAGGAAAGGAAAGGAAGCGGCACTGTGCCAAGGAGAACTCCACGTACAAAAGTTACGCCCCCCCCCACAAAATCAAAGTGTAGAGAGAGTAAACCGGACTCGTGTTCTTTCCTTCGCCTTCCGTCCCTTTCCTCTGCGCGACCCCTTTCTGAAGCACAACCCAAGTACTAATCTACAACTACAGAAACAATCCTTTCAACCACAATCTGGATTTAATGCAGTCTGATCTTTTGGATGAAATTAGTTTCCTACAAAATATTCAACTTAATTAAATCAGATTTCATCAAAACTAATAATGCTGGTTAAATAAGTGCCGTCATTAGTATGACGCTCAAATAGTTCATAATTTGGATCCGTATCCTCTGCATTTAACTCAAAAGGGAATCTTTTGAGTTAATGAATTTCAACCGTCTAATTAAAAACGGAGCCAATCCGGCTCGTGTCTATAACATAGGGGTCCTTTAATATTAGTATAGATCTAGTTTGCACGAATCTTAAAATAAATTGGACGGTCGAGATTCATTAACTCAAAAGAGAATCTTTTGAGTTAATGCAAAGAATACGAATTCTCATAATTTCACATCGTTCAAAATGCGCGAGGTCACGTCATCTTATTTAATTAAAAAATAAAAAGAAAAACACTATTTTGAACACTAAAATTACAACATTGTTCAATACTCATAAAACATTTCTTTTATTACACAGGAGCGTTCAAATGTCTTCATTTTTCGTGTTTTCATGGTACATACATTTTTAAAAACTTGAATAGCTCAATATTTAAAACTTTAAAGTCAAAATAAAACTGTTAGATATGATCTACATCATTTTATTTATGCATGTGTAAAAAATTATGATATTTCAACTTTGTTGTGTTTGTCATCAAGAGGTTATAAAAATGTACTGATGTGGATAATTTCTAGACGTTGATTTTTCAACTTATTGATTCACATAAAAACAAAATCGAAATGTGATAATTTTTTATGAGCACGTAGTGAAAATCATATGGATCATATCTAACAGTTTTATTTTGACATTAATGTTTTAACTTTAGAGTTATTAACGTTTTAAAAATGAAGACATAACGAAGACACAAAAATAGAGACATTTGAACCCTCTCTTTATTATATCATATATTTCTCTATTATATACTCCTCTTTTTATGTTAGATGATTGTGCATAATCAATGCACCGTTAATTAAAAAAGTGAAGACAATACAAAAGCATGTTTTATTGCTCTTTGTTTAAAGGAGATTCTGATTTTGGAAACTCTTTTCTTGAGATTTAGAAAAATATATAATTTGTGGAAAAAAAAAAAACAACACAAGTATGAAATTGCACATTTTGGAATATTTCGATCATGATTTATTAACCAATCTTGATAAAATACATTATCACTTCAGAAAAAAAAAAAAGACATTTACATAAAATTTTAATACCTAAGAAACTTTATCTCAACATGTACCAAATTACATAACAAATATAGAAAAGAAAATATTATTTTGAGATTGCACACTAGAAACATTTTTCTTATCACACAAATTCTAACATATTTGTGTAATTCATAAAATCTGAATATAAACATATTGTTTTTGCAAAATATTTCAATTTTGTTCTTATACTAATGCCGAAGGGCAATCTCAAGTTGTATGTATTTTTACGAATAAAATATGTAAATTTCTACAGAGCTTTCTATTGTAATAGAACAATAATAAAATGACAGTGAAGATTGTCAAATATAGGAAAAAAAAAAAACCTGTTGCATTTTTGTTGGTCAATTTTACAAACTTATATACATACACAAAAGATAAGAACTAGCCTTTGAATTAGTGGTAAAAGGCAATATCTCTGGGTAGGTTGTAGGTTCGAAATCACTAAACATAGAGGACCTCCGTGCTACAGTTCAATATTTGAGTTTTCAAAATTCTAACGGTCGATCTGAACCGTTCAACATGATCTCCGTATGAATATGTACTTGCAAACCAAAGTTTACATTTTTTTATAAATTTTTGTTTTTTTAGATAGGTAGAAAACCACTTGATCTGAAAATTCTGTACCATTCAGATCAAGTGATTTTCTACCTATCTAAAAAAATAGTAATTTTTTTTTAAAATATGTAAAATTTGGTTTGCAAGTGCATATTCATATGAAGATCATGTTGAACGGTTCGGATCGACCGTTAGAATTTTAAAAACTCAAATATTAAGCCGTAGCACAGAGACCCTCTGTGACGCGTAGAATATTAGCCAGATTCATGATATATTGGCCTCACATTGGAGACAATCTTAGAAAACTAATAGTACAAATAGTAGTGTCGGAAAGCAGGCACCAGCTGCGATTTGGTAGTCTTTTTAAATCACATGTACGCTGTATTCATAATTCGCTGCATAAGCTACTTTTATAGAAAGAAGATACAGAAAGCACACCAAATAAAGATTCTAGCTATTATTGGTGTAAATTCACACTTAACTGCACCTTCTTGATCGGTCGTTTTCCTATAATTGTGTAATTTATTATGACTGGTGTAGCTTTCCCAATAATTATATAGTGTATTTTGATTGGTAACTTCTCTATAATAAAATAATATTGTTTTTATCCATCTTAAAAATGTTTATATCTCATGATAAAATGTTTATATTTTTTGCTTAGTAAATAGAAATAGTTTTACAAGCTGTAATAGTAAGTGAGTTGAGATTACATGAAAAATATTATTTAATAATTTTTGATGCTGTAATAATCAGTTTTTGATCTTGTGACAAAAAATAATGTTCGTTGTGTGAGAGATAGCATATTTAAAATTCAGATAGACAAATTATTATAAATATTAAATAGTTAGATGGCTGGATCTCCAATTTTTACTTAATGAATAACAGTAAACGAATCAGCAACATGAAAAATATTATTTAATAATTATTGGGGATTGATGTGGGTTCCATAAGGAATATTAGAAGGTAGGTTGGGCCTTAAATTTATCTACATGAGAAATGGGATGCTCAGCCCGCCGACATTTTTAATAATACCCTAAGTTAATTAGAGATTAATAAATATGTCCACAGTTGCTCCGAAATTTTAAATATACCCAAACCGGCCATTTAATGGCCGGTCCTGAATTTTTTTTTTTTTTTTTTTTAGAGAAAAATAGCTAAAATACTGAAATCTAACACTAAAAAATCGAATTGTTTTGTTAAATATTTGTTAGATTACTTTTTTCATAGCATATTTATACTAAAATACACTATGAATAGGGCCGATTTTGTGCTAAAATATGCAAAATTACTTCAAATTATGTTAATTTATGGTGATTTACACTAAATTACTTGAAATTACAATAATTATGTAGAGTTATGCTAAAACGGTAAATTACGTATGAATAGGACCTATTTTGTACCATCTTTCATAAATCACAAAAAATAGTAAAAAAATTTCAAAAATAATAAAAATTGGTATTCTACAGGTTCATTATATAACTAATTTACTGAGCTACGTAGATTGGAGAATAGAAATGAAAATCTTAATCGAAAACTTCAACTGAAGTTTTGAGGCCCTTCTCTTTGTTTTTTGGCGATTCTGAATTTAGAAAATTAGCAAAGCAGTACGAACGCATGCGCATTTTCACAAGCTTTCCAAAAAGTGGTCATTTGCTGAAATCGGACACTCGAGCGTCGTTTTATGGCCGTTTGAAGTTTCGTCGTCGTTTTTCGCCTTCTCAGTGAAGATATCATCCCTATTTATACGTAATTTAGCGTAGTTTAGCATAATTTTACATAATTATTGTAATTTCAAGTAATTAAGTGTAATTCAGCATAAATTAACATAATTTCAAGTAATTTAGCGTGTTTTAGTATAAATATGCTAATTATATATAAAAAATGTAATCTAGCAAATATTTAAAAATAAATTCGATTTTTTAGTGTTATATTTCAACATTTTAGCTATTTGTCTCTTAAAAAATAGTTAACATAATTTAAAGTAATATAGTGTCAATAAGCATAAATTAACATAATTTCAAGTAATTTAGCGTATTTTACTATAAATATGCTATCAAAAAAGTAATCTAACAAATATTTAACAAAACAATTCGATTTTTTAGTGTTAGATTTCAGTATTTTAGCTATTTTTCTAAATAAATAAAAAAATAAAATAATAATAATAATAATAATATTCAGGACCGGCCATTAAATGGCCGGTCGGGAATTTTAATCGGAACCGGCCATTAAATGGCCAGTATGGGTATTTTTAAAAAATTTCGGCAACCGTGAGTATTTTTATTAATCTTTAATTAACTTGGGGTATTTTTAAAAATGTCGGCCAGCCCGAGGAGCCCAGGGACCGCCTTGATTTATTTTATAATTATCAAGAATATAATCTCGGTGGCAAATTGGGGGCATCTATCAGCCTTGAATGTTATTCCTCCGGTCCTCCCCATGTTACTCAGCATGTGAAAATTGAGAACGGACAAATCTAGGAACATACGAAGGAATTTTATCGCTGTTGTGTTGTCAATAAAAAGATAAACACTTTTAATCCTCCGGGGCTACTGAAAATTCTCTTTCAGGTCCCCCATATGGCATATGTGATGTTGTCACGGAATAATAACCTGTTTAAGCTTTTTAGCAACCTTTCATTGAGTGGCATGTACAGTGAGCTTATCTGCAATTGAAAAATAATATTTTAGCAATCATATATAACAACAGGAGGGTTCAAATGTCTCCATTTTTTGTACTTCCATCATGTCTCAATTTTTAAAAACTTTAATAACTCAAAATTAAAACTTAAAAAGTCAAAATAAAACCATTAGATATGATCTATGTTATTTTCTCTATGTGTTCATAAAATATTATCACATTTTGATTTTGTTTTATGTGAATCAATAAGTTGAAATTTCAACGTCTATAAATTATCCAAATTAGTACGTTTTTTACAAGCTCTTGATGACAACCAAAATAAAATTGAAATGCCATAAGTTTTTACACTTGCATAGATAAAATGATGTAGATCATATCCAACGGTTTTATTTTGACTTTTAAGTTTTAAATTCTGATTTATTAAAGTTTTTAGAAATAGAGGCATGGTGGAGACACAAAAATTGGAGGCATTTGAACCCTCCTCATGTAACAAAATAATTATAAAAAAAAATTGATGCCCCGATATTCTGGGTATCACTAGACGTGCGATCGGATCATGTAGGCACTGTTATGTATAATGTACACGCATGATCGAGGCATGGAGCGCTCCGTGTGGATTGCCCCATCATATTATGGTATTACCCTAACCCTAGTTATTATGAACTGTTCTGCATGAATTGTATTGCATTTAACATAATTAATTGTGAATAAAGCATGTTTAGACAATGAACATTAACATATTTGTCTTGATACATGAGCATTCCTGAGGCACCGGTGCGTACTGGATTTTATAAACCGTATCAAAAGCACAAGTAGAGATAGAGGTCAGCCAATATTGACGTGGGAGGAAACAACAAAAAAGAACTTGAAGAAATGAAAAGTCTCTAGAGAGTTGGTTTCGGACAGGAACGCGTGAAAATTAGTTATTCATGTATCAGAACCATAACCAAGAAATTAGAGTTTAAGAGTAGTGTTAGGTTTTAGGTCCTAAAACTTTTGATTCAGGATCAAGAACGTAGGACTCAGGACTACGGCTCCAATAATTTACAATATAAGCATAATATAGTTAGTATTATTATTATTATTGGTATCAATATTACTATTAATACTACTACTATAGTTATTATTATTATCTAAGAATTTTTGTTTGTAATTTCGATTGAATTTTTTTTATAACCTACTCAATTTGTTTGAGACTAAAACCTTGAATTATTGTTGTTGTATTTTCTAACTTAAATCTTGTTCAGTTTTATAAAAGATGCGTCCATACAGTATTTTACGATGTTTAAAGTTCATTTTTATACAAGATAAAGATGTCAAATCAAGAACGTATTAAAAGTAATAACTAGATTCATTTATTTTTGAGAGATTTTCATGTATACTCTTAAAAAACTTAAATTACGTATTTTTTTCTCTGAAATTAAAATTTCAAAAACTCACAAATTTACCCATTTTATTGTCTTTTCTATTCAATACTCATTTTAAATTTAAGTGCTAATTTTACTTTTTTTATTAAGAAAGATAAAATATGCATGTTTCAGAAAATTGTCTGTCTTTTAATTGGTCAGTTTCTGAGAATAAATGGCTCACTAATCTACTTCTAATGCTTACACAAACACGTAGCTAAATGTTATGTATGCTTCAGAAGTAGAGAAATGACTCGTTTGCCTTCGGAGACTGACTAAATTTTTTATTTTATTTAATAAAGAGTAAAATTGATACTTTATAAATTTTAAAATGTGCTTTCATAAAAAAAAGACAGTAAAATTGTGAGTTTTTGAAGTTTAATAAAATATGATATTATGAATTTTAGAGAGAAAAATACGTGATTTCAAATTTTTTTTTAGGAGTATACGTAAAAACTCATCTTGATTTAGTATAAGATGATCTTGCATCTCTCATGAATTTTTGGCATATAAATAGAAAAAAAATGAAGTTGTGAAATACGGTGACATCAATATTCCTAAAAAAAAATTTAATTCTTTTTAATTATTATTTTTATAATTTAAAATAGAAGGCATATCGATTGCATATATAATTAAAATATTGATTTATCAAATCACATGACCGAGCATGAATTAATTTTCAGTTTTAGCAAATTTGATACTCTATATAATATATTCTATATTATAGAGAATAATCTCACTCCTTTTATTTTGATAACCTTTTTTAATTTTTTATAATTGTCAAATTAAATAACTTTATTGTTAACATAACATAATGTGTATTTTTGTTAAATAATACGGCAAGTCTGTTCGGCTATTGTAAACGGGTGTACAGTTAATCGCTCGGAACTATACATTTTTATGCTGCCACAACTAATTTATCGGAAAATAGATCTGGATCGTTTATTAAAATTAACACTAATATTAAAGAACCCCTTGCGTTATAGGTGTGGACTGAATTAGCTCCGATTCTAATCAGACGGACAAGATACATTAAACTCAAAAGATGCTCTCTTGAGTTAATGCAGAAGAAGCGGACTCCTTACGGAATTCGGATCCAGTGAAGTAACCCAAAGTGAGTGCACACATCTCGACGACAAATTTGAATCCCGAAACAATTCCGAGCGACGAATTCGAATCGGATGGTCTCGATCCAAAACCCAAAGATTGGGTTACTTTTGGGGATCCGGACCCCTTGGTTGTGCACTTGTGCCGAGTTGGATGGAGACACGCATGAAACAACTAGAAATGGATAGATTCTGGACCGCATGATCGGTTAAATGGAGGGGAGCATAGTTGTTTTGGTATGCACCAGACATGGTCTCGGTCCACAGTGATCCTTCCTTGCCTGATACGCGGCGCACTGTGAATGGACATGCTCCCGGTGCACTTCAAATTAATTTTAGAGTTTCTATTAAGCCAGCAACAAATTAAAAAGGAGAAATAATTTGAGCTAATTATTTGACCAACATAGAGTTTATAAACAGTTCCTTAATAAGAAAATTTACTACATAATTTCTAAATAATAAACTCTCCCACATTCCTGAAACTGAATTAGAAACTGCCACATCATATTAGAAACTCTAATAATACAACGGATGCAGATGCTCTTACAATTTAGTTAAAAGGAGGGTTTAAATGTCTTCAGTTTTTGTACCTCTATTATGCTTTTATTATACCTCTATTTCTAAAAAAATTTATAATTCAAATTTTAAAACTTAAAAGTCAAAATAAAACCGTTAGATATGATATACATTATTTATTTATCTACGTATAAAAAATTATTGCATTTCCACTTTGTTTTGAGTGTCATCAAGAGTTTGTAAAAATGTACTAATATGGATAATTTCTAGACGTTGATATTTTAACTTATAATAATAAAAAGTGACTGGATCACTGTATGTTTTTAATATTAAATTAATTGCTTCTAACATAAATATTATTTTTTTAGACAACTAACCACCTTTTTTTAAAATTTTGTATCGTTTTATACTTACAATTCTCAAAAAGTTTCTGATAATAATATGAAATTACAATGATGATCATATGTGTAACTTTCATACCGTCATTAAACGTGCCTTGAGAATTGTAATTATATATATGTATTAAAAATACTAGAAAATATTAAAAATAACTAAATATTTATAAGAATAATAATTTTGTTGAATATAACTCGCTCAATATTTCTAAAAATACACAATTGTAGGGTCAAATTTTTATGATTATACATTAAAGCAACTAGTTTTATTTAAAAACTAGCTTAAAATATTTAAAATATAACATATCTGTTAAAAAGAGAGTGGCTAAGACGCAAACGTTTGCACCAAGCCCTTGGTGCAAACGAATGGTTTTCGGATTTTCAAAGTCCAAACGGTCGATCTAAACCGTTAGATGTGATCTCTATATTAAAATCTGCTTGGAGACCAAATTTTACATTTTTTGAAATTTTTTTACTATTTATTAAGCCACTTTGAAAATTGCTGATCACATGGTCCATAATTTGTTTACACTGTTTTTACTGTTTATCCGGATCAGCAATTTTCAAAGTGGCTTAATAAATAGTAAAAAAATTCCAAAAAATGTAAAATTTGGTCTCCAAGCACATTTTAATATGGATTAAATATCTAACGGTTTGGATCGACCGTTTGAACTTTAAAAGTCGGAGAACCGAATCATTTGCACCAAGGGCTTGGTGCAAACGCTTGCGTCTTAGCCACTCTCCTGTTAAAAAATATAAACATGATAGAATTTAACATTTGGATCCTTTTACGAAGTAGATATAAAGGCAAATTTCTAGGGGTGAAAACGGTATGGATAATATCCGATCCGTATTCGATCTGTATTCGAAAAATTAGATGTGGAAATGTGATATCCGAATATCTGTGTGGATATGGATATTGATATAGTTTTACGTTTCAATTATCTGTATCTGAATAGTAGTATATATCATATATTTTAATATATATTATGAAAAAATATTGTTATTCACCATTAAAATTAAATAAATATTATGAACTTTGCTATTTTTTAATATTATTTTAATAAATATCCGATCCGATCCGTATCCGTATCTGTATCCGGTAGATATCCAATCGTATCTATATCCGAAAAATTAAAAAAGTATATGGATACGATTTTACCACTATCTGCTCCGTATTCGTTCCATTTTCAGTCCTACAAATTTCCCATTCTCTACTACCTATTTGCAGTTTTCACCTTTATACTTTGAACATAATAAGATATAATCATCAATTAGTGGAACTATAAGTTTTTTTTGAGTTACAACTCAATGATGTCTTAAATAATCTCATAAATTTAATAAACCAATAATGTCTTCTTTCTTGTGCAATGAAACCAAAGATTTTAGAGATGGACAACCAAAAAAATAATTTGATACATATGAAACATGATAAAATCACAAAGAGAAAACAAATTGTATTCAATCTTGTATTTTACTAATTTTCTTTAGAGTTTTCAAATAAGTGTTGATCATGTGACACATTAAAAGATGTAGAGTAATTTTTCTAAATTACTACTACTGTAAAGCTATAGAATCTAATTCTTTGAACCTCATATGAACTTTAATATACAAGTAAAAATACGAGGAATACAAAAATAATATAAAGATACAATACTCATTATATTAGAAAATAATAGAGAGAAAATGTGATGAAAAAAAAAAAAAACAAATCAGAAATATAAAAAAGAAAGATCGGAATGGAGCTGAATGGAGAAGAGAAGAAATGGAGGTAAAGAAAAAAGAAAAGAAAACTAGTGCCTGATTAAGATGTTAAGACGTGCTCCAAATCTCCAATGAAACAAAAGTGTGTTATAGTACAGTGGCTATTTTTTTTATGAATTCAGAGTAGGTCCAATGCCCATCGGACCTACTTTGGTTCGATAGGTGTGATGACCATCTGATTAGCATCAAGATTTGTGCACTCAGCATCAAAATTCGTGTGAGTCTGTATCAATTTCCGTGCACACGAATTTAATGCTAATCATACGGTATTAGAGTTAATTAAACCTAAAAGTAGGTCCGATGCCCATCGGACCTACTCCTATCTCCTTTTTTATTACTTAACAATCATGTCTTGGGCTCGATTCACGCTAACCGCAATTTTGAATAATTTTTAAAAAAAAGGTAGCGCAGCAGCCAACGAGTTGTCCGGATCTTATATTTTAGAATAGTCCCACACTTATTATATAAATAAATTTGGATAATTATCGGATCCGAATTCGTGAATTATCCGCTCCGGATAAAGTGGATTCGGACCCGATAATCCGGAACCGTTTACACCCCTTTCACGCAGATTATATAATTATAACTGAAAATTAAAGACTGATATAAAATAACAAGCACAGTACTCGTAAATTCCAATAATTGAATATAGAATTATAGATCTCCTTTGAGATAGGAAGTTATGCTTTTTAGACTTTAGAGGCAAAGAGATGTACTTGAATGGCCGACCATAGGTCAATAGCCCATTGGATCTAACATGAGGTCTTTGAACACTAAATTATTATGCATGTACTTTTTTGTGGAAAACAATTATGTATGTACTTCAAAGGCTCCAAAAAAATTTAAGTCCATATGCCATTGTTATTTTTTTGTCTCTTGTCCGTTTGATATTTTTTTTTTTTGTATATTATGAAAAGAATAGTAAATACTAAATACTATGGCGTTCGTCCCTACTTGGAATCTTGAGATATATAATATATACACCAATTATTCGTTGATTCCTAGTAAAAAAAAATGAACAATTAGATTGCTTGACCTCCACTTATTTTTTTTTTTATCGATACTCCTCTTTTTCCTGTCGAATTTTTTTCCCAAAGATCGGCCTTTACAACGCAAAATAGGTAGTTCGGAATTTTTTTTAAAACCATCATAAAAAAAAAAAAAAAAATCTGAAACCAACTTGATTGCTTAATTTTTTAGAAAAACCACCAATACCGACAATCAAATTTGATATCCAATTCTCATACCGGAAATCATTTTCGGTATGCAATAACTACGATTTCGTTCTCAGATAATTTCATATCTGACTGATGAGTTATCTAGAAATTTGGTCTTGTGTAAGACACAATTAGCTAATTTAAGAAATATCTTTGTTTTTAGTGAGTTCGAGTTCTTTTTTTGATTTTCTGTTTCTGGTTTCAGGTCAGGTGCAGGGACAAGTGCTGAACCTTCTGTCAGCAATAATGATATATTGCTGCAGAAACAAATGAAAATATAGGTTCAGGTAACATTGAAAATCTAATTCTTGTTAAAATGTTTAGATATTATGGAACTGTTCTGCTGAAATTATTTTGAAATTTTTATTGCAGTGGGTTGGAATGACTCATTGGCATGGTTTAAGGCATTAGTAATAAGTCAATTGCTTTGATTATGCAGGGTTTAGATTTTAACATGAATACTGTACAATTTCATATTTGTGCTTTGTTCCATGTTGGCCCAAACTAAGCTATAATCTTTAGTTGTCTTTATAATAATTCTTCTTTTAATTGTAGGTTATACAGGGCAGTAGAGGGCTAAAGTTTCTGAGTGGTCTGTACTAAGCGTTTTTGTTTTTATGTGTTTTTGGTTCCTGAAATTTGCTGGTACTGGCAATATAGGGTAGTTCAAAATGCAGCTGAGGAAATATGTATGTTATGCAACATGTGTAATGCTGGTGTATGTAATATACTTTTATAAATGAAGTATATTTGTAATGATGGTGTATGTAAAAACTTGAGCAGCAAAAAAAATCACAAAGGACAGAATAGAGCACGAGCGAAAAGTGGGTCAGGCCTCTGTAAATTGCTACTTTCTCTCTTTTATCTTTTCTTTAATAAAAAAAATGTTTTGTTATGGGCCTGAGATACACCGGCTCATATTTTAACCCATTAGCCCATTAGCCCATTAGCCCATTATACCCATTAGTCCTTTTAGTTTCCCTTTTCTTTTCTTTTTCTTATGTATCTTTTCTTTAAAAAAAATGGTACCTTCAGTCCTTCACTACAGAGGTTGACAAACCAATGCAGTTGTGGTACCAGTAGCAGGGTAGCAGCAGAACTCAAATCGTTTGGTACTGTTTCAGGCAACAGGCCCAGACTGTTATAACTTATCAAGAGATATGATAGATGATACTGGCACTGAAAACAGAAAGCGGATATATTTATTTAACCTGACAAGTACTTAAAAATGTGTTGTACACCAAAGGAAAACATCACATCTAAAATAATACCAGCACCTTTAAACAACAATTTTAAACTTCTATCAGTACATTTTTTTGTTTTGTCCTGTTATATTTTTACATGTAATTAAATATCCAAGCAAGTACATAGTGGTGGTTACAACTGTTCATAGTAACATGCTTTGGTCTCAGCTGGATATTCTGATGTGGTACTTTCCACTGATGAATAAAGCCTTTGCACTACCAGATGAGAGTTTTCATACAGCTAAATTTTATTTACACTGTTGCAGATCTATATTATAGATAGGGGTGAAAACAGAGCGAATACGGAGCGGATAGTGGTAAAACCATATCCATATGTCTTTTTAATTTTCCGGATACGGATACGGATTAGATATCAGCCGGATACGGATCGGATGTCAGCCGGATACAAATACGGATACAGATCGGATCGGATATTTATTAAAATAATATTAAAAATACTAAAGTTCATAATATTTATCTAATTTTAATGGTGAATAACAATATTCTTTTCATAATATATATTAAAATATATGATTTATATCTACTATTCGGATACGGATAGTTGAAATGTAAAACCATATCAGTATCCATATCCACACGGATATCCATACCGTTTTCACCCCTAATTATAGATAGTAATGAATTTTATCTCTCTATAAAGATATGTAGGTTCAATTACATAATAGACACTTAAAATGAAATGAATACGGGAGTTAGAGGATACCAAATTGATTTAATATTTAATGGATCATCAATCATAAAGTTATTAAACTCTGCAACAAAATCTTAATTTGCTTGAGATAAGACTAAACGGCCTTCAAAATTAACCAGATTTGATGCACAATTAATCTACTTAAGAAATGGATATAAATAAAAACTTAGATATATGCTAGAACTATATTGGGAGAGAGGTAGGGAGGGAGGGAGATAAGATAACCCCATCACATGACTAAAGAAGGGATAGATTGTCTTCCCAATTTGGTAATATTGACAGCAAACAAACTTATTTAATAAATGTGACAATCAATATCAATCAAACTGTTATTAATATTGAACATGATTGGTATTATTTAAGTTCGAATTATGTATATTTTGTTATTAAGTGTGAATTATGTAAAATTTTGAATTATAGGATTTTATATTTTTTTTATCATGTTTACATCAAAATTCGTGCTGGCTTATATTAGAATTTGTAATATTAGATAGATGATGGGGATAATGGCAATTATCAGTACGCCCCATATGATGGTAATAAATTTGATATTATGTTGGTTTAATACTTTAATGTAAATATAAAGTCCTTGTTTTTGGTGCAACAACTAACAAAAGCTAATTAAAGACGTTTGGCGTGACACTTCATGTCAAATTGATTGTAACAAATTATGCACGACGCTCCCTCTTTCACGTGAATATATTAAATAAAGCATTAAATATGTGTGTGTGTGTGTGTGTGTATATATATATATACGACGTTGATACAATATCCAGGTTAATATGTTATATGTATAATTTATTTATTTTATACTTGTGAATCAGAAAAATAAGTTTCAGAAAAAAAGAGAGAAGTATCTGCTGGGATTCACTAGAAACTTGGTGCTGGTGCATTAAATAGTACTAGTTTGCTTGTGGGAGCAGCTACTGTGATTTGTGACAACATGGAGATCTTTTGGTGTATGTCTGGTCATGTTACTTTGACCCAAACAACTATTTATTTCACTTTTGACCGCTATAGTAATAAATTTCCTCTTTTATGTTATCTTACTTCCACAGGGGAAACGGACTTGGCGACTTGCCCTTATATATCCATATATGATATATGCTTTTATAATTCTGATCTTCTGTGTCGCTTCTAATACAACAATTTATGTTTTCTCTTCCTATCAATTCTTTGTAATGCATTTTGGATACCAAATTGAAATTTCGATTGTTAGCTTGCTCTTTATTTTTATTTTTTTAATCTATTACCGAAAATGCCCTACTGGATTTTGAGTTTTAGTGGAGATTTATCGGTTCCGACCGACTTTGCTCCCCTGGAATTTTTTTTGCCCTCCTTTGGACATTTGCAATTCGGGTTAAAATTGAAATAAATTTGTTGAATTTTGATTGGTAATTATAATTATAAGTCAGAGCATCATAAATTACAAGTCAAAGCATTGAAAAGTATAAGTTAAAGCATTATTTTTTATCGAGTACCCAATTGGTTAATGGATTTAAACCCGATTCGATATTCTTTTGCCCCCCTGACGAAAATCCTGAGTCTGCCTCGTCTAAATGTTTATTTTTTGCTTGCACTTAATTGATACTATTTTAGAAAAATAGTATTATGTATATCTCGGTGAAAATGAGCTCTCATTGTATCTCACATTTAATATCTTTATTTTCAAAGTCTAAATTGTCGATCCGAACAACGCAACATAATTTTCATATTAAAATTTGCTTGGAGACCAAATATTTTTGGAAATTTTATTATTATTTTAAAATAAGTATAAAATTATTATATGTGGACCATTCAAAAACAGTAATTTTGTACCTATCTAAAAAATAGTATTTTTTTAAAAAAAATATATAAATTTTGGTCGCCAAGCATATTCTAATATAGATATCATGTTGAGCAGTTTGGATTGATAGTTTGAACTATAAAAAGAGAAATATAAGATACGAGGTACGATGAAGCATGGAAATAGAAATTTAGGATCATGTTGAGCGATTCGGATTGACAATTTGAACTATAAAAACATAAATATAAAATATTTGATACGATAAAGCGTGAAAGACATAACACATTTGAACTCTAGCTCGGTCACTAGCTCAGTCCAAAATTAATGAGTTCAAGCTAGGGCCTAGCTTGCTCTCTAGCTCGGCTAGGCATCAATTTGTGAATTTGTATGAATGTGCGTGCATTTTATACTGTCCAGCTCGGTTCAGCTCGGTTCAGTTCGGTCCAAAAAGTTTGTAAAATTTATTTTCTTCTTAAAACAAGATTCAGCCAGACTCAGTGAGCCAGCTCGTGACGATTTCAAGCTAAGATTTTAGCTCGGAACCCTAAAATCAACTCGCTCGTGACTCGGACGAGCTAACTTGTGACGAGTTCAAGGTAGACCTATATTCAATACAGTATTAAATCGTTTTTTAAACTTTGTATATAAAAATACGTCCTAATTAAACATTGTTTAAACTCCAAGCAAGATACAATATATGTCCAAGATACAAAAATATTAAGTATAGCCTTTAAGTCATATCAGACTTCCTTTAAAAGCTACGATTGGATTAAGCTTGGATATAATACTAATACCAGCATATTTTTCCTGATATTCCTTCTAGCTAGGTCAAAGGAGGACAAAGTTATATTCTGCATACTTCATATTTTTATCCCAAATAAGATACACAAACACTTATTTATTTCAATTTTAATCCGAATTACAAATCAAAAACAACAAATTTATTTCAATTTTAATTCGAATTACAAATCAAACGTCCAGAGGGGGGCAAAAAAAATTTCAAGGGAGGCAAAGTCGGCCGGAACCGATAAATCTCCACTAAAACTCAAAATCCAGGGGGGCTGGATACACCTGGGTCTGCCCCTGCCCATGCGTTGCAACGGGGACATATTATAAGGGAAAAAAATAATCACATAAAAAATAACACATTTTCATAAAAAATCGACAAATAATAATAATAATTATTCAACAATACCCAAGAATGATATTAAAATAGATTGGAACGGTTACATATTATAAGAGGGCAAATATGTTCAAAGTTCAGTAATTTATAGAAAATAAATTGGAGGATTTTTAATTCATAAGTATGTTGATTTTGTGTGACATATTCTATTATAATAAAATACTAGAATTTGTTATTTTACTATTTTTATCAATTTATCATAGTCTTGTTGTATGAAAATTTGTATAGTTTTTGCTATTAATGTGGATATGTAATCCTTATTGCTATTAATACGGATATATAATCCTTATTTCTAATATTGTGTGTGAATATATATCTTTAAATGACATACAACGAAATCAAGAATTGTAGTTGGATCTGTATTTTTAAATGACATTCTAAAAATGGAAAGAAATCAGAACTAATAAGAAAATCGATTATCTAACAATCAAATAATGGGGTACGGAAAATTTTCGAAAAAATAGAGAAATCATGACATATACATGTGGTGAGTACGTATCTAAATAAATTTAGTCTTCTGCACATAGAAAAATATCAAAAAGATGCATATAATAAAAAAAAAACATCTGCGTTGATGGATCAAGACATCTACGTACTTAGTATAAGAATTGTGTATAAAAATTCACATAATTTGAGTGTCATTTAATGTTCCAGCAAAAGTCATTAAATACGAACAAATATTAAATAGTTTCTGAAACATTTTAATTCTTTTAATTACTAAAATGTGTATGGCGCACACACACACACACACACTACATCACATTTAATTGTCATTAATTTTGACGACTGTCAAGATCACCTGACCTGGCCGGATTATGCAGTTTTTTCGTTGAAAAACAAATAATTGAGGAACTCATAGACATAGTAGCCATCAGGAAATATAATTAGCACCGTTTAGAGTAGAGAATGAGCTGTCTTGATGTTTTAGTTTCTGCTAGCTGCTTGGTTTCTCTCCATTTAATTGGTTAGTTCTCTTTGTCATGTTATTAATTAGATCACATGCGGTTTTAACCATTTGCATCAGTGAACATATCAATGGAAGTTTGTACCCACACCCAGGGCCGGATTCAGGATTTTCATCAGGGAGGCAAAAAAATATTGAATCAGATTTAAATATCTAATCGGATTTAAATCCATTAACTAATTGGGTACTCGATAAAAAATAATATTTTAACTTATACTTTATAATACTTTGACTTGTAATTTCTGATGCTTTAACTCGTAATTATAAGGGAAAATTGGTTATTTGCCACTCTAAAACCTTCTAATTCTAAAAATACCATCCTGAAATTTGAAATTGTAAAAATGCCACTCTAAACTTCATTAATTTCTAATTTTGCCATTTATACTGTATTCTTATGCTTTTTTTTTATTAAAAATTAACTGAAAAATACTGTTTTGGCAAATAACCTTGAAATTGTATGAAGGGTATAATAAAAAATACATAAATACGTATACCAAAATAGTATTTTTCAGTTAATTTTTAATAAAAATAACATAAGAATACAATATAAATGGCAAAATTAGGAATTAATGAAGTTTAGAGTGGCATTTTTACAATTTCAGGATGGCATTTTTAGAATTAGAAGGTTTTGGAGTGGCAAATAACCAATTTCCCCTTATTATAATTACCAATCAAAATTCAACGAATTTATTTCAATTTTAACCTTAAATTTAACCCGAATTACAAATCAAACGTCCAAAGGAGGCAAAAAAAATTTCAGGAGAGGGCAAATTCGGTCGAGACCAATAAATCTCCACTAAAACTCAAAATCCAAGGGGGCAGCTGCCCCTCCCCCCCTCCCCCTGGAACACTCTGGATCCACCCCTGCCCACACCCCACCATTGTTAGTGGGGTAAAGATTTTAACAGAGAAGTTTTGGCTTCATGCAGCGCACATATCATATTCATCGTTGTTTTGATTATATAGTTCGTGCACTGTATGAAGGCAAAACTGCTTTGTTAAAATCTTTACCCTTGTTAGTGCCTAATTAGTGGATTGCACTTTCTTCTATGCTAATTCTAACATAACCAACTAATTAACAAGATCACCAAATTGAAATAAGAGTTTTTTTATTTTTTTTGTAAAAAAATATGAATAATGTATTGTATCCCACTAAACACCAATCGTGAGGCGAGCTTTCATGATTTAAAAGTTGCATGATGAGCAATAATGTATCAACTTAGGCTCTTCTTTTACAAACACATGGGCCAAAGAACACACAAACAAAGAAAGAAAACAAGCAACAGACTTGACAAGTGCACTGGAGATCCCCTATACAAAGTAATCCCCATTCACCACAGGAGAACCGGACCATGCAATCCAGCGTGTTATGAAGGGCAAAATCAACAACCTCCGTTGTGGATCCAACGGACAGGATTAGGGAGACAAGGAAACTGTGGGCCCGCTCACAGCCACTGACTGTATAACAAGTTAACAACTATTCTCTTGGCTATTAAAGTGGGGACCTAGCTCTAGCTGTTGCTTAGGATTTCGATCCTCTCCAGTTTGACTAGAAAAGAAATAAAGTGTCACCTATCCAGATCACGCCATGTCTCGATAAAACATAAAACCATGATAACAAGGTTTTTTAATTGAGAGGGGATCGGATAATACATTTTTTTTTTTTTTTTACATATTTTGACACTTATTATTTTCAAAGTTCAAATAGTCGATTCAAACCGTTCAACGTGATAGATATATTAAAATGTGCTTGGAGATCAAATTTTACATTTTGTGAATTTTTTTACTATTTATTAAGATGGTTACAAAATCGTTGTTTTCAGACTATTGAAAAACAACGATTTTGTAACCATCTTAATAAATAGTAAAAAAATTCAAAAAAAATGTAAAATTTGATCTCCAAGCACATTTTAATATGGTGATCATGTTGAATGGTTTGGATCGACTGTTTGGATTTTGAAATCACAAAATTGATTTATAAAAAAACAGTGTCAAGATGTGTAAAAAAAAAGAGCGTAATTGGATCCCTCTTCTTTCTAATTTTTATATATACCTGAAAATTCTTCTGTACGCCCTCAAATTATTTCTCAATTAATAAAAAAAATTATGATTCTTTTACTTCTGTTGTAAAATATCAATATTTTGATTAATTATTTATATTATAAAATAACGTACTATTTAAATTATTCGTATTATATCTAACTCATGATTTACATATTTTGCTAATTTTTTTGGATCACAAACTAATTACTGTAATTTCGATGAGACTATATTTTGAACATTTCTATCAGTATTTTACAATTTGCAAATATTTAAAAAGGAAATTTAAAATTTTCGAAGTCGGATCAATCATTGTGTTTTAAAAGTTGGTTATAATTTGCTCTAAATAAGGTGTCAAGTCATATGTAATTAGGTTGGAGCAAAATATTGAATTCATGGGCCAAATAAAAATGTTAAACCAAAAAGAATATTTATTTTCATTTTGCAAGTAAAAAACATCTGTTTTTAGATGTTGTAAGCTTGAGTGCTGTAAATAATGGTATGCGCCCGTCGGACGGACGAGGTACCGCAAAATAATTAATCGGTATACGGCTAATAATCAGAATTATGCGGCCAATTAATCATTTTTATTAAAATTATGTGTATATATTCATAATTTATTAAGAATGATATATTTAACTGATCAAACTTATCAAGTAAATTTAATTTAACTTAATTATAACATGACGCTGCACTTATTTCTTACTAACAACACATACACACTTTACACGTGTAAGTAACACATTTATTTAATGCAATAATAAATTCAAAAATTAAGCCTTTTCAAATACTAATAACATATTATTTGAAAGAAATGAAACATTCCAACATAAAATCACTTATTTTAGTTTATGATGACAACTTAATTTCATACATGAACATGTCGTACTAATTGAAAAAATTACATCAGTAAGTAAGAAAAATATATGTTATATAAATAATAGAAGAATTAATCAATTTCAAAGTAAGTAAGAAGAAAAAACATATATAAAAAATATTGGATGTATATTCAAGCACAAATAAAACTACAATACAAAATTTATGAAACTTATTATCACACATAGTAAAAAAAAAAAAATGTGAAAATAAATATTCACTGGAATAAACGGGAATAAACAAGAATAAACGGGAATAAATAGAAATAAACGGAATAATTGGAAATAATCGGCCGATTAATCAGAAAAATCTGTTAACAGAACTCCAATTAGTGTATTCGTAACGTGACTGTTGTTAACGATTAAACAGACGTTTAATCGGCCGTTAAGACCATTTTTTACAAGGAGCTTTATAATGGAACATAATTGAACGCCTTTCCGACAGAAGCAGAGTACCCACGCACACCTCCAGTGCTTTAAGTATTGGAGAGCATGAGAAACAATACTAAAACGGATATTGTTTAATTAATCAATTTAACTAAAACAAAATAGAATATAGTGGTACAATAACAGATCGTACTGGCAATTCCTTTTTATAAGGTGTTGGTTCCAGACTTGTTTCTTAAGCTAAGTACAGACTTGTTAGTGAAACGTGTCTGTCTTTATCTACTCCTTTTTTAAGATAAAAATACTCATAGGGGCCTAGGAGTAACTTTTTATGTGCTTAAACTAAAAACCGTAGCAATAACATCACTGAGATATCCACATTTCGTTATTCGTACAAGATTTTTCTTTCCCCAAAGAAAAACGCCGTTCGATACATCACAGTCACACGCTAAAAGTGAAAAGAATAAATTTTCTAAATACATTTTTTTTATGTTCATAACCTCAAAATGTAGCCAGTATGACAATTTAAAGTGCAAACAAAAAGAAGCTAAAATATGCTATTTTTACTCATGGGAGGGTTTAACTGAAAATATTCTCAGATAAATCGTGGTCTCGTCTCGTCTCACTTCTCAAAACAAAAGCGACAGAGAAAGAAGGTTGCTAGTTACTAGGTACAGTGGTTGTAGTTAGCACACAGAGAAACTTCTTCAAATCTCTCTCTCTCCCTCCCAAGCTTGCCCTACCTTGCTCTCCCCAATCATTCTTTCCCAATCTTTCTCGTGCTTCCACCAATTTGTACTCTCTCTCTCTCATTCCAAAGTCGAGGAAAGAGATTCGGAAGTAGAAAGGTAATTGCTAGGGTTACTCATTTTTCTTTTATTTCCGGTTCTTATTCGTATAATTTCGTATTGCTTTTCTCTGTGGGTTGCGATCTAGGGTTTCATGCAGTGTCAGTCTTTCATTTTTGGTTTCAGATTCCGAAGTTCAACATTTGCGATCAAGATAAGCTGAATGGTTGGTTGATACCAATTACTCCCTTTTTCACTATTTCTCTTTGGTGATTTTGGTTCAATTGATTCGTGAGGTGTGAACTTTTGACTGAGAAAGGAGAGGCGAGAAGCTTTGTTTTTACTTTTTAGTGGTGAATGATTTGTCGGACTTCTCAACATTGAGGGTTTAAAGAAGGACATTTTAGTTATTTTTGTGATAAGCATTATAATTCCCTACATTTAACTACCAGCAAAGCAATATATATTTTGTGCGTCCTTCTTTCTCTCCTATAAGAAAGGAGAGAAAAAAGGGAGGACAATTTCTTTGATTGCATGATTAGAGAGAATAGGGTGTGCCGTTAATTATTCATCTTAGTGGGGTCTGGAAGAAGAACATCAAGTTCTTTTGAATGGGGAATAAAATTGGAAGAAGAAGACAAGTGGTAGATGAAAGATACACTAGGCCACAAGGTTTGTATGAGCACAGAGATATCGACCATAAAAAATTGAGAAAGCTTATTCTAGAATCAAAGCTAGCGCCTTGTTATCCGGGAGATGATGAATGCTCGGTAGATTTGGAGGAGTGCCCCATCTGCTTTTTGGTACGCCAACTTTGTCTTTAGATTCCTTTTTAATTTGAAAAATACTGCAATACCCTTTGAATTTCCAAGGTGGTTGTTGTTGGTGTTTTAGTTTGGTTAGCATCTTGATTGGAGAATAAATATAGGATATCAATCAAATCACAGGAAAAGTTAGCCTGTTAAGAATCCGAGATTGGTACCAAATTAGATTGTTCGAGTGAGTTCTACTTTCAAGTTTCAACTGACATGTGCAATTTGGCATTGCTGGAGTGTTTTTACTGTGTATTTAATATATTTCATCCTGTATCCATCAAGTGCCTATATAGTTGTCTGCATTTTTACAAGTTAGTGACAATATTCCTTGTTGTATTTTGGAAAAAGAATCCTAGTCGAAGGTACTATTTCTTTTCTTACAGGGCACATGCTGTTGAGCAAGCTTGTAGAATAATATTGTAAATTGATCTGGTAAGATGTGGAACTGGTAAAAAACTATTGAGAGCACATGGTGTTGGCTTAAACTTTCTTTTAATTTTGAATAGTGGTCCATGCTGATAAGATATGTTTTTCATATTTTGTAGTATTACCCAAGCCTAAACCGGTCAAAGTGTTGCACAAAAGGCATATGCACAGGTACAGAAGTCTTTATCTTATCTGACAAAAAAAGAGGAAAAGAAGCATTTTTCATCCATTTTTCTTTTTTTCTATTTTTTGAAATGAAAGGTGGAGGTCTAGCCTACTAGCTTTCTTCAAACCCCTGTTTATATTAAAGAGGATTTTTCCACTTTGTGGGTTTCGAACCCATGACTTCTCACATGGGAGCCCTGTGCCTTTGTCACTAGACCAAAATGGGCATCTTTGGTTTTTTCTTATGTGGTCAAGTTACTGTTATTTCATTTTTATCTAAATACAATTAATTTTTGTATATGCTGCAGAGTGCTTTCTACAGATGAAACCGCCTAATTCGACTCGACCTACACAGTATCCTTTTTTCTAAATTTTTTTCTTGAGGTTCTTTAGTTCAATACTTTTCTTTTCTTTTTTTTATTATTCCTTGACAAAAAAAAGATGCCCATTTTGTAAAACTCCAAACTATGCTGTGGAATACCGTGGTGTGAAGTCAAAAGAAGAGAAAAGCATGGAACAAGTTGTACGTATCTGTATCATTATGTCTAATGCACTTTTTCATAATACCATTATGTAAATAGCTTTGTTATGTAATATAACAATTTTAGTATATATATATTTGGGTGGTTTGTGTGTAATTAGGAAGAACAAAAGGTTATAGAAGCACAAATACGTGTTAGGCAACAAGAAATTCAAGAAGAAGAGGAGAGAATGAAGCAAAAGCAAGAGAAATCACAGTCTACTAGAAAAATGCAACCACCTACCGAAATTGAATACCGTGATCTATGTAGCACTTCCGTTTCAGGTTCTTTTTCTCTTCCTTGTTTTTATTAAAACTTTTACATTTGCCATTACCTTATGTAAAGTAATAGACATATCAGGCCTGATAATTATTAGTCTCAGGTTATTTGTAATTTTGCATGTCCATTCAGATTTCAAGATGCTTGTTTGGTTTATTTTGAGTTAGATTCTTTTTAAGTTAGGGTCCTGTCATTTTTTATTTGTCATCTAGCAATTTTTTTAGATTAGACACTAGAACAATTTTTTTTTTCAATATGTTGGGTCTGGTATAGCCGTATAGTTATTTCTTCAGATCCTGTCAAGTTCGGTTATGGGTCAGTTGGCTGTTGTTCCATTTGTTCTCCATGGTTGCTGTTGCTTGTGTCATACTTGAATCTCAGTTGTGTCAAAATAGTTTGATATGGGTCCTGGTTGGGGATGATTTGATCATCTCTTTTTAAAGAAATTTGGGCTTAAATTGGGTTCTGGTTTGATGAGTTTTCCAGATTTGGTTAGATTTTACCAGCTCCACCTTTACTCTATAATGCTGAATGTGATGTAGTAAAGCTGGGGGATATTTTTTTTTCGGAATATGCGGCACCCAAAATTAAGTATTTTGGATGTCAGTGCAAAGTTTTCAATCTGTTTATATTTAGTAGGAAAATAATTGTATGTATTCTGAAGTTGTCCTTCTCTTTTTCATTCTACAGTACCATCATTTAGATGTACAACACATGGTGATGATATAGAGTCTTCACAACCTTCATGCTCGGCTTCGGTGACGGCACGCCCCTCTCGCTCTAGGCATAGCCGGTTTGTTTTCTTTTTCTTTTTTCTTTTTTGCAGAAAATCATAATTTGGAGTAACACCACCAAAACATTAATGCTGTCCAGTGTGCTTGAATTCATATCCTTTAAGGTAACAGAATATTTCTGTTTAGATCCGGACCGATCAAAATCCGCACAAAAATTGAAGGGGCCCTGTGCATTCCACCTCGGGCCGGATTGGCCCTGATTCTGATTTGACGGCCTGGATCTGAATAGAAATATTCTGTTACCTCAGAGGATAGGGATTCGATAGTATCTTGTGCATTCCCTTTCGTTTTGATGGGGGAAGTGCGCTAGCAGGGTTATTTGGAAAACTCAAAGGTTTTCAGGCTAATTACCAAAGTCGAAATCTTTGGGAGGTGGTGGTAATTACCAAACATTTATTGTAGTTTCCAAGTCCTTGCTTTTGTGGGCCAGATGACAGAATAAATAGGAGTTGAGACAAAGATAGGTCCCTTCACAATATAACTTTTTATCCTATCTTTGCTGAGTCTAGCAATCATTTCTCATCAAGTGTCTTTATTTTTTATAGATACTAAATATTAGCTGCAATTTTTTGAATTTCGGGATGTATTATTAATTAACTCAATTTGGGGTTAAATGCAGGGATGACAACGTCGACGTGGATATAGAGGAGGTAATGGTTATGGAAGCTCTCTGGCTTTCTATTCAGGTGACATCACCATTTGATGTGTATAGTTTTGGTTTTACTCGAGCACTGAGATGCTCTCCTACCACTTTTACATCACTTTTGCAAATTAAACTATAACAATTTATCAGTTTGATTGATCATAATTATAACCGGTACATGACAAGACACCCTTTCCATTGTTGATCAAGATTATATTATAAATAAAATATAATGCCTTCTCTGCTCTTATCCAATCAAAGCTGATGAAACATTGGCGGCTTAATTCATAATTGGCTAAATTATATTTCTTTGATGATCAGGACCATGGAAATGCACCATTGTACCCTGCATGCATCGGGTCTATGTGGGTAGACCCGTACTCCTATCCTGCACCAACACCTTTAGAAGTACATTCTGGCAGCTTCTCCTGTGCTGTTGCAGCCTTAACTGAACAGCACCACCACCATCACCCTCTGACAAGTGTTCCCTACTCAAACTACCCCACTTTCTCCTTTGATCAGATCCAACGGCCGGGATTCATTCCCTCGATTGACATGTGTTCTTCCATCGGCAACCCTTCCATCTGCAGTAGCTGGGTCGAGTCTCCCTCCAGCACACACAGAGTGGTATCCTCTGGAGAGGAAGGGGAGTGCTCAACTGACCAGTGGTCTGATGCAGCTGAGGCAGGTACGAGCTATACTGGGTCTGATATTGTTTTGGATACGGGTCGTGGACATGTGCCGATACCACTACCAGTGTCAATGCCAATGATTATTCCTGATGGTTTTGGTATGGGGCCCGTTCATGCGGGGTTTGAGGACCAAATGATGCTGTCTATGGCAGTTTCTCTTGCAGAAGCACGTGGCAGGACAAATTCACAAGGGCTGACATGGCATTAGCTAGGTTCTATGGGGTATTCAGTATTCCATGTTTTTTGAGGATGGGTTTGTCGGGTTATGTAGGGTTTGCTGGATGTTTTGGTCTTTTTCTTACGTTGTTGTTGCTATAGCTTCTTCTATAGTTTTGTGCTCAATGAGATAGTTGTTCTTTCATTGTTGGATTTGTATACGTAATGTAAAATTGAAAGAAACAGAGAACATTATAAGCAAAAGAGTCGCAGATGATGTCTCTTTTAGCTTTTTGGTGACGGGAAATATAGTTGGAACCTGGAGATTTTGATCTTAGTCTGGGACATTTAACCATCTATTTTAGGTTCACAATTCATGACCATCCAATCCGCGTAAGAATGGCCAGAAATTATATCCAGTTGGATACGGATTGGAGTTGGTTGATTTGTTTGCAGAATGTGTTGAAATAGTTCTGCAGCACCAGTGGGTCCGATCTGACTTTATTTGTAACAATTTATATGTATTCACAGGATATCAAGTTATCTAATGTAAGATCAATATATTCTTCTGATTTTGCAAATGCTTACTCGTGGGTTAAACAATTTCTGGCATGATCTGCAAGTGGGACGGATACCAACATTATCTTGGTCTGTAGCGTGCAGGGACCTGGTCCCTCCTGCATGTATTTTTTAGATTTCCTACAAAAAAAATTATAAAATGAGTGTAATCTAGTTCGTATTATCCTCCTCTTTTTTATATATACGGGACAATGGATAAAAGCACAATGATGTGCTTCCTTGCAATCAGTGCTTTGCTGGTATGGTCTCTTTGCATTTGTCATGGTATGTTGACAACGATCACCTGAGCGCCTGACTTTTCATTATTGGGTTTAGACAAAAGGCATTTTGGCACTTGTAGCATTGCCTAGACAAAGGCATGTTTCCTTCATCCCTATAGCAACATGTTAATGAGAGAGCTCAATTTAAACTGTCCCCTAAATAATTGTATTTTTTTTTCCTGTTTAGTCCTTTCTTTTTTGCTGTCTCCTCCTCCCAGAATAACAAGAACTCGTTCATGCATCTATGTTCAAACATCCATGATGTTTTCCTTCAGATTATAGATGACTCCATTTCCTTGGTTTAAGCCCGATTTTCAATCAGTAGATCCATGGTAAGAACATTAGAATATAAGAAGGGAGTGCGTCTTTGTGTGTACAATAATATTCGATGAAACAAAATTTCATGACATAAGAGTTTTAGAATAAACTATTACTTTGTTAGGATTTTTTTGGGCAATAGACAAAAGCTGAGGGTAGTGTAGCTAAAAGGGCTTCAGACAAAGCTAGAATTCAATTTATAAGCTAATATGAGCCTCATCCTCAAATAGTTCATCACACCAAAATTGACAACCTTAGTCATTTAAAGGGGAGAATTTGTTGGCGACCCCTTAAATCTTTTTTACTGGGCCTCAATTTATGTTATCGAGATTACATTTCAGCATTGCTTCTGCCACCATTTGCTAATTAAGGCCTTATATATGGGGTGAAAGTTTAGTACTCTCAAACTCCCACATTCTTTTCCAGTGCAATCCTCCCCTGTTGACGAAAGCCTATTTTTTTTTTTTTATTCTGGTTTCTTACCGTAGAAATTTAGTGATAAGAATCCAGGTGTAGCTCTGAAAAAAATTCGGACTATGAGCGCAAGTGAACCGAATTATAGTTAGCAGCCTAGCAAGCATATACCAGTGAAATTCTAAAGATCTACAAGAGCATATTATACAAGGAGAAATGCGGTAGAACTCGGACATGTAAAAGAAGAGCACAGGAGGATTTAACTTAATCTTGAATAGCCGAAAACAAGAACAACTTTTGAGAAATAGAGCTGGTTTACTTCTTGCAATAATGAATAGCTAAGTGTCAACTCAACATAACAAAAAATGGCTACCCAAGTGCTCATAACTTTTTTACTTTTTGTACATTTTCTTTTACCCAATTTCGTCTGCCAATGAACAAAATCTAAAATTCCTTCCTAAACAGCAACCTAAAATATACAATACCAAAAGAGATAAAAATAAATAAATCCTCATCGGTCCTCAGATGTTTTCGAAGCATCGTTTTGTGAGAGAATAGCTCTTTGAATTTGCTTCTGCAACAAAGCTCTATATGCACAAGCTGAGTTTAATTTCTTCTCTAGTTTTTCTTTTTTGGTCAAGAGGTCAGATTTCTTTGTCTCAGCCAAGGCTAATTCATCATTGTTTGAGTTTGTGCTGTTTTTTGGAAGCTCTTTCAAGGTCGATTTCATCTATTGAAAGATTAGGAATGTCACTTAAAAGCGCTGAAAGAAATAACACACATATGGAGAAATCTAACTAACCCTAGTAAACATCAAATTGTGCGAGGATTAAAAGATAAACAGAAGCAACCTAGATCTATCTTAGCAACTTCCTATGTTGATTACTCTACATCCTACCAGCTTCAGCTAAATAGACAAGGAAATTTTATTATTTACTTATTTCATATTTTTAATAATGCAGGTCACACATTGAATAAAATAAACAGATAGATAATTAAATAAAATTATTGACTGCTTCTACCGATTATGGACAAAGACACTACATCAAGTGAGAAAATGGCAAGCTTAGCATTTTGTAAAAAAGTACCAGAAAATGCACGAGAAGATATTCTATTTGCTATGTTATGAAGAGATATTGGGTCACATACATTGGATACCGTCTCTCTCATTCTCTGCACTTCTTCCCTGGTGTCTGATTCAAATTTTCTATGCAATTCTTTGAACTCCTCCATTTCAGATCTTTTTGTCTGGTAAAAACTGTCCCACTCCTTTTCTTTTCCCTCAAGCTCCTCTATTTCACACTTCACAGCACTAAATACAAATGAATGCAATTAATATAATATTTCATGTTACAATTACACTTGTGGCATTCCTATACAAAACTGATGAGTGACGGCTGTCATATTTAAAACATGAACGGAAGAAAGAAAAAATAGATGAACAGAAATCGGGATTTGATACCTACTCTATCACTGTGTATAGGTGCATGATTGACTGTTGTCCGTACATTCCATTGAAAACCACTAATACTAGGTGCAATGGTATTTCAAATTACCTCAACTCGCAAATAGTAGACTGGTATCTAGAATCAACGGACTCGACCTCCGACTTCTTTGCTAGGATCTGAAACCCTAATTCAGCATGTCTCCTCTCGAGTAACAAGTGTCGCTGCTCCAGGCATCTTAGATTGGCCAATTTAGACGATAGTAATTGCAATTTCGTGCTTTGCAATTCTTTTTCAGCCTATGATTAAAAAGGTAAATTAGAAATTGCCAATGTATGATAACACTTACCACCCAAAGAGTGAATATGACTTCAATAATCTCTATCACTGGTTCCACTATCCCAATTCTAAAACCAACGAATCATGATTAGCAGCGGACAACAAGAATCCAGAAGCTCCTCTTTGCTTCTCATAGCAAAACTAATCATCAGTTTGAGTTAACACTTGACTGTCCCTTCTTTTTTTTTTCCCTTTTGATCCAACAAACTATTTGCACTAAAAGCTTAAGCTGATTCTTAAGAGCGTGTCAAATGACGGTAAATTAAACAAAACAAAATCAAAAGCACCTTTTAGGTCTGATACTCTGACGGAGCTTAAATTACTAAATTGCCCTCGGCCATGAAAAGGAGAGAGAGGTGGGGTAAGACCTGGAGGAGGGTAAGGCGATGGCGACGAGCGTCTTCCATTTGGCGGAGGCGGTCGTGGAAGCCGGACGGGAGCGCCATGGCCGGAGACGAGCCGACTGTGATTCTGTGAACTGGAGCTCAATCGGATCGTACCAGACTAGGTTTGTCAAGACTGGAAGTCCTGTACAGAGCGGAATTCGTATCCTCTGCCTTAACTCAAAAAAGAATCTTTTGAGTTAAAATGAATCTCAACCGTCTGATCTGTTTCAAGATTCGTGCAGATTAGATCCGCATTAATATTGAAAAGCCCCCATGTTATAGGCAGGAGCCGGATTGACTCCGTTTAAAATCAGATGGTTGAGATTCATTAACTCAAAAGATTCTCTTTTGAGTTAATGCAGAGGATACACGTTCGTACAGAGCGTGGGGCAGAGCCGCAGGAGTGCGTATCCTCTGAGATATCTCAACTTTTGCATGACCGACGTGTCCAGTGCCTATTTGGGGATAGCGCAGGGGCCAGTATTATTTGTGCTTTGAGATTCGTGCATAACGTATTTGAATGGTTGAGATTTTCCATAAAGTCACACAAAGTTTGAGATATCTTAGAGGATGCGAATTTGAGCCGCAGAGGTATCTGATGGAGGAACGGACTTTGCTGTTTTTCTCAGAGAAAAGCAGGGTCCTGCTTTTCCGATCCCAACCATTCAAATTCGTTGAGATTTGTGCATAAAAAAGTTTCTTTATCGAGATACACGAATATAAAATTTTGAATGGTTGGGATCAGAAAAGCAGGGTGCTGCTTTTCTCTAACAAGAGCAGCAGAGTCAGATCTATCTGATGGAACCCCTCTGTCGTCGGATTTTCAGTTTTAATTTAGATTGAACGGTCAGCGGAGAATTCTTTATTAGAAACATTTAATTTGAAAATCGGACGGCTGCGGGTGCCGCTCTGCCGCTAACAGAGCTCTAATTTGGACCTAGATCAGGTTCTGAATCTAGATTGGAAGCCAGTTCAAGGCTTGAATTGTGGATTTGGGTCGATAAAGAGGCCCATTCCAGCTTTGTCGCGTTTTGTTTATCAGGTGAAAAGAGAACAAGAGAGAAAAAAAAAACTATTCAATTCTTCTGCTGAAATGAATTTTGCAGAAGTAAAGATAGTGCGAGTTTTTGTTGTTGTTGTTGTGTGCAACGAGTTCATATGAGAAGCCACATCTGTTTCGTGTTGTAGACATCAATTGCTATTTACCGCTTACCAATATTAAAAGACAAAGAACTTATTATCTTCCAGCTTTAAATATAGAGAAAAAAATAGTACAATTTTTCGTCCTTGATCTTCTCAATTTTTTATTTATTTAAGGTATCAGACACAACTAAAACAACATACTATATCTTTGAACTAACGATAAAAATTAATTCAGTTCTATTAAGATAATGGAGAAAACTACCATCTCGTCTATGTGTTGATCGGTTTTCTCTTCTCTTATTTAGCCAAAATCTAATCGAGATTTGCACGAAGCATGTTAGTTGCTAGAATAGATTTTTTTTAGCTCTACTTTATTTATTTTTACTTGTGGACGCTTGTTTGTTGTTTGTTTGACTTGTTAGTTTAGATAATATAACCGAAAAACGTTCACCCCTAAGAGGGCCGTTAGTGACTACATAATAATTTTATTTGTACATGCGTTTGATCTGGTCAAACTTTTTAAGGATAAAATTTTCAGATATTGTTGACTTAATTCTAGAATCATCAATATTGCATTTTATTCATATGATCATTCGTCGCCAACTATGTTTAAACACAAACGAAATGACCAAAATAACTGAATTTCACGTATCCTCCACGTAAAATTTTGACTAGTCAGGTGTCGTACGTCAAATGGGTGGAGTCGAACAAAGTTAGGTGGTACTCGGTTTTGACCAACTTAAAACAGAAACTGTAAAATTGTTCCACGTCCAGAGTCTTTTCTCTATTGCGCGCTGATCCGTGGTAGAAAAAATTGTGACCGCTATATGGCAGTAAATGTAGTAACTTTATTTTTTTATTTTTATTTTCCTTTTGCAATAAATTGGATCTATTGTGTCCCATGTACTATAGTAAATTCACAACTGTATTTTGCACAGTACAATAGAAACATAAACCGCGCGCACATGTTCCTATATATAAATCAATTAAATATATTTGTGTAATTGTGTGAATATTTAATGGATAAGTTTTTTAAACACAGATGAGAATCAAAATTTATCAACTCTTTTTTAGTATAAATACTAAGTTTCAAACTTGTATAAAGGTTCTAGATGTATAATTTATTAATAGACTCCTGGTTTGTAAAACATAATTTATTGTTTTAAGTCATTATACAATATTAATTTATGAATTATGAGCCACAATTTGAGTAGAACCTTATTCCATTTGAGTAGAATGTTACCATTGACTAAACAAACGATAACGAGTCCAATACATCATTTGGGTTCACATGATGGAACTCATATTTTTTTATGTTGTCTGCATTTATTTGGTGAGTAGAATTGTAAACAAGTTTAATTTTTAACTAATCAGTGATGAAACCAAAACATATAACGAAAATTACTATTTTTTTTTCTGAAAAATGATGAAAAGTGAATGCAAAATAGCTATTTTTCTGATTTATTTACCACAAACATATTTTTAAGTCTTTTTGGCAGGTTTTTGAGAAAGTTACGTATTTAGGACAAGACCAGAGAAAAAATGTTGTATTTAGGCGATTTCTGAATAAGACGTTAAAATGGGACATTACATGGAGTAACACACCTCACACGAAGTGCACAACATGCGAAATGGTGAAAAAAAAAAAAATTTCGCTAAGTCAGGAACCCCTGCAACCTCCTCTATGTCGCACGATCTGTGGACTGTCATAAAAATAGGTTTTCTCTGATGGGCCTTCCAGAAGAACGCGATTTCCTGATGGGCCTTCTAGAATGACGTATTTTCTCAAGAGCCAAGCTATTTTTGGCCTCATCTATCCAATAATGGATGAACCCCACGTCTCCCCACTATAAATATCTCTCTCGTAATAAGATTTAGTGTGTGTGTTTAATTATGTCAAGTCCAGAATTGTAGCTAGCAAACCTCATTGTTAGATTAGGTTATAGAGTTACTTAGAGATATAATGATAGCCATTAGAAGCCATGTAAGAGAAGAATGCGTCATCTAAGGAGGCAGAGGTTCTTCTATCTTCAATTGGGTTGTAATTTATGTTCTCTCTAGGGTGAGAGTTGTATTTGAATTCTTAATTATGTTTTAGTATATATTTATGTTTTGTTTATGTTGTGTTTTGAGTTTTCCTTTGCACTTTAAATTCATTTTTATTGTATCCTTGCATACATAGTTCTGTCTACTGTATGCCAATGATTTCCATATACCAATAGGTGTTAAGTCATTGCGTCTTTGTGTAAGAAGGATAATGTATGTAAGTACCTTCGGCTAACGAGGCTTGGCAATGTTTCAAAGACTAGGGTTAGAATCCAGTGGGCTCCCTTGGCAGGATAACGTAAATCGTACTTTAAATAACATTAGAAAGCACTTAGATTAAGTAGGGTCTTTGAGATATTTCAATTACGAGGTAGTATAGGGAAATAATATAATTACGTACCTAAAATACTTTAGATTTGATAGCCTAAAAGCCGACCGCAAGATCGAAAAACCTTTCAAATCGCATAAACAGACAACCAGCACGCCATGCGGGTAGTGATAGTGCCGCATGCGAGATAGCTATGGGGCAATCCGTGCCGCATGCGACAGTGATAATGCCACGTACAAAATAGAGAAACGTCAAAACTTGTACTCGAATGATTAAGAAGGACAAAAACCTTGAACCTTAGAGGCTCTCTATCTACTGTTTAACCTTTAATAGCTATAATACCTTGATTGCATTTATCACCACCACCTCAAACTTTAAGAAACCTGAAAACCTGAACTAGTAAAAACATGTTTAAAATATAATACACTATCCCTATAGATCGACATTCCAATCATACTACACGGTAGGATTAAACGCTTGTGATCTGAACGTAAGTAGAAATTAGAATTTATAAATCTTTCAAAGTAGTAATACTATTTAGGACTTATCAATCAGCTAGAAACTTACATGATAGTTATTTGCTTGCGAATACAATTTTTTTTGTAAATTTTTTTAAGGGGACTATTTATATTATTTTTCCCCCAATGTTGATCTAGTTATCCAGAAAATTATCAATATAATATCATGAATTATTTGATCTTCCAATTCACGTACTTTTTTTTTTTGTTTTCCCTACAATTTATCATGAATTTGTTGATCGATCACTATTGATGAATTTCCTGGACCAAGCATAATTCTAATTTGAGTAGATTATTGTTTCAATGGCAACTAACGACCCGTTTGAATTCCAAATTCCAAGTTCCAATTAAAGCTGAATAACTTAATACTACCAGACTCGATCCCCGTTCCAACCACGCGGGTTTATTTAATTCCGGTCTGCTAAGTTTGCTTTGTTGTTGCAATGACAAAATTGTACAAGAGGAAATATAAAGAATGATAAATTGGGATATTTAATTAAAATTTGATACCTTGGTCAATATATTTGTTTGACAATAAAGAGGTAGTTACAAAATTTAAAATATTTTTCCATGAACACGGTCCGGTAAAAGCATACCTAGATCAAAAGACAGCAACTGTTGTCTGTTGACTGTTACATTTTGCTTCATTGACGGAGCATTTTGTTTTACATTTTTTAACTATAGTGTGTGACGTCCTGGTCAAAATTGTCACCTTTTTTTTTGTTTGGTGGAAACTCTGATACTGTGATGCTACTCCATTCCAATTCCAGTTCCAGTGAGACAACGAGGCCTAAACTGGTCAAAATTCAATGGTCTGGATTTGACTAACTTTTTGTAGGGGTGTTCATCGGACCGAACTAGGTAAACCAAAGTAATAATTCGGTATCTAAAATAGAATCAAACTGAACCGATTTAGTATTGCAACCGAACCGAACTAAATCAAAGTTTTATTTCGGTTTGTTCGGTTCAAATCAAAATATATTAATTATTTTATTTAAAGCAATTGATTTATAATAAACCAAATTATATTAAGAAATAAACCGGGATATTAAGAAATAAACCGAAATATTTAAAACAATTGATTAAGAAATAAACCGGAACGGTCCGGACCAAATTCATAATATATAAAAGTTCGGTCGGTTCGGTTATTTCGGTTTAAAAAATTTCAAACCGAACCGAACCGAAATTATAATTCGGTTTTAAAAAGTAAACTGAACCGAACCATTAAACCGAATAAACCGAACCGTTTGGTCCAAACTAATTCGGTTCGGTTCAAAACCAACTAAACCGGACGCAATGAACACCCCCAGTTTTTCGTATCCGTCTTAATAAACAGTAAAAAATTCAAAAAAATGTAAAATTTGATCTGGAAGCACATTTTATTGTGGAGATTATGTTGAACGGTTTGAATCGACGATTTGATTTTAAAAATGTAGAAAATGATTGTGGTAACTTTGTTGTAACTCAAAATTGTGGTAATTAGATCCCTCATCTTAATAAAATACATATATTATTTGAAATTCATAATAAATAATAACTATATAAAATTTAAATACTAATTATCCATCTTGAATAACAAATAATATATGCATATTTTTCTTATCGATTTTTTAATTAAAACTTTAATTTATTCTATTATATTTTTTTTTATTATACCTGCATAATTCTTAGTAGTATTCGTTATAATAAAAAATGTTAAATATTATACTTTGCAACTAAAACTCAATTGGTAAAACTTTTAAATTGTTTGATGGACGACTAAATAATTTTAATATGGAAAGCATTTATACAGTTTTAGTATTTTAGTTTTAAAATTTTTCTAAAGATATTAAATGAGCATATTATCAGTGATTGGTTAAACGATAATATTAATAATAATATTTTATGTAAAATAAATTCTTGTATGATATCAAGAGAATCATAAATTAATGCGTCAGAGAAAGAGATGGTGTAGTTCTGAAGAATAATTAATTTATTTCATGGTTTAGTCATTCACAATACATTATCTGTTCGGCTGGAAGGATTAGGCCTCCTTACAGATCCTTAAGCTCTTAATCCAGCCGAACACAAGTTCCTTAGACAAGATTAAAGTACCTCTTTAGTGTCAATTCTTAATCCAGGGGTGACCCTTCCTTAGCCAATTCGCTCCTTTAGAGCCTCCTTAGCGATTTTTCATGGTCACTAATGCCCTTATAAAGTTGTGCTCCTTAAGCACCACCGAATTGTTTATTATTTTTTACTCTTCTTCTTCCTTTTTGGTGCACACAATCCAATGAAGAAGGAAACAAAAACTCTCATTTTTGCAGCTCGAATAATCGTTGAATGTCCAATAAATTGCAAAATCGAAAGTATAGAAAGCTTGGGCATGAAATGCTCTTTCTATTAAGATCCCTCATGACGTATTTCCATTCTTTTGTTCTCATTTTGATTTTCTTGGTGAATATAATAGTTCCATGATTTTCTTTCCTTCTCATTTTGAATCTCTTGAGATTCAGGTTGTGATTTTCTCTTTGAACCTACCTATTAGTTTTAGCTGAAGAGAAAATGTCACTAGAATTTGAATTTTTCTACTCAGTAGACTATTTTCTTTCCATTGCCATTGTTGGAAACCTTTTCTCACCCTCTATGAGGCTTACATCAAAATGCCTTAGACCTAGCACATGGAAAATTCATCAAATTCTTGCAACGCATGGTTCATCTTCATTTCTAAATGTGCATCAAGTTTTTCTTAACAGGAGATCACTGGACTTGACTAGGCAAAACAACAGTTAGCCATGGTTATATTTCAACCATTTAGCCATGATTTTCTCTTTTTTTCTTATTATTGGTAACCTTTCTTTTTGTTCCTCTTTTCTTTCTTTCTACTGGTACACAGTCGGTACCAACTAAAAAATATACAGTTATATTGCACTATTTTAACTGTATGTCTGACTCTTGTTTAATATAAAATTTGTAATTGAATACAATATACGGTGTGTTATTATTAATTGCAATCAAAATCAGTTATATTACAATTAGTTATATAAATCTTTATTATATAACAACAAATAATGCAATGGGCAATTTGGTCTTTTATACACATTTGACACTGAAAAATATTTTTTTATTCATTTTAATCTTGTATCTTTAATCCAATGTTTACCGAACACAAACTCCTTAGCTAAGATTAAAATCTTAAGCCTCACATGCTTAATTCACGCTAGTGTTTCTGTTTCTTTCTCAGAATCAATGAACTGTCCGTTTCATATATTGTCAAAGTCAAAATTAGGTCTTTAAAGCTACTTTTACTACATTAATTGCTAAGTCAGTAAGTCACAACAATCAACTGGCTTTCGCTCCTTTTGATCCCCTGTATTTAAAACAAATTGACATAGACATGATACTTTAAACACAAGTCCATATTCATATCATATCATGTCGTTTGATTTGGTTACGAATTGCTGTTCAATAGCATAATGTAGTACCTAATAGGGTTTTAAATTTTAATAAAGGTCATGAGGTCGAGTTAATTATAACATCTGTCTGGTCGAGAATAAATCAGATGAATTAGCAGGTAAGGTTCTCTGAAAGTTCCTTGAACACCTGGCGTGTCGACGTGTCGTATTCTATTTATCTTTTATCTGATTCAGCTTGCTTTTTTGTACTTTAATCGAAAAATATACAAAGAGATGAAGCTCCTATTTAAACGGTTTGAAAACAATATTGTGATCAAAGCGTAAAAGGCTTTGGGTTTATTCAACCAACAGCTGGATCCAACAAAAGCTGCATATATATCCGTTCTAGTAAACTATTATAATAATAATAATAATAAATAATAATAAATAATAATAATAATAATAATAATAATAATAATAATAATAATAAAATAAAATTAAAAAAACAACAACAACAACAACAAAAGTAATAACAGCAATAATAGCAATAATAATAATAATAATAGCAATAATAATAATAGTAACAGTAGATGGATTGGCTTTGTGTGCAGGAATCTGTGAGAGATATCAAAGTACTTGAATAAGCGACGATGACAAATTTTTCCAGAAGAGTTGGTGGTCCTTCTGAGTATTCACACAAGACATTTAAGAAAATTAAATGAACCTTAGCTACTTTATTTATTTTTGTTCCTTTTTATTCTCACCTCCCACTTGGGCACTTAGCCATCCATGATCCATGATCCATCCCTGTCAATTTCACTATTCAATCTGTCTATGGTTCTTGCAATAGACAGATTCTGTAGTGTTATTAACTCTAATTATCTAAAAAATTAGGGTTACAAGAAAGTGAATTGGCACTTGCATTTGTAAACGCACATTGCAACTATTTTCATGTCAATTATTTATTTTTGTTTTTTTAGCCATTCATCTGTTGCAATTATGCAAAAGTGGGGTGCAATTAGTGAAGAAAAAAATATGCAAAGTGACTAACATGCGCCTCTCGGTTATGTAACGACACATACTAAAAGAAAATTTTAATTGACGTGACGTGACTAAAATGGTGAAAGAAATCATGTTACGTGAATGATTTCGCTTAATAAGTTTTTTTTTAGGCTTTAAGTTAGTTCATAGAAAAAAAATAAAAAATGCTAAAAAAATAAGACAAACAAAATAAATTAAAAATAATGAAACAATATTAGAAAACTTGGTCATGTAAAATGACATGACATGACCACGTCAATTTGCATGCCAGTCATTTTTTTCTTGAAAAGATGTCATTTTATTTATCAAAAGAGAGATATATCATGTAACGTGAATCACATCATGTAACCGACATACGTAATGTGACAGAATTAATAATGACCTAACTGATTTCCTTCACTACTTGCAACTAATCTACTCTGTTATTTTTTGTAATTTTCTGCAACATTTATCAAAATCAAAGTTAAAACCTTGTCAATGCTATTATTTTTAGCTTGTTTCAAATTAATATGCAGAACTAAAGCAATGCTACAGTTTTCATATATCGGGTAAAAAAAATCTATAAACATTTATGAAAAAAAAAAACTTCTACTAACATTTTATGTCAGAAAAAAAAAGCAAAATTAGACTTTGCCAATTGAAATTGTAAAAATCTAAAGAATCGGTCTTCTGCTAGTAGCAAAGATAATGTTTTCTGTGTGAGAAATTGCATGTTCGAAATTCAAACGGGACAATCTTTTGTAGATATTAAATAGTTTGGTGACTTAACCTCCAACATTTACTAAAAAAAATTGTAAAAAATATAAATTGCAAAAAATTCGATGTTTTCCTTAACAAGAACCGGATTTTAAAATCTAGTTTCTATGTTTTATTAATTAGATGAATCCGGATTACTGCTGTTTTTAATGGTGCTATTTAGAAAGGAGGCGTCTTTGTCAAAATCAAACCTTTTTTATTTAAATTAAATTCTAATGGAATCCTACATCAAAGATCAATCTAGATCTAGCCGACATTTTTATTTATATCCAAAGTTAATTACAAAATAATAAAAATACCCAGACCCGCTTGGTTTTATTAAAAATGTCCATACCGGCCAGAAAATAGCTGGTACCTTTTTTTTTTTAGAGACAAATAGCTAAAATGCTGAAATATAATACTCAAAAAATTGAATTTTTTTTTAAATATTTGTTAGATTACTTTTTTGATATATAATTAGCATATTTATTCTTAAATACGCTAAATTACTTGAAATTATGTTAATTTATGCTGAATTACACTAAATTACAATAATTATGTAAAATTATGCTAAAATACGGTAAATTACGCTAAATTATGTATGCATAGGGATGATATCTTCACTGAGAAGGCGAAAAACGACGACGAAACTTCAAACAGCCATAAAACGGCGCTCGAGTGTCCGATTTCAGCAAATGACTACTTTTCGGAAAGCTTGTGAAAATACGCATGCATCAGTAATTTACCGTATTAAATAAATATACAAAGGGAAGAGCCTCAAAACTTCAGTTGAAGTTTCCGATTAAGATTTTCATTTCTATTGTTCAATCTATGTAGCTCAGTAAATTAGTTATGTAATGAACTTGTGGAATACCAATTTTTATTATTTTTCGATTTTTTTTTACTATTTTTTATGATTTATGAAAGATGGCACAAAATCGGCCCTATTCATACGTAATTTACCGTATTTTAGCATAATTCTACATAATTATTGTAATTTAGCGTAATTTAGTGTAAATCTACATAAATTAACATAATTTCAAGTAATTTAGTGTATCTTAGTATAAATATGCTAATTATATATCAAAAAAGTAATCTAACAAATATTTAAAAAAAAATCTATTTTTTAGTGTTATTTCAGCATTTCAGCTATTTGTCTCTAAAAAAAAATTAACATAATTTCAAGTAATTTAGTGTAAATCAGCATAAATTAACATAATTTCAAGTAATTTAGCATATTTTAGTATAAATATGCTAATTATATATAAAAAAAAGTAATCTAACAAATATTTAAAAACAAATTCGATTTTTTAGTGTTATATTTCAGCATTTTAACTATTTGTCTCTAAAAAAAAAGGAAGGTACCGGCCATTTTCTGGCCGGTCCTATTTAAATTGGAAACCATCAGAAAATGACCGGTATAGACATTTTTAATAAAATCAAGCGGCTCTGGACATTTTTATTATTTTGTAATTAACTTTGGATATAAATAAAAATGTCGGTAGATCTAGAGAGTACTATCAAGCATGCAGAAATAATATATATATAGTCTCTATGCTTTATCAATTAGATGAATCTGGATTATTGTTGTTTTTAATGGTGATATTTAGAAGGGTAAATGGGCGTCTTTGTCAATCAAACCTTTTTTACTTAACAATCCTACATCAAAGATCAATCTAGATCTAGAGAATGATATCAAGCATGCACAAATAATATAACTACAAAGCAAGCGCAACAAACGCATAACTACTTAACTTGTAAACAGAATTCGAGATGAGCTATTACTGATGTCAAATTAGCAACTTCCTATTTGGTCTGTGGCTACGACCACAGTAACAATATACGCGATTAATTTGTAAATAATTCACATTATTCGCGAATAAAACGCGAATCACGAATTATTCGCGAGAAAAATGCATAAATTTTTTATTTTTATTTTTTTGGGAGTTTTTTTGGGTTTTTTTTTTTTTTGCTTACTTGTTGTACCGAATCAGTCCCGAATTATACCCGAATTATATTTGAATCACGAATTTTTGATCCCACCGAACCGAACCCGAACTATTCGTTTGTCACTATGGCTATGACACAAGTCTATGCCGATACATTTTCGGGATTCACATTTTAGATGTGTCATTATAATTTTAGAACCAGTGATGACAACATGATACAGTCACGTTACTAATTATTTAGATTGGGTTGCAAAAAAATTAAAATGAAATTAAACTGTAGTTGGAAATCCGAATTTTACATGATATAACAGAATTTAATTTTAAGATAGAGTAATAATTCAATTACATATGAGTTGAATTTTTTTTTTTCAAAATTCAGAATAAAACAGACGTCCAATTTTGTGCTACGCTAGCCTCGCTACTGAATCCGAATTCGACTCCAGTGCTCTTCAAGTCCCTGCTCTCTCTATGTTGTTCTCTCTATCTCTCTCCTATTTCTCTCTCTATCATGTGATTCTCATTCTCTCTCTCCTCTTCTTTGAAGACAGATAGGCAAAAAAAGAATAGCAGGAGGCTGCTCTTCTATAAAGAAAAGCAGCAGAGTCGGATTCACTGGATCCACCCATAATAAAAAGTAAAAGAAAAACACCTCACATCAACCAATATAAAATATTATCTCTCAAACTATATATACACTAATACACGACAAATATTTGTCGATACGAAAAAATTTCATATTAAACTCTCAAGATTTTAGCTATGAAAGCTGAAGGATTTAAGGAATCCCATTTCTATTCAAAATAGCTCTAAAAGTCTTATTTATTTAGCAAGATAGCAAAGTGTTTCAAAAACCAAACAAGATACTATATTAAAAAACAATGTTAGAAAGATAATATTTCTAATTAGTACCACAATAATTATAACTCGAATCTAACTAATATCATAACGTTAAAATTTCAGCCTAAATTATAATAAGTTATTTTTTGTCATTTTAAAGTACAGACAGCCAATCTGAAACACTTAACATATTCTCATATTAAAATGTACTTGAAGACTAAATTTTTCATTTTTTTAATATGTTTTACTATTTTTCATTTTTTTAATACCACTGTTTTTCAGAAATTTTTATTAATTTGTTACCATATCATAAAAACAATTTAAAAAAAATCTAAAAAAATAGTAAAATAACATATTGGGCGCTTCAGATCGATTATTTGAACTTTAAAATCACAAAAATGACTTATTATAGCTTAGACTAAAATTCTGACTTATTATGTAATATGATGAGTTATTCAGAAAGTGATGTGCAATATTGTAAAATAACATATAACAATCAGAACAATCTTTATGATGATCAATTAAATTTTGAAAACACTGATTTAAAAGTTTGAATGTCAGAATTAACCGTTTAATTTTTGTATTTATACTAATTAGTCATTTTCACACAATCGGTCATAACAAGTGATCACAGACATTGACAATTCAACATCAAATGTCACAACAAGGACTCTGTTAATTTCGTATGGATGTTTGAAACTTTGAATTTGCATCCAGAGAGAAATCTTCATGATAAATGTCTATAATCGTTACATATTCAAGTTTAATCGATCATGACAGTTGTGCCGCTATTTTTATTAATATCCAAAGTTAATTAGAAATTAATAAAAATGCCCAAGTCTGTTGGAAATTATTAAAACTACCCATACCGGTCATTTTTTGGCTGGTTTTAATTGATTTCGGTACTAGCCAGAAAATGGCCGGTACTAAATATATATATATATTTAGAGACAAATAGCAAAAATGCTGAAATCTAACAATAAAAAATTGATTTTTTTAAAATATTTGTTAGATTACTTTTTTTTTTAATATAATTAGCATATTTATATTAAAATACGCTAAATTACTTGAAATTATATTTAATTACGCTTAATTACACTAAATTATGCTAAATTACAATAATTATGTTAAATTATGCTAAAATACGGTAAATTACACTAAACTACGTATGACTAGGGCCGATATTATGCCATCTTTCATAAATTATAAAAAATAGTAAAAAAATTCCAAAAATAATAAAAATTGGCATTCTATGAATTTATTAGATGACTAATTTACTAAACTACGTAGATTGAACAATAGAAATGAAATCTTAACTCAAAACTTCAACTGAAGTTTTGAGGCTCTTCCCTTTATTTTTTGGCAATTCTGAATTTCAAAATTCCGCATTGCAGACACTAACGCATGCGTATTTTCACAAGCTTTCCAAAAAGTGGTAATTTACTGAAATCGGACACTCGAGCGCCGTTTTATGACCGTTTAAAGTTTCGTCGTCGTTTTTCGCATTCCCAGTAAAGATATCATCCCTATTCATACGTAATTTATTGTAATTTAACATAATTTAGCATAATTTAACATAATTATTGTAATTTAGCGAAATTCAGCGTAATTTAACATAATTTCAAGTAATTTAGTGTATTTTACTATAAATATGCCAATTATATATAAAAAAAAGTAATCTAACAAATATTTAATTCTATTTTTTAGTGTTAGATTTCAGCATTTTTGCTATTTGTCTCTAAAAAAAAAAAAATTAGTACGGGCCATTTTCTGACCGGTACCAAAATCAATTAAAACTGGCCAGAAAATGACCGGTATGGATAGTTTTAATAATTCCCAACAGATTTGGACATTTTTATTAACTTCTAATTAACTTTGGATATTAATAAAAATCACGGCAGTTGTGACAATCATTGTATTTTCATTTTTAATGCTTATCAACTTGCTCGTGTGATCATAGTGACAACTTAATTGTTCAGGAAAGGTTCAGCGAGGTCAAAAATTCGTGATTCGGGAATAATTCGAGTATAATTCGGGAATGATTCGAAATAATCCGGATCAGAGATCTCAGTCCTACAAGGAAACAAAAAAAAAACCAAAAAAAAATGTTCTGGGAAAAATTCGGAAAAAATTCACGAATAATTCGTAAAATTCAGGAAAAGTTCATAAAAAATTCGCGAATTATTCCGGTATAATTCGGTCAAAGTTCGGTCAACAGAATAATTCGACGTTTGGTTCGGCATCACAAAAAAATTGAATTATTCGGATATAATTTGAATATTATACGCGAATCTTGTCACTATGCGTGTGATTATAAAGACAATGCTTTTCACAATCGTTATGTGCTCTAGCTCAGTCGTTATAACGAGTGTGGTTAAATTGTAGATTTTTATTGGGATCAATGTAACTTGTCCGTTATTATAAAGGTAAATTGGTTGAATCTAACTGATCGGATGCAAAATTGGTGGAAAATTATACTCTCTCTTTTTTTTTTTTTTCAACTTTTACCCAACCCCTAATTGAAATTAGGGGTTTTTTAAGAAAAATATTTCCATACTTTTGGTAAAAATGTCATTGATTTCAAGTTCTTTCTTTAGAGATTCATTGTATTTTTCATTCTATTTCTATCAGACAGTGCATTTCTCTTCCAAAGAATGGAAAGTTTGCTCTATTTCTTTTTCTCTACATTTATTCATTTTATTGAATTTTTTTATAAATCATAATTAAAAAAAAAAATTACGAAACCAACATGATTACTTTTTTTTTTTTTATAAAAATCATAAGAACCGAAATGCCATTTCGGTCCGTTATTATTATTTTTACTCCGGACCGAAATGACATTTTGGTCAGATCTTCTTTTTAGATTTTCTGTGGCGGCTCATATGAAAACTTGTGAAACCAGTACTACAGAAAATCCAAAAAGGGAATCGGACCGAAATACAAAAAAATAACGGACTGAAATAACATTTTGGTTCTTATAGTTTTTGTAAAAAAAAATAATTATGTTGGTTACGTAAAAAAAAAAAAAATTAATTATGGTTTATAAAAAAAATTCCATTTTATTGCTTGTCGTATTTTAATATCTCTATCTCTTTCTCCTTATCCTTTTCCATAACTACTCGCCTCTTTTTCTTCAACTTGCCATCTTTTTGCTCACACTTTCTCTATTATTAGAAGAAAGAGGAGAGTTACAGATGGATAGGAGATCATGCACAAAAGGAAAGGAGAGGAATTGATAGAAGTTTCATTTTGTATGATGTTTATCTTATTAGACAAAAAAAGTATAGGATTGTTGTTGAGATTAGAAGAAACTCACACTTTTTAAGGCAAGCTGTAATTATGTAATCAATCCATAATAAAAGTATATTTGAGCAATTATTATGTAATCAAATAATTTCCACATGAATCTTCTATGATAAGTCATTAATTTAATCTTGAGTATAATTTTTTGTTGCATTAGAAATTGGATTTTGTCCAAAGAGTTTTGGACAAAATTTATCCACAGTCAGACTGTACCGTCTGATATGTACTCACATTTGTGCGAACGGATTTATAACTTAATAAATTTAATAATCCAATAAATCTATATCATATGTATGAATTTTGACACAAATCAGATAGTTTAGATCCGATTTTGAATGACATTTTGTCCAGAACCTTTTGGATAAAAACTCCACCTTTGCATTAATTAGTAACCCCTTTATTTTGTCATAATGTTGAATAATTAGGTAACACATCTGGAGAAATAAGTAAAAAATATTAATAATTATTGCTCTTGTCCCCAGGTTACAAAGATCATCCACTACATATAACAATAAGAGCTTCTGCCACATAAAATCCCAGTGAATAAAGAGTCATGCATGCGTGCCAAGCCAACAATCTTTCTCTGACCGCAGCTCTTACGCATTCACTCTCTCAATCTCAATCCTTCCAACAAGCAAACAAGCATTGTCTAATTATATTATCAAAATGAGAAACTTTGTCCAATCGGATGATTTAAAATTTTCTACAAGCACCTCATATTTTCCTTCTATTTGACAGAAGGGTCTTTGTTTGATAAAATAATCAGAGAATAAAATTTTCCCCCGTAATATATATATATATTTTATAATTTTGATCTGGTAAAAAAGAAGAATTTGACTTCTGACATTGTATAATTGTTTTTATTTGCGTGGCGATATGATTGAGAAACAATAAATTAGATTTAAATATGTACGTTTAAGATTTTTCATTAAATTGAGAAACTTCTAGATAAAAGTGGGTAGTTATGGATGAAAAAATTTGTTACTATGAAAATAACCAATTTGCAAATTTACAAGCATTACAACTGAAATTGACAACAGATTTACTTTTTGTTGGTTTTCTTGTGTGTTTATTTCACAACAAATTTTCATTATCTTACTCTCTTTGTTAAATAATACTGAGAAAACAGTTTTTATTTATTTATTGTCTGGATTCAAAACTGATTTATTTATTCATCTTCAATGAAATATTAGTCAGAAGCACATGGTAAGAAAAAATTATTTTAGTTGTTCAAAAAAGCATAACTAATTTACTTATTTTTTAACACCATGTAGCTAACATTCTACCAAAACATTAACTTATTTAGCTAACCATACCTTATGAAAAGCCTATATTAAATCAGCAACAAAACAAAAGCCATAACAGGTGCTGTAGTAGATACGGACATATTCATATACGAATAAAAAATACAAGGGGTAATATAAAATAGGGGATCAGACATAAACCCTCTTTAGTTTTCTCTTAATCAAAATCCAAAACTGCCATTAGTACAGAAGAACGAAATCAAAACGGGATTCGCTTCCTCTTTATAACTGACACCATCTCTTTCTCTCTTTCTCTCTATCTCTCCGTCTAGCGATCATATCAAATTCCATCTCTCCCATTTCTCTCTCTCTCTCTCTCTCTCTCTCTCTCTTCCCCGTATATTACAAGCTCGATCTTGTTCAGAATCAGAATTTTGCTCAGAATCTGAGCAATTTCTGGTGAAATTTGCCTCTTCCAAAAGAAAATAATGGTGGCAGTTCAGAAGGAATCGATGCAAAATTCCGAAGCGAACAAGCTCTCCGATTTGCTGTCGAAGCTGAATCCATCAGCTAAAGAGTTCATCCCCTCTTCCTATGGCACTAACAAGCCGATCGGGAAGCTCTCAGCTGATGCACCTAGTTTTGTTGTACCGAGGGAATTTGGGTATCAGTTTGTGGTGAATGGTTGGAATCAGGAGGTTGTTGGCGATGGATTTATGGGTTTCTCTAAGCAGAATGCAAAGGTAAAAGTGCTTGATCTTCTCAAGCTTTTAGGTTATTTAGTTTGATCTTTGATCCTGTGAAGGTTTTTTTGCCTTCGCTGATGTTAGCTTTTCATCTGACGATGTGTAAAGTTTTGGAGAATTTGGGTTGCCTAAATTCATACGCACTCCGATCAGAATTAAGGCTACTTAGTAAGTATTTGCCACTTTAGGTAAATGCTACAAGTACAAGTTGGATCAATATCTCAGTAGCTCAATCTAGAAGGGGGCAAAGATTGGACAATCACAAATTAGAATTCTGTTTGTTTAGTCTTATTTATCTGTAACAAATGGGTTTTCTCTTTTTTCTTCTTGTTGGAGAGAATAAGCTTAAGCTGGAGATACTTATAGTGAGATCAAAATTAGTTTTTAGCATCCTGCTTCTATAAAACCAGGATTATAGCTGGGCTTAGTTGGGTTTATTGCCAGTTGTTTCTTATGGTCTCTGATTTGTCAAATAAGTGCTATAACCAGTTGTTTCTTAGTTCATGTTTAACCTCACTTTAACTTTTAGTTTCTCTGTAGCTTATTTTTGTTTTCGTTGAGACATGTGAAAGTGGTGCATATTTAGTTTTCTCTGCTGTCATATAATTGGAAATAATAGACAACTTAATATCAATTTCTTTGTCTTGTTTAATTTTCAGAGACGGAATAGGTCACCAAGAGCTGAGAGAGAGGATAGCATAAGGCGAACTATATATGTTTCAGATGTAGACCACAATGTAATAATCTTTTTGATATTTTAGTAGCACAATCACATTGTTTTAGGGATACTGCCTCGGAACTGGGACAGGTGCAAGAAGTCTCGATGGCCATTCCTAGTTTCTTGTTCTCATTTGGTTTGAACATTGAACTAGGGAAGAACTGAACAAGTGTTACCTTTTCATGTTTTATCTCACTAGAATCGTGCTTGTTCAATTCAAAGTTTGACATTCCAATTCCAATTTATTTTTTGGTCCAATTTCAAAGGTCTAGAAAGTGGGGTTGACTTGAGATATGAATTTCTTTGGCAAGAAAAAGACTATTTCCAGGCACTATTCCTTACATGTCTTAGTTATTTTTTTTTTTTTTTCAAGTCAATAATTTTGTTGGACTATCTGTTAAATTCATCAAACATGTTGTTTTCGGTAAAATTTAGGTGACTGAAGAGAAGCTTGCGGAAGTGTTTTCTACATGTGGTCAGGTGAATTGTGAACTTCAAATATTTCTTTTATACATATTACAAAATTACTCACTTTAAAGTAATTCATGGAACTGAGACAATTAATGAACCGCTAGCTTCATGACTTGATAAGTGGAAATTCTGCCCATAGTTATCTCCCGAGTTGTTCATGCATGCTGCAAGATCAATTTTTTATTTATAGTAATTTAATTTCGTTACTTTCACTCTTTTGATGGGAAGGTTGTGGATTGCCGGATTTGTGGAGACCCGCGCTCAATTCTTCGTTTTGCTTTTATTGAGTTTTCTGACGAAGGTACCTAACAATTCTTGTTATTCTTCTGGTACTTATTCTTTATTTTTGTGCAATTTTATTCTGATCCAGCAATCCGAGAAACCTAAAAAATATATAATGCATGCTGGTGTGAAACCTTGACAAACATTAAAAAAGACATTGTAAACACTCATAACAGCTGTCACTTAGATCTTAAATCACCTAATTTGGCGTCCTTTCTCCTGCATTTTATTTTGAGGAAATTATGAGGGAAGGGAATTATTTGAGTTATTTATATCCTTTGCTACACACAAAAGCTGTACCGTAACTGGCTGATTATTAATTATCCTTTGGTATTTCTTACCAAGTTTCTGAATGTAATGCATTTATTTGAGTTAACTAATGCTTTCTTTGTGTTGTTTTTTTTTATATATTTTTTAACAATCAGCTGGTGCGAGAGCAGCACTTAATCTTGGTGGGACCATGCTGGGTTACTATCCTGTTAGGGTTTTACCTTCCAAAACCGCAATTCTTCCGGTTAACCCTAAATTTCTTCCAAGGGTCAGATTCAAACCCTCTTTTCTCAATCCTATTTTAGTATTATTTTTTTCTTTACTTAACACACACTATTCTGGTGTACAGTCTGAAGACGAGAAGGAAATGGTTGTGAGAACAGTGTACTGTACTAACATAGATAAACAGGTACTAGTTATTTTACTCTTTATGCGTGAGTTGTCTTTTATAAAAAATATGCAGGGTGCTTATGAATATGTTGTGTAAGCATGTAGTTTTTAAAAGATACATTATTATATTTGCTGGTACTGCATTTTGGAAACTTTTTTGTAAGTATACCGTACAGTAGTTTTAGTGATGTCATACATTTCATGTTTGTAGGCTCATTTATATGGTTTATTTTCTTCTGTTTGTTTTTAGGTGACAGAGGCTGATGTCAAATACTTCTTCGAGCCACTATGTGGAGAGGTACCGGATGTTTTGTTTTTGCAAGTTTTTGTATCGACCCAACTTTTGATAATCATGTTACCTTATTTTTTTTTCTGTGGTGTCTGTTGGTTTGGTATGCAACTGCTCATTTTGTCTTGGATATAATACTGGAGCATGAATTGAAAGCCTAAATTTATTGATAAAAATTCTAATGGAGCACAGCTTATATTATTACCTGATCTGCAAAGCACTGATATTCCCTACATGACCTCCTGTTAATGTAAAAGACTCAACTTAATTGACTTGACAAGTACAAAATATATGCTTTTATTTTATTTGCTTGCTAATCTAGAATGTCACTTATTTTTTTTATGTTGTATCTAAAAATAGGTGTCTAGGCTGAGGTTGCTTGGGGATAGCATGCACTCAACATGCATTGCCTTTGTAGAGTTTGTTCGAGTAAGCACTTATTAAGCACTTCTTCTATTTTATTTTTCTAATTTCCAACTGTGTACAATTGTTGTGAGGACTTCAATCAAGCCCTTTATCACTTTAACTACCAACAAAGCTGACTTGACACTTCCTTAGTGCTTGGTTTGGTTTATAGTGGGACCAAAACTGAGTATTAAGCATAAATAGAGAGACGGGTGAGTCAGCTTCCTTCTGTTTTTCTTCTAGTTAAGACAAACAGTTGTCCTAGTGTTAGAACGAACTTGAGCAAGAGTTAAAAGTTGCAGTTGGTGTGCTAGTCAGCAAAGGCAGCTTAAGTTAACAAAGAGAAATGTTTCTCTATGAGGTTATGCAGGACTCCAGATCTACTCTTCGACCCAAAGCTATTCACCCAATCACCCACACACAAGATCACGCACACACAAACCCTGACAAAAGTAAAGAACATGCAGTCCCCCTTAAATTTTCTAATGTTTATCGATGTCTCCACCATAGTCAAATTAGATACAACACATTGCCAAGCCAGCAGCAGTGTTAGTTGAAGAAGAGTAGGACTTGATAAAAAAAAACCTTTCAAAGTGCTAATTTATGCAACAAAAAAGTTAATGGTACTAATTAAACCAAAAGTAAACATTAAGGATCCTTTTGGGCTTATTATTTTATGTAGTTAACCTAAACTAGAAAGGAAATGAAATTTTGGTTGCAGTAAATTATGGAAATGATCTCCTAGAATATAACAGTTTTCCTTTTTGGTTCCCTATAGTTTACAGATTTATAACTAGATTTAAAAAGAACATTATTTAGGTTTTGGTCATTGAAGTTTTGTTGTTCTCATTCTTTTCCCCAAAGATATCAATTTGTGACAAAATCAGTCCAAATGTGTTTCTATGATGACATGGATGGTTGATGTGGTTCTATGATGACACGGATGCTGATTTCTTTGTCATCATCACAAATATCAAATGAGGTCGATAGCATCAATTTCTGTGTCATTTTTATTAATGATTTAGGTGATGACTTTATAGCAAGAGTTGTATCAAAATTTCTGTCCACTTTAGGATCCAAATCAGCATGCTGACTTCATGGTTACATGATTTACATATACTATTTAGACAAATGTTAATGATATGACCAATTTGGTACAAATTGTAAATTTAAGGATCAAGTTGGAAAGTTTGAAACTTTAAAGACTGAATTGGGGAAGGGTAATACAAGTAAGGACATTTGTGCAATTTGTTATTTTATTAAGCCCTGAAAACTTGGTATTTTGCACCACTCAGTCCTCCTTTGTTTAATCAAAGGCATCATGTAGGAATTCACTTCTTCTTGGTTATTCATCAAAAAGCTGTGACCAGAATGATGTAAATTTAAGTTTATTAGCAAAATGGGAGTGTTTAACTTACATGGACTAAAGTGAAATGCACAATACTTTTGAAGTATCACTCCTATAGTTTTCTGGTTACTTAAGACTTGTAGGACATGGATTGAAGTCTGGACTTACAAATATCATTATGAGCAAATTTATCAGATTTTGATTATCATGTTCTTCCCTAGAATGTCTTGATGTGATTTCACAAGGGGAAAAATCATACAAATCTGGATTAGCTTCAGGAGTTACCATCCCAGTTCTTTCAGAAATAGAAGAAATTTTCTAGATATTCTTCAACATTAACTTGAAGGGGATTCTCTAAATTCTCTGACATGAAAGAAGATATAGGATTCCTATCCAGAAGTTTTGGCAACTCCATCATGTATGATAGATTTGTCATTACTCAAGGAAAAACAATAATCACAAATAAGAGTTAAACCCATTAGACTAAGGCCCCTGTAAAAAGAAACAAAAGGTGGGTGGATCTGACCAGCATTGGTTTTGAGGTGAGGGTCCACTGATACCAGATGTTTTAGGCAGTCTCATTTTTAATTTTGTACAACTAATGCATACATTTTCTATATGTTCAACTATTTAATCTCTTTTGTATATGTTAAATATGTCTTTTTTAGGCTGAAAGCGCAATTTTGGCTCTTAACTGCAGTGGCCACATACTTGGCACTCTTCCTATCAGGTATTTTTCCTAGTCAAGCAACAAGAAAGCTCATTTAGAGGGGTAAAACTGACTGTAACTACCTAGCAGAAAATCAAATTAGGGCCTGGCAAGTAGGGATCAATACACCCCCTATTCCCTGAAAAGGCTACCAAAGTGTTAATTATTCACAATGAAATGTACTAAACCCTCAAATTTAGGGATTAATTACTGTTCACCCTTGCAAAAATCAACATATCTTGGATAAACCCTGAATGAAGCATTCACATATTCCTTGTTCATTTTATGTTTTGTACATCCATCCTATTTTCAAGTTTGGCTGGTGTGTTTGAGAATTGTGATTACACCAAATTCTAATCTAGACTTCTTCTTTTTTCCAGGGTGAGTCCTTCAAAGACACCTGTACGCCCTCGCATGACTCGAGCGTCCCACTAAACCAGCTCATGGAATGCACCCCCTCCCCCAAAATCCATTCAGCTGTCTCTCCTCCGGCGTTTTCCCATTCTCTCCCTTTTACTTTCTTTTTCTTTTCCTGCTTTTTCGAGATGACAGGCTCAGTGTAGCCGTCAGTATCTGGTAAATGGGGATCATTTCCTACCTGTGAGAAACAAACTGTTGTTTGTTTTGAATCGGACCAACTGTTGAAACTATGTAGCATTAGTTAAAGTATAATCTCTCTTGCTGCTATTCCCATCTCTTTTTTTCTCCGTGTGTAATCTGGCGGAGTTTAATCAGTTTTTATTTTTGTGAATTATTCTGAATCCAGCATTTGGTCTCAGTTGTTAGTACTGCTTTATCTTATATTATAATATATGGAACGAGCGGTAGGGTTGGGGGGAGAGGACTAGAGGAGGGAGTTGTCTGGAAAAAGTTAATGAAAGCACCGAAAGAAACAGAAATGTGGGTAGATATTGGGAGAAGGAAAATGGCGCGTGCAGAACTAGTTGGTCATTTTCATGCCTGGGTATTCAGTCTATGTAACATTCAAATTATAATTATAACATAAAAAATGTATCTCAATTAAAAAAGGTCGATTGATGGGCGCCTTTCTGGAGTTCCCATCTGCTGCCATGGTTGGGAATTGAGATGGCATTGTAACTACGATGTGCAAATTAAGCTGTTCGATTCGAATTTACTTAACATACTGAACTCGTCCCTTCAAGTCAGAACGGATCTGGTATACGAGATCCGAACTAGACATAATATATTAGATTGCGTGTTAGAGCATCTACAATGGTGATTGCTTTTAAATTGCTAATCTGATGTGTTAATTGCTAATATAATTGCTGGGGTGTACCACAGTTTCTAAATTAGTAAATTTGCTTTAAAAGAAAATGTTTTCTTAATGACACGTTGGTTAATTAATTGTTAAAATTTCTGAGATGGAGTGATTTAGGCTTTCTAAATTGGCTGACGTGGCATCAATTGCAACTCTAATTAAATTTCTGAGATTGAGTGATTTAAAAATTATGACTCTCTTTAATTGCTAAACTTAGTGACGTGGTCCAAATTAATTGCTAAATATTTGCTGGAATGGAAATGCTCTTATAGTTTGTGGCGCCAGGGCATATAACATTTAAGCTTGCTAAGCATTGTAATATACTAATGCAATAAAGTTGACTCAAGATACCATTACTTGCATTTTAACATTATTATTTTGAAAAATAAAATAAAATTTACACTAGTATACAATACAGATGTTAATTTATAATGCTGAAAAGCACTTGCGTATATATAGTAATTCTTAGCTTATGTTTCTGGCGGTTCAAGAGATAAAAATGGCAATGTAGGAATTGTGCCAAAGTATGTTTTTGATGTGATGAACCAACAAAAAAAAGAAGTGTCCCCGCTATGTGTTGGTTGAGGAGATATGGTTCGATATTCAAGACATCAGTTATTTTACAATTTAAGAAGAAATCTTTCTCGTGTGTTTCACACATAAAACATTAATACTAGATCTCTCAAGATAAGATAAGTCATAGAGATCCGTTCTCAAGCCCATACCGTCAATTTGTTTTAAAATATATGACCCAAAATAACACTAGCTAGTGTCTAATAAACCTAAGGCTTCGAATTTTATAGGTTTCATAATATATGCTTAGAGTATCTACAACGCTGATTTTTTTTCAATTTCTAATCTGACGTAGATAACTTTATTTTAGTTGCATGAATGTAGATTGATTTCTGAAAAAGAAAATTTGCTTATAAAACAAATGATTTCTTTTGACCCTTTCTCTCTTTTTTTTATTGGCTCTGAGCCCTTCGTTTTCTTTTCTATTGGCTCTGACTCCTTCGTTGTATAGAACTGGCGTTCAAAAGAAATTAAAAGAAATTTTTTGGGATGGAAGGGTTAAGAAATTAAAAGGAACTTAATTTTTAAACAGTGCTTTACAGCTGTTTTTAATTGTGTTTGGGTGGTCACGAGAAAAAAATCAATCATGCTCTCCTGATTTTATTCGGAGTTTTCCTAATGTTCTGGATGTTCATATCACGTGGCCATTAAGGGTAAGGAAAAATTGAGGTCAGGCCCCAATAGGGGTCAATGATACCCTTTTAATCATTTACCCTACCCGTACCGTATTCGATAAGGCGAGTATGAGTAAGGTTTTTTTCGCTAGCTTATCGGGTATGAGTATGAGTAAGAATTTTTTTTCGTTAGCTAAACAGTTAAGGGTACGGATAAAGACTTTCATATCTGTTACCCTATAGGGTAATTATATATCATAAAATTATATGATAATGTTTGAGCAATATTAGTGATAGTAACATTTTTATTTACGTGATGCTAATATCTGAGTAATAATTAGTAATGTACTTTTGTTATTTAGTGTATGTTTTTGCTATAAGAAAAATGTTAATCATATTACTTTTATTTGCACGTTTTATTATTTAGTTAAATAATTAAAATTGTCCGAAAAAATATTCGTGGTTTTAAATTCTCTTGCTTTATGAAAAAAATAATTTAGTCATAATCAGTGTAATAAAATGCGGTTTTCATGCGGTATGCGGAAGGCCACCGCATACCGCATATACGGTATGCGACCGCATATGCGGATTTTCATGCGGACTTATATATGCGGATTTTTTTCATAAAATATTAATATGATACCCTTACTTTAATTATATATTTAATATGCTTTTAATATTTATGTGGATAAATTCGGGACTCGTAGCAGTCAGATCCATAATCATTAATATATTAACATTTCCAGAGGACATGAAAGCATTACTCCATGTAAATTGCCGCCCTCTTCGTTCTAGATCTATCCATGAAATACTTTTGATATATAATATTAGACTATTAGTCAAAGCATCAACGTATCAAAGCATGAAAGCATCGGCCCAAATTTACGCTGATGGCCCAATTTAAATCTTTGCCGGTTCTTCGGAACTTTATTAACATAGTCCCACAATTCGAATAAACAACGATCACACCACTCTCCAGCCTATAAAAGAAGCAATGAGGCAGTGTAGAGAGTTACCCGAACGGGTCCGGACTCAGTTAATGGGTTTGGATTTAGCATGGGTTTGAATATTTTTGGATCCGAACTCAGATAATGGGTTTGGATTCAGCATGGGTTTGAATATTTTTGGATCCGGACTCAGATAATGGGTTTGGATTCAGCATGAGTTTTAATTTAAATTTGTTTGGATCCGAATCCGGACTCTGAGACTGAATCCGCATATTAAATCCGCATATTCGGATTTCATGCGGCTGAGCACCGCATACGCATATGCGGCCGCATATGCGCCGCATGAAACCGCATTTTATAACACTGGTCATAATTGATTGCATATTTTTTTTCATATTTTTTTATTAGTATTGTAATTGCATATGTGTGAAATGAATGAGTTTGATCTTGTATTTGTAAAATATAATAACTTAATTATTATATTAGTATCCTATATTTTTTGTTATTCATCTGCTACTGTTTCGTTACCCGATTTTTTTTTTAATGGGTAAGGGTAAGGTAGGATAAGGTCAATTCTTAATGGGTAAGGGTAGGATATGGATTAAGTCAATTCTTAGTAGATATGAGTATGAAAATACTTCCATCCTACCTGTATCGTATCCATTGACACTCCTAGGCCCCAATTTGTTGGCCATAGATGAAAGACAACCAGTAGTAGATGAAAGACAACCAATACAAGATGCAAGACAACTAGTACAAGATGACAGACAACTAAAAGCATATGAAAGACAACAAGAAGAAGATGGAAGACAACCAATACAAAATGAAAGACAACCAGAAGAAGATGAAATACAACTATTAGTAGATAAAAGACAACCAGTAGTAAATGAAAGACGACCAGTACAAGATGAAAGACAACTATAAGAAGATGAAAGCCAACAAGTATGAAATCAAAGACAACTAGTAGTAGATGAAATACAACCAGTACAAGATGAAAGACAACTAGAAGAAGATGAAATATAACCAGCAGTAGATGAAACACAACTAGTAGTAGATGAAAAACAACCAGTACAAGATGACAGACAACTAGAAGCCTATGAAAGACAACAACAAGAAGATGAAAGACAACCAGTACAAAATGAAAGACAATTCGAAGAATATGAAATACAACTAGTAATAGACAAAAGACAACCAGTAGTAGATAAAAGATGACCAATAGAACATGAAAGACAACAAGTACAAGATGAAAGACAACACGCGCAAGATGACAGACAACTAGAAACATATGAAAAACAACAAAAAGAAGATGAAAGAGAACCAGTACAAAATAAAAGACAACTTGAAAAAGATGAAATACAACCAGTAGTAGATGAAAGAAAACCAGTAGAACATGAAAGACAACCAATACAAGACGAAAGACCACCAGCGCAAGATGACATATAACTAAAAGCATATGAAAGAGAACCAGTACAAAATGAAAGATAACTTGAAGAATATGAAATACAACCAGCAGTAGATGAAAGACAACCAGTAGTAGATGAAAGATAATCAGTAGAACATGACAGACAACAACAAGAAGATGAAAGACAACAAATATAAGATTAAAGACAACTACTAGAAGATGAAAGACAACCAGTACAAGATTAAAAACAACTAGAAGAAAATGAAATACAACTGGTTGTCTTTAATATTGTACTAGTTGTTTTTAAACTTTTTCTAGTTGTATTTCATTTTTTTTGTTGTCTTTAATGTTCTAATAGTTGTATTTAATGTTCTACTGGTTGTTTTTAATCTAATACTAGTTGTGTTTCATTTTTTTAGTTGTTTTTAATAATCTTCTAGTTGTCTTTAATATTCTACTAATTGTTTTTAAACTTCTTCAAGTTGTATTTTTTTTTTTGTTGTATTTAATGTTGTACTGGTTGTTTTTAATCTAATACTAGTTGTGTTTCATTTTTTTAGTTGTTTTTTATTTTATTTTAATTATTTTTAATCTTTTTCTAATTATATTTTAATTTTTTTTAGTTGTCTTTCAACATAACAAAGAAACGGAGTAAAAAAAATTTCTTCACACTCTTAGGGTTTGTTTGGCTGTCACTGTGTTCGTGAAAAAAAAAATTCACTTAGAGTAAATTTTTTTTTTTCACACGCACAGCGTTTTGGTCATTCAAATTGGATCCAAACCCAAACCCATTCCCGTTCCGCCTGACAGCCAAATAGGCCCTTAACGAGGCGAGCAAATATTGGCACGACATATATAAACAATATGGTATGTTTGATTGCAGATATACTCGTCCGGTCTGACTCGTATTAAATGCTCGGTTTCAGAATAAAGTATATACCATTTTGTGTTGTTAAATAAAACTAATATGACATAGCTGCTGCAGCCTGCATGATGCCATAAATCATGATGCATCCACAACGTTGTTCACGAGGCAATTGTAAAATGCAAATAAATAATAAAGTCATGACATGTGAATCCACTCCACATGGTATTCCTGACGGACCTACTATGTATCGATAGGTGAGATCCAGTTAAATACTTGGATTTGCTAATTGCTATGGCAGGGAATTCGGTTCGAAATACATAAAAGAAGAAAAAGAAACAATAATGCTTAATTTTTATTCACTGTGGCAGTAAATAGGCAAGTAAAAACTGTGCGCCATGTCTGACAGAAAGCTCAAAGATCAATGAAAGAACAAAAGCGGCCAACACACCGGGGCACATTTGGAACTTGGTGACTCGCCACACAACTTATAACTTATTGGTTTGCATCAATCCATAGAGAATTTGGATTTTGGATTCTACTTTTTCAACCGCGTGATAAACCTTCAAAATATGACACTTGTTGCGGGGACAATTTGATACTCACTTTTTTCATTTCTTTTATTTAGAAATAAATATTATTTGTGCGAAAAGAAAAGAGTTTATTTTGAAAATTGATTCCATCGCACCTTTGTTACGGTGCGAGCAGCGGCCAGAATCAACATTGGCCGGATTGGAAAATTACTTGCACTGCAGTCTGTAGCAATAGTGTGGTATTAGTGTAAGCAATAGCTCCATATTTGCACTGAAGTACTAATGCATTCAGGGACGGATCTAAGCCGATTTTTTATTTTACCATCTTTAAAAAAAAAAAAAATCAAATGACTCTTTATGTGTGGAAATTCGATTTTACTCTGATCGTCAATTCAATCGGCGATCTTTTAACTCAATAATGGATAGATTCAATCCAACATTGGTTGGGGCCGACGTTGAATTGGAATTGCGGTTTGAAACTGTCCGATGCATCTTCTTTTTTGAAATGGAGTGGGGCCCATGTCTTATGCATCTTCTAATAAAATTTCGAAATAATTGGGGTGGGGCCCGCCCTTCCAATAAAGATGTAACATACAATCTAAAGTTTAGAATTTTCCATGATAATTTACTCAATCCAATCAAACAATTCATTCTTTTCGCACATGATTTTAATTTGTGCATTTTTAAAATTGAATTCTAAGATCTCATGCCCATACGATTTCATCCAGTATTATCCCGCGTTATTCAAATATGCTCGAAGTCTTAGAGGACTAGAGTGTGAAATTTCTCAGTATATGCTTTCAATAAATAAGAAAAAAAATAGTTAAAATCAAGTCGGTATTAATTATATAGCTTAGAAGAAAAAGATAAATTTATATACATTGTTTTACAACTTTATTACTATCATAGTAACATGATACCTGAATAATGTTTGTCTTATTTTATTTTAACATCCCTCCAAATTATTTTTGAAGTTGTCGGATTGCACAGATAACATGACAATATGTTATTTGTTATTTATCCGATATTATAATTTGAAAAATTGTATTCCTTTTACAAAGTGTCAATATTTGACATATTATTTATATTATAAATTAATGGTTTTTATTCGGAATTATAATTATATTATATCGGAATCTAAACTTTACACACTATCAAATTATTCCAAAATCACAAACTTATCGCTATGGCTCCCATATATTAGGAATTGGTATCCTCTGCGGAGCGTTATGGTGCGGTGCCGTGCGGTGCTTTTAATCTGATCCGTTCGTTTTGATCGGACGGACCAGATTAGATCTTATCCGAATTGAAAACAAAAAACTAAAACTTCCCTGTCCGATAAGATCTGATCTCGTCCGTCCGATCAAAACGAACGGATCAGATTAAAAGCACCGCACGGCACCGCACCATAACGCTCCGCAGAGGATACTCTCTCATATATTAGCGGGTGCATGATGTTTTGTAACACAAGATAATTTTCGTTCCTGGTGCAACAGAGGATCCACACTCTAATTGGAGCATTGGACAATATTGTAGTTAAGAGTGCCGTACCATGCTGTACCGAAACTAAGTTAATTTTTACATACTTTGACATGCCGTGTTGTGATTAAAATATCAATGAATGGTCACGGCACACGAATGATCACGCCACATGAGTCACGTCGTGTTCAAATGTGCTGTGACCAAACGTGACTCGCATGACCATCTGATCATAATTTAAGTTAGTTAATTCAAGATTCACCATTTTGTCAAGATCTAATGGTCCTAATTACACGTGACTCGCGTGATCACGTGCCGTGTCGTGATTAGATCTTTCACGTGATGTGCCGTGCTGTGTCAAATTTTCTAAAGATAATCACGGTACGGGACGCGCAAGTCACGACACGTAAATTTTTTTTTATAAACCATAATTAAATTTTTTTTTACGAAACCAACATGATTACTTTTTTTTTTTACAAAAATCATAAGAACCTAAATCCCATTTCGGTCCGCTATTTTTTTTATTCTGGACCGAAATGACATTTCGGTCATTTCTGTCCGGTCTCTTTTTTGAATTTTCTGTGGTACTGGTTTCACATATTTTTATATGAGCCGCCACAGAAAATTCAAAAAGGAAACCGGACCGAAATGTCATTTCGGTCGGAATAAAAAAAAATAGCAGACCAAAATAGTATTTCAATTCTTATAGTTTTTGTAAAAAATAAAAAGTAATCATGTTGATTTCATAAAAATATTTTTTTTAATTATGATTTATAAAAAAAAATTCAACACGTATCGTGCCGCTCCGTAACGGAACCAGCTCAGCCATACCATTTTCATACCATTTTCCCACTCTAACTGTAGAGCCCGTGATACACCTGTTTAACATTATAAATATACATTACGCCAGTACACTTTCTATTCCCACGAGCTTCACGAAGGCATCAGGCATGGAGGCATGGAGCGCACACGGGTCGCGGCAGTTGGACAGAGCACCAAGCAATTTAATAATATCCAAATATTTCGGTTTAGCCCGCACAGGAATGTCCAAATGTCTGATCGTATGCGGCCATATCGGTGCATAAGATCATGCAGCTATTGTGTTTAGTCACTATTCTGGCAATAAAAGATGATCTGTACCCACTACCCTGATATTATATTATCCGAAATATTTATTAATATCCAAAATAATTAAACAATTTCTCAATCTACACCCTATTGCCGAAGAATTCGAAAAATATCCAAACTGGAGAAAAAATTTCCGGTTCCAGCCTCTCCAAAACTGGAGATTAAATTTCTGGTTTCTAGAACCGGAGATTAAATTTCGGAAAGTAGGCTTAAAACCGAAATTTTTTTCTCCGGTTTGGGCATTTTTCGAATTCTTCGGCGACAGGGTGTAGATTGTGAAATTGTTTAATTATTTTGGATATTAAAAAACAGGGTGTAGATTGCGAAATTGTTTAATTAAACAGAGTGTAGATTGCGAAATTATTTAATTATTTTGGCAACAGGGTGTAGATTTTTGGATAATTTTTTCAGTTTATAAATTGTTTAATTATATCTGGAATCAGACATTTATTCGGGCATTTTTTTATTTTTGGTTTTTTGAAAGTAGGAATGTGCACAATAAACCTTCCACAACTTGCATCCTAGTTGACTGATTTTGAAATGATGGTGCCAAATATCAATGACAATTAACTAAAAACAAAAGTTAATCAAATCTTTGTTGGTTAGAAGAACTTAAGACCCCACTTAACTTCACTAAAAAATTGTATAATAAATTATTTAAGAAGGTTCCTTTACTCCTTTTGAAATCATCCTCATTGACTTTAATTAAATATTACATTAGTGTTTATAATAATATATTATTAAATAACTAAAAACAAAAGTTAATCAAATCTTTGTTGGTTAGAAACTTTGTAAGGCCGCATTAAATGTGTATCCTCTCATGTATGTATAAGATGGGACTCACTACTTTACGGTTTCAAATTTATTTTAAAACAATGCTTATTCGGGATAGCATGGGATAGCACAAGGGCCAGTATTATTTGTGCTTTAAAATTCGTGCAAAGTTAAAAGAACAGTCTGGATCCACTAATTCTAAGAGTAATTTTGCAATGAAGCCCACTCTTTTGCCATTTTTTCTCTGGTGAATCTAACTTGCTATCTTGACAACCTTTCAGTGGTTTCTCGCCGAAGGATGAGATAAAAAATTGTGTGTAAAAACAAATAAGTGATTATTTTACCTCTATTTCTAACCTTCTGATCTATAAAAATATTTTACCAAATCATAATTGCCCATCTTTCACTCAAGACAATTGGCACAATTTGCAATATTCTTATTGATATAATCGGTGGATATTTTATTGCAATATTGGCATCAAAATGGTGCCTTTTTTCATTACGAATATGAATTCTCCAACTAATGTTGGCCCTACTTTACACCACACATGACACACGCTTGTACCACTTACACTATAACCTCAGTTCTATATAAATCCTTACGCAATTGATGCATTTTTCAAGCTTTACACCTCACTTTCTTTTGGTGTCTAAACTAGAAGGAATAGAAAGAAAAGAGAGAAGATACATGGCCTCTTCTTCCCTTCGGTTTGCTCAATCTACAATGCCAAATGGCATTTTCAAAACAAAAACCAACACATTTTTCACTAAAACGGTGTTCCCTTTTACACAATTTACTAACAAAAGTTTAGCAAGCAATGCTCGTGCTATTACTAAGCTAACTTGTGTTAATGGAACGACCGAGATTGCCATGCGTAACCATATCATTGGTGACGAGAACACCAAGTTGGTACCAATGAAGATCGGGATAATTGGGTTCGGGAATTTCGGGCAGTTTATCGCAAAAGGAATGAGAAGGCAAGGCCACTTTGTTCTTGCCACCTCTCGTTCGGATTATTCGGAGTATTGCGAGCAAAATGGGATCCAGTTTTTCAGGTATAGCATATTATAGAGCTATATATTTTTTTTATTTAATTCTTGTAATTTATCCTTCCTTTAATTCTTTTCAGTAGAATTAAAAATATAAGTCATCAAATGAGTTGCATAAATAGAATGAGTTGAATCCAAGTGCTATCGTTTAAGATCAATAATAATAAAATTATTATGAGATACAATGAGAGCTCATATTCTTAAATTTAATATAATTTGTAGAAACATGGAAGCATTGTGTGAAGAACAACCTGATGTGATACTGGTGTGCAGCTCAATTCTCTCAACTGAGAACATCATTCGTTCAATACCATTTCATAAACTGAAACCAGACACAATTTTTGCTGATGTTTTGTCAGTCAAGCAATTCCCAAGAAATCTTTTTATTGAGGTATAATATATTTCAGCCCTTTTGTTTCCATTATTTTACTTCTAGAGAGTTTGGGAGAAAAAAAAAAAAGGTCATCATTGGTTTTGGATCTTCTCAACAATGGAAAACTTAAAAAGACTATTTTTTTCATTACTAAGTAAATCACATTATGCAATTATGCACCTCAATTTTTCTGACATGTTTCTTAGATTTCCCCATTATTAAACTCTGACATGATTTTCTGTAACAAGTTCCTTTCATAACTCAGAAAAAGGAAAATACTTTGCATATTCTCTTGACATACATAATAATGCAAATTTCATGCAATGCGCTTCATGTGTTGATGTAATGTACATAGGCAAGGTGATTTGGTCAATATTTGATATTTTATTTTATTAAAATATTTATTTCTTTCTATTTGTCCTTTTAGGTTCTGCCACCTGGATTTGGAATTGTTTGCACACATCCTATGTTTGGTCCAGAGAGCGGTAAGAATGGATGGATTGAGCTTCCCTTTGTTTTCGAAAAAGTTCGAGTGACTGATGTTGGGTCCCAGGCAGAAAAATGCACTCAATTCCTGAACATTTTTAAACAAGAGGTTCGAACATTATACCTAAAAATGGAATTACTTTTTGGCTATTTTCATTGGTATATATATCGGAGAAAAAAAATGACACATCTCAATCTAAAATTTTGAATTTATGACAGGGTTGCCGAATGGTGGAGATGTCGTGTGAGGAACATGATCGCCATGCAGCTGGCAGTCAATTTATTACACATACCATAGGAAGGTAATCAAATGCAAAGAGCAATATAATTTTATTTTTCTATTCTTATCTAATATAATATACTGACTGTATAAGTTTCTCCTATGTGACAGAGTTTTATCTCATCTAAACTTGGAATCAACTCCAATCAATACCAAGGGCTATGAGACCCTTTTACAACTGGTAAGTAACCAAGGTACATTCAAATTCAAATCAAGATGAGAATTGTCTAAAATGATTATTTCTTTTTCAATTTGACAGACTGAAAACACTGTTAGTGATAGTTTTGACCTTTACTATGGGCTCTTCATGTACAATGTCAATGCCACTGAGCAGGCAAGTGTTTTTGTATTATTTAATTGCAATCTGTATAAAACAAATAGCCATTATAACAAAGGAAGAGTGTACAACGTGATTCATGCTCTTGATATCTCTGGTGAACAGAAATAAAATCTCTCAAATTTGTTCAAATGAAACTGCTGAATATTTTTTGCTAACCCTGTTTTGAACTCCAAATGCAGATGGATAACCTCGACAAAGCATTTGAGACGGTGAAACAGAAGTTATACGGCAGGTTACATGATATATTAAGAAAACAAATAGTGGAGAGAGTGCCTATCCAAGGCGCCTCCAAGGCTAAATCAACCACATCTCTCACTATACCAGAAATGAATTTATCTGAAGCAGTTGCTGTATCCAGCCACAGGTAGTTCCTACAGAGCATGGAGATTTCTACTGCACAGATAATGAAGATTGACAAAAAGTCAACTGTATCTTTAGAATATCTATGTAATAATATCATTTTTTTAGAAGCTATATAATAATCATGTTTTGCATGTTAATTACTCCTACGGTGATTATTGGAATCAAAATATCAAATGACGTGTAAAAATATTCCTTTTTGTCAAGTATCGCTCTTTTTTCACCCTGTAAAACTTTTTTTTAATTGAACCCTGTAAGGTAACCGACAAGGAAACCCCTGGACTGGACAGCAAATAAAGAGATTTATATTAATTGTGTAAGTAAACAAACACGGAGGTCCCATTATTACGTAAGCAAATATACCCACGTTGTTTTCAAATCTTTCCAACGGGTAACAATATTTAGAATATTTCTAACACCTCTCTATTGGGTAAGCAAACAATCCCACAAGACTGAAGCCTGTTTTACTGGGTAAACTAATGTACTCACTCATTTCCACTGATACTGGATATGCAAGCATAATTAAAGGCCCCAAAAACCTCCTTATTGGGCAATTAAACATACTGGGACGCCTCAATAACCAATGTATTGGATAAGCAAACAAATTTAACCGTGTCTCTCGAAAACTTTCCATTAAGAAAATTTACTTGGTCTAGGAAAACAATATGATATAGTAAAGAGACCTCAAAGGAGAGAAGAGTAAAAAAAGATGCTCTGTCAATACAGATGGTCTTATTACCTAAAAAAAAAAAATACAGTTGGCCTAGAAAACTGTAGTAGAGAAATCTAGAAGTATACTCGGGCAATACCACTCCAAACATATGCCTTGGTGCCTTACCCAATTTTTAATTCAGATAGTACGAAGTTCTAAATCAAACACTCAACTACTCGAGCAACAACTCAGATTCTACAGCTTCTTTTATTGGTCAAGTATATTTACTTGGAGGTCCTTAGAACCACTATTGGATAAGCAAACAAATGTACCCATGTCTCTAAAATTTGTCTATTAAGAAAATCCACTCGGTCTAGAAAACCAATATGATATGGATCATATCGTACGAAGCCTCTAACCAAAAATACTCGGAGGTCCTTAACTTGCAATTATGGCAGAGAAACCTCAAAGAAAGAAAAAATATGTTAACTCAATAACATTTCAGGCTTTAGCTGTCTCAGATTGTACAGCCTATTCTGGTCTAATGAACAATTATGGTAGAGAAACCTCACAGAAAGAAAAAGGTATATTAACCCAATAACATTTCAGGCTTGAGCTGTCTCAGATTGTACTGCCTATTTACATATTAACCCAATAACATTTCAAGCTGTCAAAAGCATGAAATGGTGAAGCATTCTTATGTAAACCATCCCAGTCGTATGAACTAGTCCAAAATTTTGAATAAAAGAAGTAACAAAAACTAAATCACAATTATACTGTTGAAACCTCAAAAGACAAGTATATTATGATATAAATTAATCGGGCTGCACTTGACATACATAATTCAAATTAAGCTACAACAGTAATAATACATGTTGAGATGCATCATGAAACCATACAAATATTGTTCATGAAACCCTAAAATAAAAAAGACACTCATTCTAAAACTCTAAATAAATTAATTTAAGAAACAAAAAGAAAAAAAAAAATGAAAAGTGGGTCTGTTCGGTTGAAGACCCCACGGCTTTATCAAATCACTGCAAGAACATAGAAAACGTAAAAATCACTTTAAAAGGGAAGAAACTCTTGCATGTCCAACTCATCAAGACTTCATAATCTAATCAAAATCTAATTCAGCTCTACAAACCAAAAACAGGCATGTATTAAGAGGGGAAAATAATTTAACAACACATGTAACATATGCGATCAGTACTGACGCCAGCATACCAGTGGTTGATAAATAAAACTTGTTAACACACAACATAAAGTTTATAAAAAAAACAAAAGGAAACATACCTCAGCATCATCAGCCCCGCCAGTCTTGGCTGAGTCCCTACCCTCCTCTACAAAGACCAAAAGAAACAACTCAGCTCAACAAAACACTAGAAAATTTGTGACATCATTTAGGAATAGAAATACTACACTTAAAAGTGTTCATAGGACAACAGCATAATCAGAAAAGCGTGCTGCAATTGGTGACTAATTTAGAGGTAAGGCACATATTTATCATTTTAGAATAACAGTAAGCATTCGGTGTGCTTTTGTTGGAGAAAAAAAAAGTAACTAACAATAATATCTTGTAAATAACATTGGGGCAGAAATAGAGCAAAAAATGTGTCCTTTATTTATATAAAAGAGAGTCCAAATTTCATTTATCCCCTACAAAAGACAATGGTTGATATAAATGACAACTCTCTTATTACATAAAGGGGTCAAAGTTTCATCTGTCCCCATACAAAAAAGAATAATTCATGCTAAGTATGAAATGTCTAATATGTCCAGGATACAAGACAAATGAGAAATGCCGTACATATCACACTTTTGCTTGTTTACAAAGATTTCATACATGATACATTGCCCCTCTTTTAAATCCTTAAAGTAAATAATTTTCTATCTTTTTTGTGTGTTTTACAGGAGTGTGTTTTACTTTTACAGGAACATCCAGGATACTTCTGACTATTTTAGGATCCACAACAATTACAAAATTAAAGGTATTGTTACTCAAATTTAATAGAATGGTCTCTAAAACCCAAACCTTCATCAAACCTATAATAACGAATCATAGCCATCCATCCTCTTTTTAGTTACAAGTCCCAAAACTCCATCCTATCTCATGCACTAACAAACCCTCTTTAGTCCAGCACTCAACTAGAACCTGACTCATATATATTGTTTAATAGCTTCTCTTACTATTCTATTGCATATCCTCCCGCTGCAAAATTGGGTGTACTTGTTACAAGAAAGGTTAGGATCACATACCTCCATCCTCTGGGATGTCAGAAGTCCACAAAGTGAGGTTGTCCCTGAGAAGTTGCATGATCAATGTGCTATCCTTGTAAGACTCCTCGCTCAGTGAATCCAACTCTGAGATAGCTTCATCAAATGCCTGCTTTGCCAGGTGGCATGCCCTGGTTGATCAATTAAATAAGTATCAGAAGCAGTAAGGTAATCATGATATAACCTTAATCACCCCAGCATTTTAGTCATTAAAATCCACTAAAACAGAAGAAAAGAACATAGCGTCCAAAAGGGTCTAAAATACCCTAGAGAACTTGAGAATATCAAAACCTCCTCACCTCACAAATCCAAAAGAGCAATTGTACTGGGAATGCTTAATATATTTTGCAAAGGATCTGAAGTAATTTTCCTTTTTGATAAAACAACCAGAGTTACAGAGCTATTTAAAAGAAAAGAGGAGAGATATATCTATACTTCTCAGGGGAGTTCATGATCTCGTAGTAGAACACAGAAAAGTTCAAAGCCAAGCCAAGACGAATTGGGTGAGTTGGTGACAGCTCAGCTTCAGCTGTGGTGGTTGCGGCCTACATTTTTCAGTGGAAACAAGGGTTAGTGTTTTGTATAAAATAATTTGTATTTAAAAAGAAGGGATGAACAATGGATATGACGGACAATGCCGCATATATTCATCATTTCAATATACTCAACAATTTAGCGAGGGCTTCAAATTGCCTTCTTATGGATTTGCAAACTGTGTAAGAAAGCAAATGATAAGTGATAATTGTATAATGATAACACTTAACCACACACTGTTCATAATTATGTAAACATAAGAGCCAACCAAAAAGAGTCACAAGATTATGTACCTCATAAGCTTTAAGAGATTGGTCTCCGGCCTCCTTTTTCTCATTTGCAGACTTGAACTCGGCAAGGTAACGGTAATAGTCTCCCTTCCTGCACCACCATCACAAAATTTTATAAAACAGTCTCAAAGCACCACCAAGTAACTGTGATGAGAATTTATGAGCACTGATGTCCCATACTTTTGAACAGTTCATCAATCTCTCATGTTTGTCTAATACTTCAATTTGATTATAAAAATAAATTTCAAATACATGTCAGATCGTGTCCTTGTTAAGTTTCTAGCATAGCAACTCTCCGTATACAGCATAAAAATTGTAATCAAATTTGCATGTCCAAATATTTTGAATGTCCTAACTCTTTAAAAATGAAACAGTTCCCAGTCACAGGTTTACGCGTCTATAGTGAGTTACTTATAAACGACAACCAGTACAGTACAAAAACAGGCAATAATTAAAAGAAACAAACCCACATCTTATAGTAGAAGACGGATGACTCTCCAGCAGTGGCAGAAGGAATGAGGTGGCCATCAAGCACGGCCATGATGTCATTACAGATGCCAGTGAGCTCAGTCTCAACCTTGTGGCGGTACTCGTTAATGCGCTTGACATGGGTCTCATTGCCCTTGGCCTCTTCCTTCTGCTCGATTGATGAGAGGATGCGCCAAGAGGCACGCCTTGAGCCAATCACATTTTTGTATCCAACTGATAATAGATTTCTCTCCTCCACTGTAAGCTCGACATCAAGTTTGGCCACATTCTTCATCGCCTCCACCATCTCTGAAGATGATAAGATAGGTGTGGTAGTATATTAGTCAGATCTTTAAATTTGGTTTTCATTTCCTCTTTTATTCTCTGTTTTTTTTTTTTTGCCAATGTATACTTCTTTAATCGTTACTGAGGCTAGCTTCAGGGCATCCATGACGTTAAGGAAATAAGTACATAACAAAACCAAAGATATATGACTTTTCAATATATATAAAAGAAACCCATTTGTAATAATTACCAACTACTTCAGTATAAGAGCTTTGATTAAGTAATTATTTTCAAAAAGTTTATCTATTCAAATGGAGTATCAAGGCTAGGCAAGAATTCAATAAGGCTCCAGAAGCAATTTCAAGACAAAACATATGAACAGATGGATCATTATATCTGCCATCTATATAAAAGAAAGGTTTTGTACACAAGACTATTAAGCGGATGTTATTTTAATATTTCAATTTGTTTTAACTTATTTTAACAACTCTTTGTCTAGCTGAGATCTTAGGTGAGGACAAAGTGTAACTTGAGGCCTAATCAATAGGGCTAAATAAATAAATAAAATTTCAGAAAACATTTTAGAGAGATTGCCTCCCCAAACAATATGTTAAAAAGTTTTCTTTTGAATAATGTATAAACCAAATTTAACTTGGGTCATGTTTTTTTTTAGCTTCCAAACAAGACTTAGACATGTACTTCATGAGTACAGAAATTAAAATCTATAACATTACCAGTACAATTACCACACTGTGTATTCACTAAATATGTCAACGTTGTGTATAAATAGGTAATAGAATAGTTTCAGGCTTTTGTTTCTCGGTTAATAGTGCAGAAAAAGGCAGTGCCTCTAAACTCTATGTCTTTGTGGTAAGCGAGTGTCTGTTTGACTGGTTATTAGGAAAAGTCAAAAGATCAGAGTTTGCCTGGGCTTGGAAAACAGTTTCCAGCATAAAAACCCTGTAGCATCTTTGCCAAATAAGCTTATTACCACAGCAATACAAGTGCTGGAGCAGAAAGAAAACAAAGTTTTTCTGAAGATATAGTGATAAAGTATAGGGTATTACCTTAATCTACTACAGGGACGTGAATCTATACAGTTAAAGCGTCATTTATTGCTCACTAGGTTTTATTCATACAAATAACACAAAAAAAAAGGCATCGGAAAGGTTGCTATCGCAAAATCCAAACTTTGTAGGATACAATAAAAAAAAAACTCGAAATCGCAAGAAATTAGTAGATCATAGAGAAATAGAGAGACAAAGGGGAAGACAGTACCATCGTAGCGCTCGGCTTGCTCAGCAAGCTTGGCGATGTAAACGAAGTTCTCTCTGGACGACATGGCGAGATCTCGATCGGATCTAACTGGTCACTCCGTTTAAATTTCTTCTCTTTTTCTCGGTTTTTTTCTCTTTCTGTGGAGACAGGACAATGAAAGGGGGCGAATTAAAAAGGATAAAAAGCAAAGATGAAAAGGTGCTAACAACTAGCTGAACTTGGTGTATTCCAGAATGTCAGGTTCAAAATATAAAACTTTTTTTTTTTTTTTGAGGAGAATATAAAACTTGCTACAAGTTATGAGGTGATGTTATATTGTTATAACTGATGTTGTATTGTTAGTGTAAATGTATTTCGTTGGAATTTAATAATTACATTTTATAATGATAAGATAAAGCATGTATTTTATTTTATGCATGAATCAATAATTGTAGTACTTTTCAATACAAAACATGTGAGTTTTCTTATTTTGTTTTGTGATTTGTGCTTTATTCGAAATTGCAAATTATTTCAAGTTTGTTTTATTAGTATCATAGGAAGTCGTACAGTGGTTAAAATATCAAAATAAATATTGATATTATTGTCTTCTCAGTCTAAAAATCTTAATATATTTTTAATACTAAAATTTAGTAGATATCTCTGGTCTGTTACGGTATCGTACTCTATGCACCAGGTGCATGTGCCTTTAGAGAGGAGAAGCGGATTTCTTGCCCTGCCAGTACGGATAGCCTTGCAAAAAAGTATTCGCTGCGGCGGCATCTTAAAATAGGGTACAATGAGATGCGGGAAAATCACTACCATTGGATTTGAAATATGTTCCGAAGGGAGGGGGCTTTTCGCTAATTTCAGCCCTTGAAACGAGATCCGTAATAATCATTTTGTCTATTTTGTTTCCGACTCCAAAAAGAAAAGAAAAAAAAATGCCGTTCGAGGTTGGACTAATTGGATCAATTGTTATTTACTTATTTAATCTAACCATGATTTGTTAAAAAAAAACCATATTTTTTATTGTAATACGCACTGAAAAATAAAACAATAAAAATGTGTTATTCATAGTTCGGAGGCATTCTAAATTTTTTGTATGTATGATTTTCTATATAATTTAGAGTAGAATGTTATAGGTACTGTAAAATTGATCCATATTCACAACATGAAAATTTCATATTATTCTTAGTTTGAAAATTTGATTCCGTCCCTACATAGTCCTCTTAATAAATAAAATATCTCTCTTTGAACTATGGATACATAATTCCAGAATTTTCTTTTATTTGAGTTGTAATTGAAACAATTGGATTCCATCAAAAAAAAAAAGACAAATTCTTCTATGGACATAAGGACCTATTTGTAAAATAAACATATTTTCATTTTCAAAGTTCAAACAGTCGATCCGACCGTTCAACATTATCTCCATATTAAAATGTACTTGGAGGTCAAATTTTACATTTTTTTTGAATTTTTTTACTATTTATTAAGTATTTTACAAAATTCAATGGTCTGAATTTGACTAGTTTTTGTAAAATATTTAATAAATAGTAAAAAAATTCAAAAAAATGTAAAATTTGACCTCCAAGTACATTTTAATATGGAGATAATGTTGAACGGTCGATCGACTGTTTGAACTTTGAAAATTCAAAATATGTTCATTTTACAAATAAGTCCTTATGTCATCACTCAAAAAAAAAATATATAAGATTTTATGAAGCCCATTTCTCAAGACATCCAAAATTAATTAAACCAATAGAGAGGGGGAAATGGGCAAATGACGGGTTTACATGCTTCTCCAGCCGCACTATCATCCAATCAGAAATGGGTTTTCAGATTTTTCTCATTGGATCAGAGCTGATGTGTCAGTGTGTCGCCGTAGAAAATTCTTTCCCAAAAAAGTATTTTTTTAAAGAAGTGAGAAATATAAAATTAGGATGTGATTTGAAAGGAATCAGAGTAGGTCCGATGCCCATCGGACCTACCTTGGTTCGATGGGTGTGATGACCATTATCTGCATCAAGATTCGTGTACTCTGTATCAAAATCCGTGCAAATATGTATCAATTTCCGTGAACATAGATCTTGATGCTAATCGTACGGTTCTAGAGCTAATTGAACCTAAATGCAGGTCCGATGCCCATCGAAGCTACTCCTATCTCGATTTGAAAGGGTTTGAGAAGTCTGACCATTATACCCCATGAACAAAGAAATCGTTTACTTTGCTATCTTGCTGTGCTGGAGTTGACAGACGTGCTATCGAATTGAATGTTTCAACAAAATAGGATCTTATCTTTTTGTTCACATTTCCGAAATTATTTTTATAAACCATAATTAAAAAATTAATTTTTAGAAAACCAATGATTACTTTTTTTTTTTTACAAAAATCATCAGAACCAAAAATGCTATTTTAGTTCCGAATTTTTTTTTTTTGAGACTGAAATGGTATTTCGGTCCCGACTAGTTCCACAGTTTTTCATAACTTCTTTTTTAAAACTAGTCGGGACCGAAATAACATTTCGGTTCAAAAAAAAAAAATTTTGAGACCGAAATGGCATTTCGGTTCTTATGGTTTTTGTATAAAAAAAGTAATCATGTTGGTTTCCTAAAAATCAATTTTTTAATTATGGTTTATAAAAAAAATTCCACATTTCCCCTTCTTCAAGTCAGACAAAATAGAAAATACAAAAAATAAAAACAAAAGTACAGATATGAGCAAGTTAAATTTCCATTACTAATTTTTTTTCCTAAAAAAATAAAAATAAATAAGAAGTCTGCAATTGTCAGAGTTCATGAACCAATTGGATGTTGCCAATTGTCAGCGTCATTTTCAAATTTCAAACTCTTCATGTATGCTCAGTTTTCTGAATCTCAACAGGTCTTCTTTTTAGATATTAAAAATTGCACGCAAGCATAGAAATTTAGGCAATATTACTTTTTTATTTTTTATTTTTATTGTTATAGCTGTCATGTTGCTCGATCGTTCATTTAGTTTTAGCTAACTTTAACGGGTATGTTTGGTTGTAAAATATGAATAGCTAGAATAGTCAAATAAAGAATAGCTATTATTTATCTTATTAGAATAGCCAAGTCTCAAAACTCTAAATAATAGCATATTCTAATAAGACAAAAAGTTTGAATTCATTATTCTAACTATTCTCGTGTCAAGTGTCTTTTTACTCTTCTATTTACTTTACATACACTTGCTTAGTTTAAGTTTTTTTATTTCCACCAAGAACAACTTACGTACACGTTAAATATATATTTGTAGTGAATATCAAACCATATAAGGTTAAAATTTTAAAAAACCTCATATTCACCCCCTCTAGGTGCCATTAGGGACAACATAAATCAGGGTCGTTTTTAGCCTGATCAATTACCAAAATACTAATTGGATAATGAAATGGGATTACGAAAAACACTAATTGGATAAAGAATAAAAGAAAGCAAGCAAAAATAGAATAAAGAGCATTTTTTATTGATCTTTGTATAATAAAGCCAGGCAATAGGCATGGGCATGACATAGGGGTGTCAATGGGTACGATACGGGTAGGGTGGAACCATTTTTATACCCATACCCACTAAGAATTGATCTACCCATACCTTACCCATACTCGTTAAGAATTTGTCTTACCCTACCCTACCCATACCCGTTATGATTAACGGGTAACAAAACGGTAGTGGGTGAATAATGAAAATACTAATATAATTGTTTTACTATTTTTACAAATAAACCATCTAAATTCATCACGTCATACACCATCACAATTACTAATATAAAAATGAAAATACAAATATGCAATCAATTCTAACTAATATTTTTTTATAAAGCAAAAATAAAATAAAATCACAAATATCTCTTCTAACAAATTCAATTCGTTAACTAAATAACAAAACATTCAAATAAAAAAGTAATATGTTTAACATAATATTCTTCTTATAACAAATGCATACATTTTCTCCAGCATTAATATAGCAATATGGAAAATAGGGAAATAAATAAATTGAATATAATATTGATATATCTACTTTATTTCATATAATTACCCGTTACCCAACGGGTACGAAATAATCTTTACCCGTACCCATACCCGTTTATCTAATGAAAAAAATCTTTACCCATACCCATACCCAATAAGCTAACGAAAAAAAAAACTTACCCATACCCGTCTTATCGAATACGATACGGGTAGGGTAAACGGCTAAACGGGTGCCATTGACACCCCTAGCATGACATGTATGTTGACCCCTGCGAGGCTGGGCTTGAAATCGCTATACTGGGCTTATCCAAGGGGCCCAAGGGCCGAGGTCATTCGGTTGATTTCGAACTTTTCATTTTCCCCTTTTATTTACATAAAATAATTGAAAAAATTGGTTATTTGCCGCTCCAAAACCTTCTAATTCTAAAAATATCATCCCGAAATTTGAAATTGTAAAAATGACACTCTAAACTTCATTAATTCCTAATTTTGTCATTTATATTGTATTCTTATGCTTTTTTTTACTAAAAATTAACTGAAAATTACTGTTTTGGCAAATAACCTTGAAATTGTATGAAGGGTATAATCGGAAATACATAAATACGTATACCAAAATAGTATTTTTCAGTTAATTTTTAATAAAAAAAGCATAAGAATATAGTACAAATGACAAAATTAGAAATTAATGAAGTTTAGAGTGATATTTTTACAATTTCAAATTTCAGAATGGCATTTTTAAAATTAGAAAATTTTGGAGCGGCAAATAACCAATTTCCTCATAATAATTAGTTGGTACACCTGTAAAAATATATTGCAAAAGCCAGATTTTCACAAGTCGTTCGGTTGACATGTCCTTGTCATAACCGTGGTTCTCCCTCTTAAAAATATTAAACGTCGCTTTAGAGTGGAAGTCACAAAAAAAAACTTGTACCAATAAAAATCAACTTTTTACAATGTTCAGGGAAACTATTCAACTAGATCAAATTACAATACAGTAACACACCACAAATTCTCCAACTAACAGAAACAAACATATGTACAAATATTACTAATTTTAATTGTACATAAATGTTTACATAATTGAGCAGGCGTTAGGGTTATCATCACTGAAAAGAGAGTGAGTCCTATCACCGTCTAAATGCGTGGGTGCCGCACCAAGGTTGTACCCAGGCAACTGATAGTCGTCATATCCATGCACACGATAATTGTACGAGTTCAGGTCGCCATTGATCACCTTGCGGTGTGCTGGTACGGCCTGGTACTGGTAATAGTACTCAGGGTGGTGAGCATGGTGCGCTGGGTTGTAGGGATATGGGCACAGCACAGCCCTCTTCCCACTTTTCCTAACAGTCTTCAGGATCTTTTTCTGATCAATCGATCCTGTTACCCTCACCTTCTGATTGCTTCTATCTACATCCACCTGATGTACTCCTGTAATTAATGAGAAAGTTTTGCAATTCTCGGCTGAGTAAACAAAATCAAACTATAAATGTGCATGGAAAAGGTGACCCTTATAATTACCAGTTTACTGTTTACAGCTCTCTCTGGTCGAGTGGGAAAAATGGCACGGCGGAGCCGGTTTCGTCACGAAACGGCACAGCACGCGTGCCAATTACGTGCCGTGACTCGCGTGTCCCGTGCCGTGACTATTCACGTGAAAGATTTAGTTATGGCACAGCACAGCACGTAGTCACGCGAGTCACGTGCAATTAGGACTATTAGATATTGATTTAATTGTGAATCTTGAATAAACTAACAGAAATTATAATTAAATGGTCACGCGAGTTACACGGGTCACGTATGGTCACGGCACGTTTAGGCACGGTGTGACTCACGTGGCGTGACCATTTGCGTGTTGTGACCACCCCTTGACATTTTGGTCACGGCACGGCACGGCACGTGAAAAATTAACTTGATCACGGCACGGCACAACACGAGATCAAAGTCACGGCGTGTTAGTCGCGTCATGGCACGGCACGTTATTTCCACTCTACTCTCTGGTACTGAAATCAAATATGTCAACCTAATCAACCCTGAACATACCTTTCAGCTTTATCAGGGATTTCCTTATTTTGCTCTCGCATTCTGCGCAATCAATACTCACCGAAACTTCGATAGCCTGCATGTTAGTCATGAAATTTAGATCATAACAAAAACCAATTAAGAGAAATATAAATTTTGTGAGACAAAAAAGTTTAGGGGGTTACAGTCATGGGGAATCCTGCTCTCTCTGTTATCCTTTCTATCACTTTGTGAGTGAGTCACTTTAGTCTCTAGGAATGATTATTGGAACTAATTAATACAATATATATACACCAAGGAAGATACGGAATCTAGTAGTGGAAATTTAAAAGTCGGACAAGAAACTAATTAAATATTTGGGCCTAGGTCAATGCGGTCAACAAAATAATTACAAGAAAATGTTTTGCAGTTATATCCTCAATACTTTTGCATTTTCCAACTATATCACTTGCTATCATTATCTTAATTTACCTGTGAGCACTTGGCAATTTGAATTGTTCTTTTAATTTTTGTGTAAAGCTAAAATTTATTGACTCTACATCCCTGGTATTATGAGAGTTTCTAATCTGATGTGGCAGTTTCTAATTCAGTTTCAGAGATGAGAGAGTTTCTTATTTAGAAACTATACATTAAAATTTCTTATTAAGAAACTGTTTATAAACTCCATGTGGCCAAATAATTGGCTCAAATTATTTTTTCTTATTAATTTATTGCTGACGTGGCTTAATAGAAACTCTAAAATTAATTTCAGGGATGTGAGAGTTAGAAACATTAGAGACCTCAATTTCTAAAAAGTAGTTAACAGTTATTTAGAAACTCATTTGAGTTGCTGGGATGTAGATGCTCTTAGAAACTATGCAGAAATTTTTTTTATTAAGAAACTATTTATAAACTCCACGCTGGCCAAATAATTGACTCAAATTATTTCTCATTTTTAATTTATTGCTGACGTGGCTTAATAGAAACTCTAAAATTAATTTAAGAGATGTGAGAGTTAGAAACTTTAGATACCTCAATTTCTAAAAAGTGGTTAACAATTATTTAGAAACTCATTTGAGTTGCTGGGATGTAGATGCTCTGAGAAAACAACAATATCAATATTTATAAACTATTTATTAATGTTAATCTATAATTAAATGATGACAGGTCTTTTCTGAAAAAAAGAAGAAAAAATATTACATCATATTAAAGCCGTTGAGGACTGTATTCCTTTTTTTTTTTTTAAACAGATTAAAAGAATCTTCAATTACATAAGCAAACTATCTTGAAAATCATATTTTTGTTCATCTTCATCAAAGGAACCTTCCGCCCACTTCCTTTGCAAATCAAACTAAAATTCCAACGAGTATATAATTAAGAGTGAGGCTATGGTGCTATACATAGCACCAATGGCTAGTGTACTACGGCTCAATATGGTACTTTTTAAAATCCTAACGGTCGATCCGACCGTTCAATGTGATAACCATATGAATATGTACTTGCAAACTAAATTTTATATTTTTTCGAATTTTTTTACTATTTTTTCAGATAGGTAGAAAAATCAGTGTTTTTTGAAAATTCTGGACCATCAAAATTCTACCTATCTGAAAAAATAGTAAAAAAATTCGAAAAAATATAAAATTTAGTTTGCAAGTACATATTCATATGGTTATCACATTGAACGGTCGGATCGACCGTTAGGATTTTAAAAAGTACCATATTGAGCCGTAGTACACTAGCCATCCGTGCTATACATAGCACCATAGCCTCACTCTATAATTAAACTGCTTCGACGTCGATTGGTAGAACAAACATGACGCAATTTGCATTGCATCAACACGGGTATGTGTTCCCACTAGCTGCTTTCCTCAACTTGGAGGATAAGTACGAATTCAACTTGGGAGGATAAGTATGAATTTTTGTTTATAAATCATAATTAAAAATTTTTTTTTTACGAAACCAACATGATTAGTTTTTTTTTTACAAAAATCATAAGAACTGAAATGGCATTTCAGTCCGTTATTTTTTTTTTATTCCGGACCGAAATGGCATTTCGGTCCGGTCCCCTTTTTGAATTTTCTGTAACGGCTCATATGAAAACTTGTGAAACTAGTACCACAGAAAATTCAAAAAGGGAACCGGACCGAAATGACATTTCGGTCCGGAATAAAAAAAAATAACGGATCGAAATGACATTTCGGTTCTTATGTTTTTTGAAAAAAAGAAGTAATCATGTTGGTTTCGTAAAAAAAAAAAAATTTAATTATGGTTTATACAAAAATTTGGGATAAATACACTTAAAGAAAAATTTATGAGGAAGATAAATTATATAAACACTTTAAGAAAAATAAAAATTTAATTAAGTTTCTATATACATGATTAAAAATTCTGAAATTATAGAGGTGACTGAGAACTCCCTGAGTTATAAATAGATCTTCTCCTGGTTTACGGTCGACCTTTATTATATTCTGAAAGCCTGAATCCATATAAATGGCTTGGTAATAAGAATGGGGCTAAGGTAATATGCATTATGAATTGATATTTTTGTTTTAAAAGTTCAAACAGTCAATCTAAATTGTTCAACATGATCTTTATGAAGATGTATTTGGAGACTAAATTTAACATTTTTTTGGCATTTTTAACTATTTTTCAGATAGATACAAAATCACTTTGGATGGTCCATAATCTTTATGTTAAGTGATTATTTATCTGTCTAAAATAATAATAAGAAACTTTCAAAAAAAATGTAAAATGTTTTGAAATATATTTTCATATGAATATTATGTTGAGTGTTTCGGATCGATTGTTTGAATTATAAAAACAGAAAAATAAGTTTATAATATGAACCGCTAGTAATATACATATCATCTTAACCTCACTAATAACAATTACAAAACCCTACTTTTATCACCAAGAACTTTAATTATCTATCTCCATTCCATTATTAAGCATGTTAGGTGTCCGATTCACCAACGGTTACGATTGAAAGATGAAATTTCGGATTTAATCTCAGCTCTCCAATCACATAATTTGTCTTCTTTTGATTAAATACATATGTTTTATGTGTAGAAGTCTAAATTTAGTTAAAAACATACTCACCACACGTACTACCACATGATACGTTACAAGTAATACCAAGAATTGAGCAAATGAAATTAGCATTAAATATTTATTACCATATCTCTCTCCAGTTTTAATTGGTGCATAAAAAGATTAATTTCCAATTTAGACATATCTCATTTCCGAATTTCCTACCTCTTATTTATTTTTGAAAGAGAACAAAAAAAAACATATTATTGATTTATTCTCTAGCAGCTTTCCACATTTTATTTAATTGAATTATAATGCAAAATTTGTGTATGCACTGACATGCAAAGAATGCTGTTGTATTAAAACAGTCATTTGTTGTTGTTTCTTTTATTATTATTTATTATTTGTCTCTCTATGTTAAATCTTATAATATGTCCCGTTGCAACGCACAGGTACGATACTAGTATCGTCGTTATTGTTGTTGAAAAAATTAAGGCTATAATAAAATAGGGGGAATTTCATGTATACCCCTCAAATAAATAGTAAATTAGGGATTACAAAACAAGCAGTGTTCTATCAAGTCTCCTTGGTCACAAATTGATTTTGAATCCTTGGAGCAGCTTGTGACTTGTCAGTAGTATATGAAGAAGTTTCTCATTTTGTGTAGTTACTATGATTGTAGAAAAATATTTATAATTTAATTTATTAATTTATCATATTTAGTGCATTAATTCTACGGTATTAATTCATCTTTCAAGGTACTTGAAAACCTATCTTATTTCAAGGTGTGCATCTCAGTTGAAGATTTAAATTCAAATTTAATGTACATCAATTACTCAAAAAAATATTTGAAAAGATTTTTTGTTACAAAATATTTCTAATAAGTTGTGATCTTTCCTCTTCTGAGGCGTTTTCTTTAACACAGAATTTTCATATTAGATCACAAATTCAAACAGTTAAAACCAGTCCACTTCACGAGTGATATGTTTACATGTCAAATTTTTAGTTTTTCTAATTAATTTAGTATAAAGTCAAGCGGTAAAAAGAAATTTATAAGTTCATTTTAATGCGTTCATTTTTCATTATTTTTTTACCGCTTGATTTTATACTAAATTAATTTAAATTTTTTAAAAATTGATATGCGAAAACATCACTCGAGAAGTATATCGGCTTCAACAATTTGAATATATCGTTTATAGTCAATCTGATAGATTTTGAAGTTAACCTTATCAAGAGACTGGTGAGTTTGAGAACACCGGAAATAAATTTGTTGTTATTCCGATCTCAACCGTTCAAGCTTTTCTATGCGCAAATCTCAAAGAAGTAAAATTTTCATACACGAATCTCAATAAAAAAATCAACCGTTGGTATCGGAATAACAGGTTCCTGGGTTATTCCTTGGAATAACAGTAGATTTATTTCTGAGAACACCTAAGTCTACTCTATAAAATGTTTTAAAGCAACAATTAACATTGAATAGGGCTGTAAACGGATATGGATATCCGTCCGGATATCCGCTGGACGGATATCCGCTTCGAATCCGCTTATTATCCGAATTCGGATTTAAACGGATACAGATATCCCGGATATGGATACGGATATTTTTTGCATAGGGAAATTTGATACGGATACGGATACGGATAATTCTTTGAAAGTATAAACGGAGCGGATATCTGCACTATCCGGATCTGAAATTTCAACTTCTCCGCTTCGCTGTAACTTAACTTGCAACGGTTAATATTCCCTAACTCCTCTTCATTCCTATATCTTCTCCATTTCTTTACCTTTTTTTAATTTACTTTTGTTTATCTTAATTGTTTTTAATTGTTTTTAATTTAGTATTTGTACTTAAAGTTCATATGACTCAATTATCCAACAATTATTCGTTTCGTAACCGTATTGAATCCGTATCCGTGGATTATCCGCTCCGTATTCGTATCCGTTTAAGACGGATTTGGTTTTGAATTTTGATTTCCGTTTACTATCCGTATCCGTATCCGTATCCACTCATTGAAAAACGGATACGGATTTGGTATCAGCATTATCCGCTCCGTTTACACCAATTTCAATAAAAATAACTACTGGTTTTGCACAAGTCATCCAACTGATGACGCTACTAGAAAAGGAATTTAATGAAATAAATTGCAGTCTATTGGAGTACTTAAGTACTAAATTTAGTAATTGGTGGAAAGGAATCATAGTAAATACCACTTGATTTGATGGGTATATATTTTAATTTGAAGATACTTAGATTGCCTCTCTCCTAAGCAAGCAAACTTGATTGGCAAGACAAATTACACCAGATTATGTTAAATTAATGAATCTTGTATGAATTGCTCAAGATAAAATATATTGTAAGTGTGGTTAGAATTATTGTTACTTTCACAAAATAGAACAGTTGTTTAATCTTCTTCGTGAAATAAACGAATACTAGACAAACTTAGTACTTCCGAGATTTTTATTTTTACCCAAAAAAAAAATTATTTTAATATAATTAACCAAGTTTCTGAAAAAATTATATTTGTACCCAAACCGTAAATATTATTTACGGTTTGAATTTTTTTTTTTAGAGAAAAATAGCTCAAATGGTGAAATGAAATATAACACAAAAAAATCGAATTGTTTTTTAAAATATTTGTTAGAAAATACGCTACGAATAGAGCCGATTTTGTGCTAAAATACGGTAAATTACAATAATTATGCTAAAATACGGTAAATGTACTAAAATGCTGAAATTACAATAATTATGTAGAATTATGCTAAAATACGGTAAATTACGCTATATTACGTATGAATTGGGATGATATTTTCACTGAAAAGGCGAAAAACGACGACGAAACTTTAAACGGCCATAAAACGACGCTCGAGTGTCTGATTTCAGCAAATTACTACTTTTCGGAAAGCTTGTGAAAATGCGCATGCCTCCGTACTGCTTTTGGCAATTTTTCAAATTCAGAATCGCCAAAAAATAAATAAAAGGGCCTCAAAACTTCAGTTGAAGTTTCCGATTAAGATTTTCATTTCTATTCTTCAATCTACGTAACTCAGTAAATTAGTTATCTAATGAACTTGTAGAATACCAATTTTTCTTATTTTTTGGAATTTTTTTACTATTTTTTATGATTTATGAAAGATGCCACAAAATCGGCCCAATTCATACGTAATTTAGCGTAATTTACCGTATTTTAGCATAATTCTACATAATTATTGTAATTTCAGCATTTTAGTAAATTTACCGTATTTTAGCATAATTATTGTAATTTACCGTATTTTAGCACAATATCGGCTCTATTCGTAGCGTATTTTCTAACAAATATTTTAAAAAACAATGAGATTTTTTGTGTTATATTTCATTTCAGCATTTGAGTTATTTTTCTCTAAAAAAAAAAAAAAAAAATTCAAACCGTAAATATTATTTACGGTTTGGGTACAAATATAATTTTTTCAGAAACTTGGTTAATTATATTAAAATAATTTTTTTTTTGGGTAAAAATAAAAATCTCGGCTAGTACTTAACGAACCATAACAAAAGTTATATTCGAATCAAAATAGCATCTAAAAAGTCAAAGATTGATTTTGAGTTATCTTTACACTTTAGAAAAATGTATATAAGAAAATAAGTGCATAAAGTGGTGTATAGGGAAACGAGCTGCTTGATATGAACAAGATATACAATAAGAGTAGCGTTAAAATGTACTATTGGTTTTGTGCTCTAATTATTCTTCATGTTTTTTTTCTCTGTTTTTAAAGTTTGAACAATCCATTCGAACCACTCAATATGATCTTCATATTGAAATGTGCTTGGAGATAAAATTTTATATTTTTTGAAAGTTTTCTACTATTTTTTTAAATAGGTACAAAATCACTGTTTTGGATGGTCCAGAATCTTCTTAAAACAGTGATTTTGTACATATCTAAAAAATTAGTAAAAAATTTCAAAAAATATAAAATTTGGTCTCCGAGAACATTTTAATACAAAGATCATGGTGAACGGTTCGGATTGACTGTTCAGACTTTGAAATAAAAATAAGTATGTCAAGCATAATTAGAGTACAAAACCAATGATGCATTTTAACCCAGCTGGTATAATAAAGAGTAAAATAGTTTGTGGTTCTTTTGTACTATTAATTAACTTTTCCTTTCTTTTTGGGCTTCCATTTGTTCTAATAGGGCTATGATTGTTTGAAACAAAAAAATATATATAGAAACATAGCAAGCAGAAAAAAAAAAAAAAAATTTGTATGGCATCAGAGAAATAAAAAACGACATGTTTATAACAAATAGCATCATAAAAAACATACAACAAACTTATTTTTCTTTTACCACAACGGTCTTAAGCAGTTAATAATTTTATTATTCTTACATAACACACTTGAAAAAAAGAATGATCATTCCATTTGTTTTGATGTGCTGAATGAAAAATATAAAAATTACGAGCATCATGTTTTCGAAATCTTATAGGCAGCCGAAATTTTTTTAGTTACCACAACATAAAATCAAAATTAAATAATTACTATCCGGCTCAAGCTTTTTCCAATCTTACCACCCACGCGGATCCAGTTCGCGCACCAAAATGGGTTGGTGCGCGGACTGGATTGGCGTACTAACTGGTGCGCAGACTGGGTTAGAGCACCAACTGTTCCGAAATTTTTCTGCTCTTCAGTGCGTTTCACCCCGTTTGAGCACCAATTTTGGTGCGCCAACCCAGTCTGCGCACCACTCCAATTTGGTGTTCGAACTGAGTCCACGTGGGTGGTAGGATTGAAAATAGTTTGCGCCGAGAGATAATAATTTAATTTCTATTTTTTACGGTGGTAACTAAAAAAATTTCGGTATAGGCAGTAACATAATTTTTTAAATAGAAAGGCAGCCATATTGTTCTTCGTTGATAATTACCGGCAGATTGATTAATTTATTGAAAATTAATCAGATCCATCAGATCATCATCAAATGGTTTAGAATTGAGTAAAAAGGACCTTTAAACTCGGCAAGACAATGGGCTGGATGCTGAGGGAAGCGTGCTCAATTTTTATTTTTTTTATTTTTATAAAACTATCATAAAAAAAATAAAAAATCCGAAACACAATTAATTGTTTAATTTTTTTTAGAAAAATTATCAATACCAAAAATCAAATTCGGTATCCAATTCTTATACCGAATATCATTTTTTGTATGTAACATTGCACAAATGCTACACCATTCAATCCGTTTCAAAGCCCAATAAAGCAATACTGAAATTAAATTTCGGCTTGAATTTCTCATACCGAAGTTCAATTTTGGTTTGCATTTAATAATTTTATATAATGCGTGGAACCATTCAATTGAACCAAAACCGAATTTGAAGTTCGCAACTAGAGATAGGAGTAGGTCCGATGGGCATCGGACCTAGAGTTAGGTTCAATTAGCTCTATCACCGTATGATTGGCATCAAGATCTATGTGCACGGAAATTGATACAGTCTTACACGTATTTTGATGCAGAGCATACGAATCTTGATGTAGATCGGATGGTCATCACACCCATCGAACCAAGGTAGGTCCGATGGGCATCGGACCTACTCTCATTCCTCGGAACTAATATCAAATGAGTGAGGACTATCCATCCCCAATTGCAACCCAATTGAACCAATATTGAATTGGGATCATTCAATACCGAATGTGAAGTTCGGAAAATTAGTTCTAATACCAAAATTGAAGTTTAGAATTGAGTTTCTAATTTTCTATGACAGCGGCAGGGAGAAGTAGAAAAGTAGAATGTTCATACCGAAATTGAATTTCGGAATTCAAAATTGGATACCAAAATTGGTTTTTAATATTGATGATTTTTCTAAGAAATTAAGCAAACAAGTTAGGTTTTAATTTTTTGAATAATTATATCCATCCCCACACTTTAGTCCTCCTCCTATCCACGCAGCTACAGTAAAGAAAGCTTGTACTATGATCTCCACTAATTATATAGTCTCATTTTTCAGTTTCTGCACTTGTTCCCGCGTCAACCTTTATAAGTATAAATACTTGAGAAATAACAGATTAATACTTGCAAAGTAAGATATTAATAGTTACATGCGTAACTTGATATGATGATCTTTTCGATCCAGTCCCCCAATGATTCCCGCGTCAACCTTCTTATAATGAAGTAGTGGGGATCTCGTATTCCCGCATCAACCTTCTTATAACAAAAATAGTTGATCTCATAGGTATAAATACTTCAATGCACAGGTACAATACTCGCAAAATAAGATATTAATAATTTGATGTGTAACTTAATATGATCAAACGTCTGAAGATTAAACTTTGTCCAGTGCCATATGTAAAAATAATTAAGTATTGCGGTCCCCCGTATAGTTATGACAATATTGATATTTTAAGAAACGTGTATGGTCCTCCTCTAGTCCCCTATTTAGTTTGAGTGGTCCTCCACAGATATTTATGGTGCGGGGACATTTTGAGAGATTTGGTTGGAGAGATAATTATTTATGTTAAAATACCTTTGTGTATAGATATAAATACTTCCATACCTATGTATAAATACTTTCGTTCATAGATATTAATATTTTAGAAATTGTGCAGGACGGTTTTCTAAATTAGTTATGAAAGTTATGTGTGGGGACAGTGCGAGACAGAGATACTTTGTAACTAAATAGATTGTCCAAAGTGAGCAAGAAAGAATTATATTCTGAGTTTCCATTCAAAGAAAGAAACTGTGATGATGATTCTCCTATGGCAAAATCTGGCATGACCCGAAGCACCCATCCTAATCCAAACCCAACCTAGCCAGGTTCTTTTTAGAAGTCAACGGCCCAAAACCCGACTGAACCTGAACACAAACAACTTGTGAACTGAGCTGGCCCGACCCAATCGGACCCGACCCAGCCAATTTCCATCTCAATTTTAGATAGCTCTTGGTTTGTCAGTCCTTTGCTCGAGCGTTCATAGATATTAATACTTATATTGTTCCTGTTAAATTCAGTCGAGCTGCTACGTCCTTTACATTATTTAGTGGACTTTGATGCTTCATGTTAAATAGTCTTCTTTTATTAATGTTTTAGTGGCCTCATGATAGTTATGAAAAGTTAAGTGTGGAGATAATGCGGGGATAAAGATGCAGGAACAATTACCAGGATCCTAATTTCTTTATATTTTTTATGATGGTTTATAAAAAAAATTCGGTATCCTCCCGTACTATACTATGTCATTGTACACTGTACACAGTTTCAAGTAAGACGGTAGTTTTTTTTGGACCAATTGTAAATGCACAGAATCTTTAAGATTTGTGTATCATGAAGGTTAAAACGGACGGGACAGTGAGGGGGCGGAGGCCGAGGGAAAGGGCTTTGACAAGCAAGAATGAAATATAGGAGACGGTCAGGTCTTGATAGCATCTTAACGGAAGGTGGAGACGGAGGTGGATAAGAGGGTTGGGAGGATTGCAGTGGAGCAAACAACGGTAGAGTGGGAAAAATAGCACGGCAGAGCCGGCTCTGTCTCAGAACGGCACGGTTACAGTATGGAACGGAACAATCATTTTTAGAAACTTTGGCATGGCATGACACGTCATGTGAAAGATCTAGTCACGATACGACACGGCATATGCTCACACAAATCACATGTAATTAGGACCGTTAGATTTTGATCAAATAGTGAATCTTGAATAAACTAACTTAAATTATAATTAAATAGTCAGACAAGTCACATTTAGTCACAACACATTTGAACACAGCGTGAATCACGTGACATAACTATTCACATGCCGTGACCAATCCTTAAAATAAACGTTTTTCTACTGTAGACAACGGTCTCGCCAAATTAATGAAGTTAGAGACGGAACGGCGATGTGCATCGTGGTCTAATTCGATAATGGGAGAGGTTTCTCAGAGGTAGCGGGAGCTGCAGGAGAGATGGAAGGTGCGAGCGGCGAGGCGTGTCGGAGAAATGAAAGGATCTGTGCATTCCTGCTTGAGTGCTTGGGCGCGAGTGTTTCACCAGTTCGTTTCTCCGATTCGACCAGAGAAGAAAATGGAGCGGGGCCTCTGCTAGGAACATTTCAATTACAAATCCTGATAGGTATATTTCAATTCAATGGGAAAAGGATGATTTTAAATAGAAATTTACTGATGGAGCGAGCCATCATCTTCTTCTAAATATTGACTAGAAAAAAAAAAACTTGAAGAATATCATAAATTTCTCTCAATTTATTCCTTGTACTATTTTTATTAAGTGTTTGATAATTTCCTTTACAGGATTGAAATCCTCACACAAAAGGGTCTACACTTTTAGTCTGTAATTTTAGTTTGATATACAATTCTGGGTGGTATATATTTGATCCGTTGACAATACTTTCTGCGCTTGAAGTTTCTGTATTCTTCAATCGGACCACCTTGTTTCTATGAACAAATAAATCGAAAAATGAAGCAATATAACTACTAAATTAAAATCAAAGCCAGATGTATCAGTGCGTCTGTGCACAGATTCATATGATGCAATTTGGGAAGAACGATCAAAATCCAGGCTCTTGATCAAACAACCAAGTCTACTATGTCTTAATTAAAGGGATTGTTCAACAACCAACCAACAAAAAAAGGACAACTTAGCAAACCCACATAATAACTGCACATAAGATGACAGGGCCACAGATTACTCTCTCTGCATAAACCCGACTGCTTAAATATTTCCATTTCCAAGACAGAATACTAAGAAACCAAAAATCGTATCTTACTTCTAACCAGTGTTTTGCATGCCAGCAGCAATACCCTTCATGGTCAAGATCAAGGTATCCTCAAGACCAGGTGCATACTCACTGGTAGGGTTGAGTTTGACCAACTCGGCAGGCTTGGCCGAAGCAGGATCAGAATCAGATGACTGCTGGGACAAAACAGACTTCTTCATGCTAGCAGACAGGGTCGCCATTTTATGGAATTTCGGGTCCCGGATCCTCTTCAGAGTGTAAGCTTGGCAGACATTCAGTGCTGTTGTGTAGGAGTCACGCAGTTTAAGCCTCTGCCTCAGGGTCGGGTCGCCCTCTAGTATTTCCTTGTGTCCTGCAATCTACTCAATTTGCACAAGAGGTTTATATTAGACTATAAGTAGGACGTACCTTCATGTAGGTGCTACATTTATATTTCCATGTGTTGATTGTTGGATTGCTTAAGGCATTCAAGTTACATGTAAATGTCAGATTAGAAATTATATATTTTTTTTTAATTTTGGGAATATGCAATGTGCATCCTCTCCTCGAGTTATATGTTGCCATACAAAGTGCTTTTCCAAAAGTATATAATAGCCCCATCTATTGTTTCTTTGTTTTGATAGAAGAAACCTACTTTCTTAAGGAAGATAAAAATATAAAAGAAATTTATTAACCAGCTCAATTCACCTGGAGCAGAAGTTTCTTGGTCTCGTCATAGTTAGCCCTCAGCCGCTCGCCAAATGGTCTCAAATCCTCAGAAACTAGCAGCCTATCATAAAGTGCCGCAATCCCGGGATCACCCTTTGCGAAAACCATCTCAATCAAATCCAAAGTGACTCTGAAGAATGGCCACTCATTATACATATCCTTGAGCATTTGCTCATTTCGAGGGTCCTTGTTAAGCACGTACTTGAATGCTCCACCAAAGCCGAGCCATACAGGAAGATGAAATCGTGTCTGGGTCCATGCAAATATCCATGGGATGGCACGGAGTGTCTCGATCCCACCACTCGGCTTTCTCTTGGAAGGTCGGCTTCCAATGTTCATTCTGCCGTACTCAGTCTCTGGAGTCGCCTACAAAAATTAAGTGCAGGGAAACATTATGATCTTGGTAGTTGAATGGTTAATTACCAGTATTGCAATTTATTACAACAGTCAAACGCACCAGTTGGGTTCATCTTGATCTGTTTATATTCATATTGTTGCATCTGGCCAGGATTGTACAATTCTTTTCTTAGTCTGTCTCATTAACTTCTTATTACAGTTTTATGACAGAAATGTTGCTCAAGGGATGTATTACTAGTATCAAGTGAGATTTTATAAGAAAAAACAAGCTGTATGCAGATTTGAATTCCTTGTTCCAGGCACCTGAGCCATACCAGATGACTCCAAGCCAACCAACCCAATAAACAAATTGTGTTGAAGTGAAAGAAAACACTCACCAGTCGGAAATACTCAACAAATCTTGGCTCCTGAAAGACAATTGACCTATACTCCTCGGTTGCCACGACCGCCATGTCATCCATCAACGCACGCCACTCAGGTTTCGGTGAAACTGGTGGGTGCATGCCATGCTCCAGTGTGGCAGCAGTGAAACGCTGCAGCGTTCTAAAGCAGAGGTGCTCCTCTCCAAATGAGTGCTCAATTACCTCCCCTTGTACGGTGACACGAAGCGATCCATGGATGGTGTCTGGAGGTTGGGAGAGAATGGCCAAGTGAGTGGGCCCACCTCCTCTGCCGACTGTACCACCACGGCCATGGAACATGGTTAGTTTCACCCCAAATTTTTGAGCTACCTTTATGAGATCCTCCTGAGATTTGTACATTTGCCATGCAGCTGAAAGACGACCCGCATCCTTGCCAGAGTCAGAGTACCTGAAATTTCCATTAGATTTATCTTAGATAAGGCTGTGTAGCTGCCAACTAAATGAAGTCCAGATATCTTCTGTTGGTCCAGTCATAAATTTGGTAAGGATATGCAATTTGCATTGATCAATTATATTTCAAAATTAATTCATTGCTTTCTGATATTTTTCTGTAACATCGAATATGGATAATGTAATATTACCCAATCATGACCTCCTGCTTTCCATTGATTCGTCTCATATACGACTCTATTGAGAAAAGCCTTTCCATAGCTGCAGGAGCCCCCTGAAGATCTGCAAGCTTCTCAAATAGTGGCACAACTCTGAGCGGCTTCTCTATGTGGCACTCTTTCTGCAACAGCTCTACTGCTAGAACATCTGATGGTGCTGTTGCCATGGAAATAACATACGCCCCAAAGGAATCATGTGGCAACTCTGCAATTACATTTAAAGTTTCCAACACATCGATCATCTCATCAGTTTTGGGCAAGTCACAGCCGAAGAGGGGGCGGCGGCTGTGCATCTCAGAGACAAGCCACTCTTGGCGCTTCTCCTCAGGCCACTCGCGGTAGGAACCAAGGCCAATGTGCCGTGTGATAGCGTCAAGCACATCAGTGTGGCGGTCAGATTCTTGGCGTATGTCGAGTTTCACAAGAGAGAGACCAAAGGTTGAAACCTGGCGGATGAAGTCGAGGAGGCTCCCATCGGCAATTTGCTTGTCGCCACACTCACAGAGCGAGCGGTAGCATAGCTCTAGAGGTGCAAGGAACTACCATTTAAAGGACGGAAAGTACTGTTATTATGTTTATCAAATGTATGGGTGTTATGAGAAATAATACAATGATATAAAGCTTATTTTGACTATGTTTGCATATTGCACATATAAAAGTTCCGAAGCATATAGAAATCTCTTTAATGGATTTCATACAAATGTATTTGAGTACATTCATGCAAAGTGGTATATTTGTGGCCCATTAACAGAAAGTGTTTGCAGGTCCAAATTACAATTCAATTGCATATTAAAAGGATTTATTTTTTTAAAGTGTATATTTTAATGATAGTAGCACTGGTTTAATTCTTGTACTTGTGGAAGAATTTTAGTTAAATCTGTTTCTTCAAGTAACATGCGAGTACTAAAGAAGACCCAGAAGTATAAACGATATTACAAAAACACTAAATATATAAAAAATGATGAATGCTAACTATTAAGGAGTTTAAAAGAAAAAATCAACCTCTTCAACACTAGTAAAGATCTTGGAAACGTCTAGGTCAGAGCTTGATGCACCATACAAAAGAAGGCGTGCATGCTCACCAGTGTAGTACAATTTATCCCTCACCTCACCAAGCACCACTCGGTATGGTTCAGTTTTAGGAATCTTTTTCCAAAATTCTGCAATACAAGCACCACTTCAAAACTTTATATAGATGGAAAACTGCATGAAGGTTCCATAAGGAACTTGATGTAGCTATATACATACCAATGTAGTGCCTTGCCATTTCCTTCCCCGATTCATGTATTTTTTCTGCCTCGGCTTTGAGTTCGCCATTGCAGCGCCACATAGAAAGCTATAGAACAGAGCACATGTATAGTTAAAGAATTAACACCATGGTCATAAAATACAGTCAGGTCAGGTACACAAAACCCACCTCAAACATAAGATCTTCAATCTGAGCGAAGTACAAATTTGCAGCCATCAGGCGAGCCAACAAGCACACATCCCTTGTAACTTCTGGTGTAACTCTTGGGTTACCTGATTACAAAAAAGCAAAGTACTGAAATAACGTTTAGATGACTGAAGAAATACAATTAACACTTTAGATGAATGGAGAAAATACACAACATTATGTAGAAAATGCTTGTAATACATAATTACTTACCTGTACTGCATAAATGGGAAGAAAGTCACTTTGAGAAATTACGACTTAACTAATCATTTCTAGAGTCATAATGCAAATACCATGCTAGAAAAGGAAAGGAGCTTCGAGTTATGGTAGGGGGTAGAAGTGCATGCTGGTAAAAGTGACGTGCCGATATGATCTAGCTCATTTTTACAGCCCATCACCCCAAAATGTCTTTCTTTTTCCAAAAAAAAAAAGCTGGAATGGGAAAAGATCAGCATTGTCCTGACCTTAGTGGGAACATTAACCTGATTCTTTTAAAGAAAAATAAGAAAGTCATTTGTCAATGCTCCTACTTTTCCATCTTTAAAATGCAAAGTCAAATCAGCCAAACCCATGTCCAGATAAAATAAAAGCTCTTAAATTCAAATGAAGACCAACTCTTCACCCAAAACCCACACTAAATTAAAAGATAGAACAGCTATAAATTAAAGACGGAAATTCAATCATGTTCAAACAAAAAAGGGAAAAAAGAAACTACAAAATGAGTGCATTTTTTAAGAAAAACAATGTACCATCACGATCCCCACCCATCCAAGAAGAGAATTGAATGAGAGGTGCATTGTGAGGTAGTCGCTCATTGATCCCGATGTTTTTCAAGGCGGTGTCAACACGACGCAAAAACTTAGGCACACCCTTCCATAGAGTTTCATAAAAGTAGCTCATCCCCCCACGCATCTCATCTTGAGGTGTCGGCTGCGTTCTGCGGATTTCATCAGTCCTAAATGCTGCTAGAATCTGTACAAAAATGCACGGAAAAATGGAGAAAATGAGAATATTATGTAAATTTATTTTGACCTGCAATATTGTTAGGTTATACTCATTAATTAGGCTAGATAGCTATCCAGGAATTGTTTAGTTGTTATACTGGTGCTCAACTAATCAAGTCTGTGATTCTATGTATACAGATCAATTGCACAAAGAGGTTCTGTTTCTCTATAAAAATTTACACGAGCCATTTGGATGGTGTCAAACAAGATTATCATTTGATATCTTTCTGTGGAAGCAAGATGCAGATTCTTTTGGCTGAAAAGGTTCATACAAACATCAGGCATTAACTTTCCTTTTCTTTTCTAGGAAGGCATTGACTCACTATTTGTTTATGGGAAGATGCATCGGATCTGGTGTATGAGAATATACCGCAAGTTTAGCTACAGTAACAATATAAACATTTGGAAAACCTTAGTGGTCTTATCTTTTACCAATAACCTTAGTGTTAGTGGTCTTATTATTTACCATTGACCTTTAAAAAACCTTAATTTAATATTCAAGAACATTAAAATCAACTTTATGCTATTTCAATAATACATAGTGATGATCCTAATTTGTTGACTAGGACTCCAATGAGTAAGGCAAAATGAAAGATTCAAGGGACATAAACGGAAAAAAAAACTCAACTTGCCTCTCTCTGAAGAGATTCATCAAGCTCCTGCTTATCATTATCAGTGATGTCTTTTGCACAAAATTGCCTCAAGCAATTCCTTATCCTGAGGATTGATTGCAGAAAATATTTGAAATTTGTTATATTACAACTAATGCGGAACTAAAAGTTTCATGAAATGACAAGTTAGGGACATTGGGCCCTATAAATACATGCCAAACAGTACAATAACTAGTAAACTTATCAATGAACATCTTTTCTCAGACAATTACCACCAAGTGGCAGAAACTAACACTGTAAAGTATTACAACAGTTGGTTTCCAGCTGAGCATTTAGTTTTAGAAGAAAGGACATCAAACTTTCTGGGACTGTTAAGCATCACCCAACTCTCCTAATGGTTTACAGTAACAAAAATACAAGTGTAAACAAACAAAATGAATTATGCTTCTGGTTTACCTGCCATGCTTCTGTAGAACAGATCGGCGAATAGACTGAGTGGGGTGAGCTGTGAAAACAAGATCAACAGTCTGGTTCTTCAATGCTTCAAAGACCTCCTCCTTCGACTTGCCTACCTCAAACACAAGCCTTTTCAGGGTTTCTTCTATGTCAGACTCGGTTGTTGCTGATGCCTCATCACAAAAGTCACCCCTCTTTATCAGCTTGTTTCTCCTGGGGTGTATAAAAATAGTAGCTTGTTTTATATTTACATATACGGTTAAACTTCCTCTTTTTGAGAAAATGCTGATAAATTAATGACCAAACATATTTAGAAATGGTCGTTTTTTCACAGGGGGGGGGGGTAAATTAATGCAACAGAGCTAGACAAGAGCAATTACTGCTTGAAATGGTTTTTCAGGAGAACTTGGAACAGAACGTCACATAGAATACAATTTTTGCAGGCTTGTATGCATTTTGCATGTAGTCCTCCCACAATTTACAGTCTAAAAGGCATTCCCAACTTTATATCCTAAAAGACATGTAGAATAGAAATGTTTTAGGCCTGTATGCATTTTGCATGTAGTCCTTCCACAATTTCTAGCATAAAGAACATTCTGAACTTTTATATACTGCAGCAATCAATTCGTTTATCTTAGCTAAAACATATCAATAGTTTTTTTGAAGGTCAGATGGCAAGTTGCCTTCTGACATTGTATTAGATATAAAAAAGTTTTACAATCTAGTCCCTGTACATTAGTGTATTCCTACTGTTTAAGTACTGTTACACAAACCAGTAAATAGTAAATACCCAGATTTACATTACATTAAATAGTAAAACATATGAATAGTTATGCTGCAAGCCAAAAAGGGATATCTTAGGTTATCTCAAATATTGTCAAATTTGGAATATAACCATCATGTAGAGGTACAATTTTTTGTCGCATGCATGTAAATATTTTCTTTAAGGAAGACAAAAGTAACGCTAAATATTTTATCAATACATGCAAACTTATAACGCATAAGGCATATTGAAATCTTATTATAAATTGGTACAGGGGAGTTTGCCGTGTTGAATTACATTGTGGTTAAATTGGAGAATCAAACATTCATGCACACTATCGCATAATTTCATTGCGAATGCATGCAAACATGAAGTTGCACTGTGATACATAATGTTTCAGAAGGACATAAACTTGGAATAAAATTCTCGGTACCTGCGGTATGCAATCTGAACCTCCTCGGCCAGGTTGGCAAGGTTGAGCATGTGAGAAAAGGAGCTTGCAACCACGATTGCATCGCCGGGAGAAAGGCTCGTCAGGAGTTTCCCTAGCTCGTTGAGCTTTTCTGTGTTATGCTCCTTCTCATACTCAGCTGAAAGCTCATAGCTTTCTTGTACCTGATAATATTAAAATTTTAAGCAACTTTTATTCTATAATTTTTTTTAAAAAAAATTCTCAATGGATCTGAAAATTTTAATACTCCATTATTACTTCTCTTTTCTTTTTTCAACAATCTATTGATTTAACCACGGGGTTACTATTTCCACCTCTTCTAATTTGATTTGACTTTATATTGTTTGTTTGTTTGTTATATTGTGCTTCTTTAAACAAAAACTAATTGTAAAATCCATATGGTTTATCTGGTTTAATAATAAATAGTTGAATTATAAATTGACTTATGAAATTTATCATAGAGCTAAATTCTCTTTTCATAGAGCTGGTTTTATTTTTTTATAAAAGGCATATAAAATGCCCGTTCCAATATATTGAAACCGGATGTTAATTTACAAGACAAAACCAACAGCATCCTTTACTGAATAGAGCTGGTTTTATAAAATTGTAAAACCGTCCCCTTTCTCTTGACAAACAAGAATCCCTTCCAAACAATGAAGGTTCTACGAATTTCATCACTAAAATATACATAAACCTGAAAAACTTTTGTACTAACATAAAAAAAACACCATAAAACCATAAATTCAGCAAAAAGCTCCCGCTTTTTCTCGATCAATTAGAGAACGATTAAACAATACCAGTTCACGAAGCTTGTGACCATGCGAGTCTTGCAAAATATCCAAGAATCGGTCGACAAGCAATGCATCGTACTCCACGAGCTTGTCATCGTCTGAAACCTTCCCTGGCACAAGGAGCCTCAACTGCGCATCGATCGACTGGTGCCTCTCCAGCGGAGGAATGTTTGGTGCGCCTCCGCTACCACTTTTACTCGCATGAACAGCTCTAGACATTTCTTCCTCTATAAGAAATCAATAAACAATGCTTTAGATTGGGAGAAGAGGCTGAATTTAAAGGAGCCGAGCACGAGATGCACGGCGCTTGGTGAACGAATGCTCGAGGAAGGCGCGCAAAGAAGGGAAAAGTGAGTTGGAATCGGGGTGTGATTCAGAGCAGAAAGAGAAACGGTAGAAAGAATGAGAGAGAGAGAGAGAGAGAGACGAACAGCTTTTGGGTATTTGTTTGCTTCTGAGAAAAGAGAAGAACAGGGGATGAAAAAGGTAGTATCAGATGTCCTCTGGTTTCGAAGCGCGAGAGAGAGAGAAGGTGGTTCTGTCGTTTTATGGCAAAGAGAACGGGAGATGGCAAGCGTTTCTCGTTTCTCTTAGCAGAGATCTTACTAAATAAAGCGCGGGTAAAAATAGGGTTCGGCTCCCTCTCAAATTGTATCACCAGAGGATCCCTGGGCAATCTGAACCGTCTACTTTAGATCAGACAGCTCAGATTAGATATGACCGTGTAGCTGTCTCGTACCTTCCCATGCTACCCTTGGAATCAAATAAATATCCACCATCTGAAATTCGCATCCCTTGAGATATCTCATATTTTGCGCGACTTATTGGAAAATCTCAACTGTTCAAATACGTTCTGCACGAATCTCAAAACTCAAATAATACTGCCCCTGCGCTATCCCCGAATAGGCACCGGACACGTCGGTCACGCAAAATATCTTTACCAAAGGAAGGATTTATCTGTTTAAGACTGAATTTCAACTAGTGTATTGTATTTGATTCACATCTGTCTAAGACTAATGAATTTCGTTATTAAGTTTCAACTTTTTAATTCAATTAATATCCTAAAAGTTTTGTATTGGTTTAATTAGACTATTTTATTAGTTAATTTTTTAACTTATAGTCACCGAATTATTAATTTAATGCAAGAATTTCACTTGAGGAAAAAAGTGTTGGAAGAATTCTGGTCTGTATTTAACTATTTATACTTGGGGAATGTTGTTATTATAAAAAAAAATATATTGAAGAAACAAAACAATAGAAATATATAACCACGCTTAACTTTAAATATACTCCGCGTCAGTGGCGGCGGAGGGAAGAAGAGAGAATAGGGATTAATTGATTTTCATTTTTTTTAGATTTTTTATATTTACCTATGATTTTTTATATAATTTAGAGTAAAATGATTTGGTATTGTCAAATTAATCTTCATTCTCTAAATTTTTTTATTTGACCCTCTAATTTGAAAGTCTGACTCTGCTCCTGAATATACTCTATTACTCTTTATGAATAAATACTATTTTCATCAAATTTAGCATGCATCACTTTAAACTAGTGTCATGCCCGTGCGTTACAACGGAGACATCACTATAATTACTAAGTGCATTTTCATATTTATTCCCCTCCTCAAACATAGGTCCCTTATTCTTATTTATTTACAGTTTTTTTACTATGATTTGTAACAGTAAGCTTGTTTATTTTAGAATCACTAAGTGCTCAGCCCTTTGCCCCACAAAACGTAGTATAAAGCCATGATGCCTCCATTTACTACTGTAGGCACTACCTACACATAAATCTTCTCCTCAATTTATATACTTCTATTTGGTACAATAAACAAACAAATAATAATTGCATATATTGAAAGTTAAATGACACAGAGTCACAATAAAACCCCTCGCATTATCGATTATACGAAGCAATCTTGCAATAATAGTAGCAAAAGTTGCTAGTATTTATTGTTACCAGCCATAACCACACTCGATATATGGGTATGATAATAGGTAGTTTAGGCAAATTTTTGTAAATATATATTTTTTAAAAGAATCTTTCTAAGCATAGAAAAAAAACAACAATGTCAACAAAATTTCTTGCTGCTTTATGCTTCTATGAATTTTTCTTGATTTTATTGGAGGGCTTCTATGATTTTCAAAGGGTCATGGATTAAATCTGTATATAAACAAAATTGAAAATATATTCTAGATTTTCCACGACAATATATATAGAAACAAAGTAAGAGAAATAAGAAAATTAGGAAAAAAATCAATTCGTTGTGATCCATATAGAAATGCAGAAGAAGTTTGGAAACAAAGAAATAAGAAAACGGAAGGTGGAGTCTACTCCATTGAAGAGAGAGGAATAAGGAAACAGAGAAATATATCGCTAAATTTCGGACTCTACTCATTTTAATTGTAACGTATCGTGTGGCAGTACGTGTGGTGAGTATGTTTTTAACTAAATTTAGACTTCTACACATAAAACATATGTATTTAATCAAAAGAAGACATATTATTTAATTGGAGAGCTGAGATTAAATCTGAAATTTCATCTTTCAATCGTAACCGTTGGCGGATGTGACACTCAACGTGCTTAATAATAGAATGAAGATATATTCTCCGTATCGGCTGGAACAACTTGTTTATGGCTTCACATTTTGAGACTTGGCATTTTATTTTTTCTTAATTAATGTTGATGCTATGCACATTTTAGATGGCGTTACTGGCATCACTCCAGAAGTGGCGGCACCAGAGGAGATTTTTGCCTCACAATTGGCGCAAATGGAGCAGATGGGATTCATGGACATGCGAGAAAATATCATTGCTCTGCTCGGTTGTTGGGGAGATGTGAAAAAGGCTGTCGAGATGCTTAATTCTAAAAAAGCCAAATCCTGAAGAGGGAGGATGATCATGATGACAAGCTTTCTAGTGTTTCTTGAAACCTCCTGAGATCAACTTTTTTTTTCTTCTTTTTATTATTTGACTTCTGACCTGATGACCTCTTTTGAAAAATAAACTAGGAATAATCTGATCAAGTTTGGTTTTTCATTATTGCCACATTGCCCATGATAGGTGTTTCTCTTTTTACTTCTTTTTTACTTGGTCTGTTCCAACTTTAGAAATAGAGATATGAGCGGGAAGTAAAACACCCTCTTTACTTCTCAAAGCATGGTAACTTATATATATATATATTTGTGAATTGAATGTGTTTTAATGTTTTATTTAGTAAATAATAAAAATAATTATTATATTTGTATTACCCATTATTTACATGCTACCGTTTCATTATCCAACAACCATAATCGATAAGGGTAAAGTACGGATGAAATAATTTTTAGCGAGTAAAAATAAAGTACAAATAAGAACAATTTGTAACGAATACGGGTATGAAAATACTTCCACCCGATCTTATTGTACCGTTAACACCTCTAACTTAAATATGCCATAATAAAAATAATTATTATATTTGTATTACCCATTATTTACATGCTACCGTTTCATTATCCAACAACCATAATCGATAAGAATAAAGTACGGATGAAATAATTTTTAGCGAGTAAAAGTAAAGTACAAATAAGAACAATTTGTAACGAATACGGGTATAAAAATACTTCCACCCGATCTTTATTGTACCGTTAACACCTCTAACTTAAATATACCAGATCACGTGATATCCTTTTTAAGCATTTAATCTAAATCGTCCACCAATTAACTTCGATCTCTGTGAAAGTTCTACCATTCTATTCCACGCGTACTAAACTTCAAAATTTGTTTGGTGCATCTGTCTAAACAATCCACTTCAAAATTTATTTCACCTCCAATTTTACCAAAAACCCCTTCAAATCAACGGAAAACTCTACACTTCTACAGCAGACCTGCTGCATCTGTCTAAACGGAAGAAATTTGTGTCTGACGACCATCAGACTCAAATTTGAGTTTGTCGTCCGATATACTTTAAAATTTGTGTGCAATAGATTAACATGAATTTTAAAATAAATGTCCATATATATTTAAATAAGGTGCACGAATCTTAAAGCAAATTGGACGGTAGAGAAACCCATCAGACTCAATCTAGTGGTTTGAAAACGATCCAGTCCGGTCCGGTCTGGACCTGGCCAGGCCACAGTTCCCACGAGCCACGGATCGGAAGGGTTAAACGGGCCGGGTCTGGCGGATCGGTTTTTTTTTTGTTAGGCCAAACCCGTGTCAAGACCTTGGTCCAAAATGACACGGTCCGGTCCGGTCCAAGGTCCGGTTCGGGTCCAAGTTTAGGCACGGGTCCGGGGGTTTAGGCATGGGTCCGGCAGGTTTGGGCGGGTTGGGTCGGTCTACACGGGGCGGTCCGGGTCGGTTACACGGGTCTACACGATCCGGTCCTACACGGGTTTAGGGAAAAAAATCGAACTAAACCAGTGCCAAACCCGTCCCTAGCTTTGGTCCGGTCCGGTCCGGAGTTTGAGGCACGGTCCGGACTGGTCCAGGTCCGAATCCCGAGTTGTCCGGTCCTGTCCTAGACCGGGCAAGTTTTTTCAAACCACTAACTCAATCCACCCACTTCAAATTTATTTGATGTATCTATCTAAATTCAGATCACCTCCAGTACCATAAATGAAAATCTATTAGAATTAGTGGATCCAGACCGTTCTTTTACCTGGCACGAACTCAAAGGGGATCCCTACATCTTCAAAACTTTAATAGACACCAGATTAAATTATGTTCAGCTAAAAATAAATCTAGACTGTAAAGTTGTGAGTCTCACTTTACAAAATCTGAGAAAATACTTGTTGCATCTCTCTCCAAGAGTCGACAAATTTTATCCGAGTACTTTTGTACTCTACATGCCCATAAAAAAGCTTCCATAAAAACTCCAACAAAACCCCCAAAGACTCACATAATGTCATTCTGTTCAGAAACTGAGAATTTACCAGCTCGACCGTAACACATATCTTGATATTTCGATAAGCATGCTTAAAATCTCAAATACCAGAAAGTTGCCGTGGACAAACCGGATTGCTAGAGACTCCAAACAAGTTTCAATTTTTGTTTGGGAAATTCCGGAATTGAGATTTCTTAGTAAAAAAAAATCTTAAAATCTCGTATTTATCGAGAACCAGTCTTTGATATAGTGACAAAAATAATACTCTCTGTGTAGAAATTCGTATCCTCTGCATTAACGGAACGTGCATTAATAGATTTGGACCGTCCGATTGAGATCCACATTAATATTAAAGGGCCCCGTGCGTTATAGGCGTGGGCGGGATTTGCTCCGATCCTGATCAGATGGACGAGATGCATTAAACTCAAAAGATGCTCTTTTGAGTTAATGCAGAAGATGCGGACTCCTCTGTATAGGAGGTCGCAGATTCAAAATCCGAATAGAAAAATCCTTTATAAATGTTCAAAATCCAGTCTTTGAGTAACGTAACGTGTGCTGTACTTATTAAGTGGATTTGGTGAGTATAATTTCAAAATCTATCGGATTGATTTTAAATGGCGAATTCAAACCATTAAAACCAATCTACTTTACAAGTAATGCATATAAAGTCGAGCAAGAAAAAAAATGAAGTTTTATAAGTTATTTTAATATATTCATTTTTCATTATTTTTTGACGGCTTGACTTTGTACTAAATGAATTTCAAAATTTTACATATATACACGCATCACTCGTGAAAGTAGATCGATTTTAACAATTTAAATTCGTTGTTTGAAACCAATATGATAAATTTTTGCATGTACACTCTCCGGCCACAAAAAAAAGTATATAAATATATTTTTTTATTATATTTTTTTATCGTGAAGGACAAATGTCTAATGGTAAAAATTTATACGGGCATATAGTTTTGTCTTTTATTATTAGGCCTACAATCGAGGAATGTGTGCCGTCTAAATGACGGATTCAAATCTGCTTCTATTTTTAGAATAGAAGCATCTTGTTTTCTCTATCTCTCTTCAAAAACAACAAAAAATAGAATCCGCTATTCTAAAAAAGTGAGATCCACTGGAGTCATTAAAAAACAACAGTCTTAGTTTTCTATATAAACACTTGTTCATCTATATAATCACCTAGTCGGTGCGTTACTGTGTCCGTGGAAAAAAAAAAAAATTCACTCTGATTGAATTTTTTTCCCCACACGCACAGTAAAATTCAGTTCAATTTCTGTGTCCATGCCCATTCCTCTCTTGAGGCCGAACAGCCCTAATGTCTAAGTGATGCACGTGTGTGTCGTATCCTCTGCATTAACTCACAAGATAATATTTTGAGTTAATGAATGTCGACTGTCTAATTTATTTTAAGATTCGTATGAATTATTAAAAGGTCCCTATGTTCTAAATACGAGCTGAATTGGCTTCGTTTAAAATCAGATGGTTGAAATTCATTAACTCAGAAGATTTCCTTTTGAGTTACTGCAGAGGAATACGGATCCACACATAATCCGGCCTAATTAAATCTAACTATTCAGTATTGGACGTTGCTTTGATTGCGCTTGAATTTTGATCTGATTCAGAGAACAGAGAACAGAGAACAGGATGATACCCTTACAATTAATGTGTTAAATTGGGCAAACTTTTTCAGTCCGTGACAGATTAACGGCCCGGTTTTTTTTTTGTTTTTTTCACTTGCTCTGGGCCGTATCTATCCTAACGGTCTGTATTTTTTTTTTCTGCAATTCTCTGGCCACGATTTTTTTCTATACCGGCCGGATTAAATCTGGAAATAAGGGCTGGTTTAAACCTAGTTGTTATATGTTTCCGCAAATTTCTTCAGTTAATTTTTATTTTTCAATTATAAAAAATTCGGAGATTTGAATCCTTAAATGACAGCTGGTAGCAGTCCCAATGCGTGATTTGTTTTCTACATAAGGTGGCATCGCACATCATGATTGTGCCTCTGTCTTCCTGCAACAAGCAGCGGCAAAGGAATAAGACAAATATATTTGGTGAAGTCCATACAAATATCTTACAATGTCCATTTTTAAAATCGTGTCATTGACCCCAGAGTCCATGCAGCTTTGTTACTGCTCGTAGCAGTCGCAGCAGATAAGTAAATCCAAGTCTTAAATTGATTTGTGGAGGTCTCTTTTTGAAATTCCCAACAATAAATAACCAAATCATCTTGGGAGATGCTGCCAGGATTAACAATTTGACTGTGTCAAAGTGTCAAACTACCAATTTTAAATCAATTTCACCGGCTACCAATTTTACATCAAGAAGCAAAACTAAGAGGTCATACGGTACGGGTTGGTGCAGTTCCATGAAGGCATTTTTATATTCATACTGACTTAAAATAATCTTACTTATACTTTATTCTTACCAGTTATATATGTTAAATACATCATGTAATTGATATCACAAAATATATAAATTATAATTTTTTATCCCATTTATAACTTTTGATCTCATTTATAATTTTTTATTCCATTATTTAAAAAATATAAATTATTAATAAATAAATGATAAAATAGTGTATAATAAAATTTATCATAAATTACTAAATAATAAATTTATATGAAATGTAATATAAATCAATCTAATAATAATAATAAATAATAAAATTATATAGTTATATGTAAAATAAAAATAATTATCATATATAATTTATATTTATTAATTATCTTATAGGATAACGGGTACAAAATGGCTCTTACATTTACCCTGATCTTTACCCAATAAGCTAATGAAATTTTTTTCTCACCCATACCCGATAAGCTAACGAAAAAGACCTTACTCATATCCACCTTATTGAATACGGTACAATCAGGTAAGCAGTTAAAAGGATATCATTGACACCCCTAAGTAAAACCAGCTAAAAGTTTTGAATAAAACATAAAAAGGAACAGTAGAGGAATAAAACAGGAAAACCATTATATGAAATAGCAGATCAACTCCTTTGGAGATGGTCTACAACCAAAAAAATTTCAGTACATTCCCTCAATGTGTAGTTAGAGTATGATGGTATACCCAACACTGACTTTGATTCAATCTGGACAGCAAAGATCCCTTTAAAATTAATTTTTTTTTATGGTTAGTTAAGCATAATAAGTTATCCAAGGTTAATTTAGCCAAAAAAGAGTGGCAAGGTGACACCTCCTGCCCCTTATGTGGTTTTCCTGAAACTGTGGACCACTTGTTTGCCCAATGTACTTTTGTTTCTTCTATTTGGAATTGGATAGCTATGCATAATGGATTTACTTATAATTGTGATACTGTAGCTAATTTATGGATGTTAGATGCTAGTATCCCTCTAAAGGACAGCTTGTTGTTAGAGCTAATTCAAGCAGCTACTATGTGGACTGTATAGTTAACTCGGAGTAAATTATGTTTTAATGATACTCCTGTACCTTCCCTTGCAGTAGTTGGTTCTTCTATAATATCACTTGCTTCTTTTTGGTGTAAGGCTCGACAAGATAACTCCTTTTTTAAACCAACTCTCATTCCACCTTTTGATACTTTCTAAGCAGTGTATGCTTTGTTATTCTGCTCAAACATTATATTGAGGTACTAGCTTAGTGTCAAATTTTGTAACCGATATTAGTTTCTAATGAAACTGGTGGGTTGTCCCCACTTTTATCAAAAAAAAAAAATGAAAGAGCAGATTAGTATTGCTGTATATTCTGAGTTTTCTCCAGTTTTCTCCAGAATTCCACTTTGCTCTGCTAAAATTTTCTACATTGATGAGACTATTTGATTCAAGTCAATTATCATTACATACTTTGCTACCAGTTCGAATATAATCAGACCCATTTTGGAACTAAAAAATCAAGTTATGAAAGTACAAAAATGCCCCTTCCACGTTTTCTAGAAAGTCTCCCAATGATAGCAGCAGAAGCAGCAGCAAACATATACTAGGGGCACATCATTCTTCCTTGAGGACTCCATAGACACTTTCCAAGTTTGCTTAACAGAAAAACAACCTCACAATCAATGAAAATTGCGTGATCCTTACATCAATTTATTATATCTATTATTTTATTAATCGCCAACAATAGAAAAAAAAAATACAGAATTACAAAAGAAGAGCCGAGTTTGGTATCAGGAGAGGCCAGCACGGGGGTCAGAGCCATGTTGCCAGACATACACAAGCGCATCCCAGCCAGTGCTGGCAAAGAGGCCCTCGACCAAAACGCTCTCGTCAACACCGACAGCGAACTCAGTGTGGTGCGGGTACCGTCCAAGTTCTGCATCCTCCTTCCTGAAGTCCCACAGCCGCACTGTCATGTCATATGAGCATGTCAAAAGCACGCTTTCCTTGTGTGGTGAGAAACGAACCCTCCTAACTGCATACCTGTTGTTAAAAAACAACAAACGATTAATGTTATATATCAAATTTAGAACTATACTTTGTCACATCACAAAAAGAATTTAGTATGGTGGTACTCGGCATTTACATTATATATAAATGTAAGTACGACAAAAGGAAGAAAGAGATATGGTATTTACAATCTATCCGAACCAATCACTACAGCAAAAGTGCTGATTGAAACCGTTATATATAATTTTGTTTTGTTATCATATAAAAAGGGCCTGTTTTTAATCACCAGTCAAATTCGCTCCAAAATTTCCAGTTCCATTTCAAATTTTCATTACTTCTTTAATCTGCATAATCAACTCGTCAGGAACAGTTCCTATTAGCCAATTTTTAAAGAAAACCCCAATATTCTACTCCCCTTATGGTCAAGCATTAAGCAGCAAGTTACCTCTATTCATAGATATCCTTAAACAGCAATGATTATTCCATTAAAGAAAATTGCTAACAGCAGCTAAGATCTTAACATAATAATCACCCTACTAATATACAAGCATCAAAATATAACAGTTAATTAAAGTTATCATACCCGTGCCCTGCTAGCTCAGCCATCGGAGCTCGGGGCGCACGCACATCCCAAACCCTCACTGTCTTATCCACTGAACCAGTGGCAAGAATAGAAGCATCATACTTATTCCAATCACATGACAGTATCTCGTGATCATGAGCAGGTAACGTCAGGCTGGACCCTGGGTCTCGCACATCCCACACTTTGACTGTGTGGTCGCCCGAGCTCGATGCAAATACATCAGCATGTCTGGGACACCAAATTGCAGAATATACACAGTATGAGTGTTCTACAAAAGTGCGTACAGAGGTGGGCCGATCTAAGGTCCATAGTTTGACTGTGTCATCCCATGAGGCAGAGAGGAAGGAGTCACGTTTCACAGGGTTCCAGTCGACTGAGTGTGCCTTTTTAAAAGAGAAAAAAATGATCAGCCATTGTTTGAATTTCCACCTTGGAGAAAGGGAAAAGAACAGAACATATCAATGTAAACAGGAAAATGGAACAATAATAATACTCATATTTCAGGGTAGTGAAATATTGAAAGTTTGAAAAGTAATTTAAACATACTCTGAACTGTACCAGAACAATTTAATGGAGCTAATCATCAGGGCTTAACTTCCTACCAGGCACCAGCTGATTTGCAAAATCAAGGGTAACACTAACATTTATATTCCTCACATACGAATTCACTGCTAATTAGGGAGTTCCATGGCTACACTTTTTTTTTTTTTTGAGAGTGATTGACAATGGCTGTCAATAAAAACAGAAAGATAATCTCTCCAACGAACTCGATCAATTTAGGCATGGCTAATTTGAGAGTGATTGACATGGCTACCTTACAGCTCAGTAGTATATACTAACATGAATTCCGTCCGTTCTGAGGTAGATTTTTGAGAGTGATTGACATGACTACACCTTTTACTTTCCATGAATTAGCATTTATAATCTCTCCAATGAACTCGATCAAATTAGGCAGACACCATGCCTGTCTCACAGCTCAGTAGTACGCAATTAATAAGACCAGGAGGAATTAAGCATGCGTACCTCGCGGGAGTGCTCGTTGAATGAACGGACTGGATTGGAGGTGGCGGGAAGGGAGTGATCGAAGAGCTTGATGGATCCATCGGCGATAGCGGCGACGGCGAGGGAATCGTGGGACTCGGACCAGCAGCAATCGTAGATGGCGTCGGCGGTCTCGAAGGAAGCGAGCTCGGTGATGACAGGGGAGGAGGGTAGAAGCTCAAGCACGTGCAGACGGCCGTTGCCGAGAATGCCGAAGTTCTGCGCCGTCGCCGCCAGTATCCTCCCCTCGAAGAACGGGCTGAACCGCACCGAGTAGCCGGGGAACGGCGTCTTGAACACCGGCATCGGTTGATTGATTGATTAGATTTTAGAGAGAGAGAGAGAGAGAGAACGCGGGGAGGGGGACGGGTGCTCGGAGTCGGAGTGGTTTGTTTTTTTCCCGGGGACCACGAGCTAGCACTGGGAAAGTGGGAATTGAGACAAAGGGAGAGGATAACTGAGGGGATCCGTATCCTCTGCATTAACTCAAAAGGAAATCTTTTGAGTTAATGAATTTCAACCGTCTGATTTTAAACGGAGCCAATCCGGCTCGTGCCTATAACATAGGGACCCTTTAATATTAGTGCAGATCTAGTTCGCACGAATTTTAAAACAGATCGAATGGTCGAGATGCATTAACTCAAAAGATTCTCTTTTGAGTTAATGCAGAGGATACGAATTCTAATTGAGGACTGAGGAGAACGAACGATCATATCTAAATGAGGATGAATGTCTCCAACCTTTTTTTTTTTTTGTCTAATAACAAAATATTTAAATTTATATCTCAAAATTAACTAATTTTGATACGTATAATCTATATTATTTTCTCTGCATTTACATACAATTTTTTTTAAATTTTAATATGAATTAATAAGAAAAAAAATAAACGTTCAGAATTATTCATATCAATGCATTTTTATTAGCTTTCGATATTGATCAAAACGATTTCGAAATGTTGATCTTTTATATGTACATAAAATAGATATAGATCAAATCTAATTTTTTTAGAAAAAATCTAATAATTTTATTTTGATATTTGAATTTGAAATTTAAATTATTAATGTTAAAAAAATAAAAACATAAGGAAGACACAGACATTCGATTGCAATTTTTTTAGTTAGCACAGTAAAAAATCGAAATTAAATGATTACCACCCTCCCCATGGATTTTTCAATACTACCACCCACGCAGACTTAGTTCGCACACCAAAATGGTTGGTGCGCAGACTGGGGAGGCGCACCAAGTTGGTGCGCGGACTGAGCTGGCGCACCAAATTTTTTATTTTTTTAAGTTATGTTATGAATTGTTTGAAATTTTTTTTTCTGTTCTATTCTATTTTGTTCTGTGGTATTTATAATTATATGTACACATAACATTTGACGATGAAATTGTAAAAAATAAAACGCACTTGTTTAACAAATAAAATTTTGGACTAAATTTGAATTATTTAACTATAAATGGAGACTTATTCTGTACATATAGGGTATGTAGATTTATTCTTGTTTCAAATTCGTTTTTCATATAATTATTCGGTGCATATATGGATAGAATTACTTTGGATGGTATGTAAGATTTATTCTTGTTTCAATTTCCGTTTTTCATAGAAATATGCTGTACATATAATATGGATATATTTACTTTGGATTGAGTATAATTAAATCTTGATATACAATGTAAAGCTTTACATACTCTCTGTTTTGTGGAGTTGATCTTTTAATAAATATAAATTTATTACAAATAAAATCATTTATCTGTCATGTCATGTAGAGTGGTAAAAACGTGCCGTGCCGTGCCGTGCTGTGTCGTGATTAACATGCTCTGACTTTGATCTCATGCCGTGCTGTGCCATGATCAAGTGAACAGTCACACGTGCCGTGCTGTGACCAAAATGCCGAATGGTGGTCACGACACGCAAAAGATTATTAAAGAATAGTAATAGTCAAATAATCCACTATTAAGGAAACGTATTTTTAGTTTTAATTCGAATGTCACAAATAAAAAATTTAAGCAAATATATTAAATTGAAATTCTGTGAGTTTTCAAATTAAAGTTTCGAAATTTTGTAACTTACAATTGACGTTTCATTTATATTTCAAATTTTAAAAGTAAAACATCAAAATAAACTGCTAGTGTTATTATGATTTTATTCATGTATATTGAAATTTAATTTATTTTTTATTTTTTTAAAGTATTTATATAGTTCAATCTCCTTCATAAATTATTACATGGGTGGTTGTAACATAGTAGTTTTATTCCAACCATGCATTCCATTGTACATTTTAAATTTTAATCTCTATTTAAAATTTCTAGTTCTACCCCTACTCTAAAGATTTATCCTGAAACCTCAACGAATTCAGAGTAGGTCCGATGTCCATCGGACCTACTTTGGTTCAATGGGTGTGATGACCATCCAATCAGCATCAAGATTCGTGCAATCTACATTAAAATTCGTGCAAGTATGTATCAATTTCCTTGCACACAAATTTAATGCTAATTGTACGGTGCTAGAGTTAATTGAACATAAAAGTAGGTCTGATTTCCATCGGACCTACATTAATATTAGATTCATTAACCACCCTAAGTCATGATACAAATTTGCTAAAGAAGTATCCCTCTCACGTTTGTCAATCCAAACCACAAAATGTTAATCCCATTGGTCACCGTCCTATTTTTTCAAATGCCAGCACTGACCAATCCAGCTCCTTTTTAAATGGTCCGGATGCCCTAAAGTAACCCAATTTTTGATGGGTTTTGGATCGGGACCGTCCGAATCGAATCCGTCGCTCGAGATCGCCTCGGAATTCAAACCTGTCTCTCAGAATGCGTGCGCTCTACTTTAGTTGGATGGTCACGGATTCGAATCGGACGGTCCCAATCCAAAACCCAATTTTTGAGTTACTTCACTGAATCTAAATTCCTTTTTAAACTCCTTTGCAATACTCTGAAAATCAAGATCTAGAACTTTTAATTATATTATTTCTAAGAAATACCCATCACCCCATTCTCTTTCCTCTTCTAAATGTTTCTACAGCAAGCGCATATTTTCTTTACGGCCATCCTCTCCCATAAAAACCTAGTCATCACTTTGTCAAATCTTTTTTGAATCCAATCAAATCCTGATGAACGTGCCTAGTCTAGTGAACAAGCAGACCTAGATAAATAACAGGTAAATAACTCCAAAACTTTTAGTCATTATATATATATTTTAAAGTTTCAAGTCTTAAATGCATATCAACGCATATTGCTAACTTTTTAAACCGATTTCTGCAGCTTGTTTTAAACCTGAATTATCCAAAAAAATAGAAAATCAAGAAAAAAAAAAATGTAAAATTGGAGCACTTGGCAGCGGAAATTGGATTATGCTTGGATAAAGAAAAGAAAGAACAAGGCTTTCAAAATTTGAAATGCTATGATAGCACGTTCTTTATCATGGTTAAATTAAAGCTTTACAGCTTATGATGATGGCCTTCCAATTATGAATAGATGGGGGGGCAATTGAAAAGAAACAAAGAAAAAAAAAAGACAACGTAATTTGGCTTATACAAGTTCAATCAACAGAGGGTGTACTCGCAGTCTAGCAGACGGGTCAGTATCTCCTGGCAGTTGGGTCGCTTCTCTGGTTCGGCGAAGCAATCTGTGAAAAAAAATAAAAAAATAAAACACTCAGACAAGTAAGACAGCTACAATGCGTGGAGTGGAGTCATGAATTTGGTTATGCTTAAGAGAACCTTGGATGAGGCTGCCGAGGGGACCTTCTGGAATTTCCAATCTGGCTCCTTCATTGGCAACAGAGTAAACCACCTGCACATAAAAAATAAAGCAACATACAAATAGCAACTTCATTTTCACCCACAGTAACTTACAAGAGTACCCATCCGTTGCCATAGTTCAAATGGCACAGTAACTACGGCATGCGATCTGTGTGATTTGGTTCGAATCTGACTCAGATCCCAACTCTGCATCCTCTCCCCACCTCACAAAGCCCTCAACCCAAAAAAGGTACAACAGATCTGACACGTAAACAGTATCAATAATCACAAACCCCTCTAAAATCTGAAGTTGCAAACCAGATTCACCAGACCTGACTAATCTGAACCAAATGGCATAATGAGCACAAAGCTGACCCAAGCCAGAAAACCAACCCTAGACCTAAGAAGGACCCTAAACAACAGATTGACCAAAAATGTTCATCTGTTCACTGTACCTGTAGGAGTACCAGTATGCCAATAGAAACATGGGATTACCTGTGCAGGGCGCTGGCCATCCCAGGGGCGTTTGAGAGTGCAAAGCTCCCACATGATGACACCCATGCTGAAGATATCACATTTCTCATTGTAGGGCTCATTACGGATCAGCTCCGGAGCCATCCACTCAGGAGTCCCCGCCGAAGAATTGTCCTGCATTGGGGCACCCGTCATGGAACGTGATAACCCGAAGTCGCAGATCTTAACTGTCCAGTGTTTGTTCACCAGGCAGTTTGCACTCTTCAGGTCCCTGTGCACTATCTTCATCCGATGCATGCACATCAGCCCCCTGTCAGAACAGAAAATAGAGGATCCAGAGGTTAGGATCAAGGAGCACCATTACTGGTACGTACCAGAGAGCAGGGCACCATCTTTTTCTTTGTTTTTTACTATTTAATTTGTTGGCATATGGGTTGTTTAATCTAGTATTGAGGCCTAACAGAGTTGCTAAATTTTACTTGGCTCATTCTTTTAACCTTGTTAGTCAATTCAACATTATAAAGAACTAGTTTTGAAAGAGAGGAGGGGGTGGCAGTAGAGAGAAAATTAGAGATTTAATCTTGACCTGCAGATATCACGAAGCATTTTCAGCCTACGGCGCCAGCTGAGCTTGGTCTTTTGGCTACCCATGTGGATCAAATAATACAAGGAGCCCATCTCCATGTACTCTGTCACCAGGGACAAGTGAGGTGGTTTCATGCATGCACCCAGAAACAATATCACTGAAATGTTAAGAAAAAAAAAAAAGATGACATAAATATAATTGCTTGTGCAAAACATTTTCTTCACTTACAAATAATAAATACTTTAGGATCATACGAAGAGAGCATACCGTTTGGGTGTCGAAGCCGGCTGCACAAAAAAAGAAGAAGAGACAATTTAGCTATTGGTGAAAGAAACATCAGAATAATAATGAAAACAAATTTACTAATTTGGTAATGAATAAATAATAATGCCAAAGAAGTAGATCATTCAAACTATAACTCAGTGGCTTAGCTTTTAATAAATTAACACTTGTTAGGAAGGTTATTAACTTATTATTTCAAGTACCAGAGAATGGAGACTTCATTACAAAAATCTTCCATGTTCTCCATTGTCATATCTTGCTCTAGAAAGACTTTTATTGCAACATCTGTCCCGTTCCAAATACCCCTGAACACCTCTCCAAAAAACCCTAAACAAAAAAAAGAAGAAAAGAGTAAAAAGTAGATTTCAAGCTAGAGCATCTATTATAGAATATGAAATAATTCAAAGGAGAACATAAGTACCTATGCCCACACGTGTTCCCACAGTAAGCTCAGAGAAGTCGATGTTCCACTCCTCAAACGGCATTAGCGGCTTATTCATGAAAGAAGAGGATTGGAGCACTCTATTCCAGGTGGCTATCAGTTGCCGATTTGAGAGAAACTCAGGGGGCCCACTAATTCCTGAGTGGCCGGCGCTAAATTGGTGGGGTGAAGATGGCAGAGATACCGCCTTTTGAGAAGATAATTGCCTTCTCAATATCAGGTTAGGGTTATCGTTTGATTCATCCCCCAATTCCTAATAATCCCATGTGAAATTTTTTCACAAAATATCAATTTAAATTCAAACAATACAACAATAAAGTAAAGGAAATTTAAGATAAAACTTACAAGGGCTGGTGAGTCGCTAGCATTTCCTTCTTTTCTTTCCTCTGATTGATCCCTAGGGGTGCGGCTTTGCCTCATACTTTCGTTCATCGCCCTGACAGCCCTGAGTAAGAAAGTGATAGTTGTAAGAGTTAGGAACTTAAATGACCGCAGTGTATTTACGAAAACCAGACATTTGATCTGACTAACTAGTAAATTAGACCAATTAGAATTTAACCTGAGAAACTTGATATGTTCTTTTGTTTTAGAAAGAAAGGTATGAAAGCAGGATTGTAAAGCGCTCATCAAAACTTGATACTTTTTTTTTCTTTTAAATAAAATAACAACCTCACAATATCATCCCCAATTTCAGGTGTGATGCTAATGCTCCTTCTCCTTGCTCGTCTAGCATTAGAGGCCGATGCACCATCAGATCTGCAAGCAGAAAGGAAAACTTATTTGTCCAATAAGAAAAAAAGGAACAGAGTTAAAAAGAAACTGCCAGGTCTCCTTCTCCAACATATTTAAAGTTAATGCCAAATCTCTATCCCTTGGGGCCCATAATCTTGGGACCCGCAATTCAGTGGCAGTCCACTTACTCACCGTCTATATTATCGGTGCATGTAACAATTTTCCATTTCTCATGAGCAATAAAGTATGCAAGACAATCCCTACTTCCATTTATTCTACTTTCACCGGATATACTCTATCATTTATTGTCGCCTAACACCCCTATGACAGTAGCCATACCTAACTCTCCTAACATTAATTCTTCCTCTCCAGGAGGATACTGGCAATAAATGGCTTTATCGATCCTACCTTTTATCGTACATGGTTATCTAGATATTGACCACCAAAGACGTCATAACAACTACGGTGGTGGAAAAAAAGGAAAACATAAACATAACCATATGGTATGGACTACTCAAGCAAGTGGCTTGATTGATTTAAGATTTGACATCCCATAAAAAATCTATAACCAGTGACTTACTATGTACCTTGATGTGCCAACGCCATCAGAGTAATCTTGAAAGGAATGTTTGTCGCGGCTCAGCATGGACCTACCACGTGCTCTGTTTAGGGGGTGCTCTGGGCTGTAACAAAGCACAAAATACATACAGTATGAAGAGATTACACAACTTCTTGAATTTATGTGGTCTATTGTTTGGGGGTAAAAAAAAGTATGCCAAAAGATTTTTAAAATGAAAACCTTGAGCTACCCGTCCTCTGGTGTTGTTCTGTCACAACCCTTGTTCTACTTCGACCCCAAAAGTTCGCAATATTCGGTTCACTGTGTGATGCACTGGAAAACATGGAATATATACAAGTTAGACATCCTTAGATTTTATAACTAAAGGCATGGAAATCAATACATGCAAGTGTTGTCATACCTTAATTTACTCTCAGAGAGATGTGATGGCCTAAGCATAATGCTCCTAAGGGAGGGACTAGCACCATCGGATCCCTCCCTTTGGGAATGTAGATGTCTAAAACTTTCCTCTTGCTCTTGGCTGCAACTAAGCATAAGAGGTACAATGTGACTAACTGCTCTATGTCGAGTATTTATTTCAGTATGATTCTATCCAGGACAGCAGCATAAGCTACTATAAACAAAAGCCTCAGAATGCCAGGTATGATATGGCTGGTAAAAATAATCTCAAACAGTACAAGAACTAATTGTGTGAGGAGCCAAAATACAATCCCATTGTCTTTACAAAGGACCAGTCTACTTTGGTTGAGCAGAAACCAGGTGAAAAAAAAAGTTATTGCACACATCCAACAGCACATCTACCATATAAATCTACAGTAGTCAGTATCTATATACAGAGCGATCCACAATCTGAACCTGAGAGGCAATGAAGAAACATTTGATGGTGGCGAAGTGTTAATATAGTTGGCGAGGTTAGCATCACACCATGCAGTGCTGGCTTTAAAGGGGGCCGGCATCAGACGAGTTGCGGTTGGCTGAACCCATTTTGGCAGTGGGGACGGGGGTGCTGAGCATGGCCTCAGCGGTGAAAGGTGAAGGCTGAAGCCAGCAATTTTGATATGCGTAATAGTTAGTGGTTAGTAGTTAGTACCATATTCTAGTCAGACGTTTTGTGTCTGGTAAGCCAAAGCAAGTTTTCAAATGAAAAACGAAAGAAAAAATAAGGTTCTTAATCGATGTGGCCTCATTGTCCAAACACGAATAATTAGTATAGCACATTCATAATGTAGGGAGACTAAGAACTAGATTATAATTGAAACCAAAACTCAGGAAGAAAATGGAATTTGATGAGGTCAAATGTTCAGCATTTTTTATATTCAGGATTATCTTCACTCAATTTCGGCGCACTACACTACAATCTCTCTTAAACTTGGTTAACAATCGCATGACCATTAAAGATGGCTTGCATAATAATTCTAGATATAAATTTTACAATGAATTGTAACCTTGGGTACCAGTATTTTACCGAACAACATCACACAACAAATCCTTCTCTGTATTATTAAACCACAAATATCATAGCGCTATCAGTCAATCCCCACACCATCTTGTTAGTAGTAAGAGACCAAATACATGTTGTTAGTCAGGCTTTTGCATAAGAGGTTAACAAAAACTTCACTGAAGAAAGGGGAAAAAGGCATCCCCAGACCTAATAATTCACGAATATTGGTAAATACGAAAGGACAATGCTTGACAGGCCTTTAGTCAGGATAGAGGAGACACATACCAAGAGCTGTCAATACGGTCGCTGAGGCCAGAGCCACAGAGAGGACTGTTGGGCTCAAGCGGGGAGTCACAGGAGTCATAGTCGGCTGAGTCGCTTTCACCAGCAGCCGAAATGTGGGTTGTGAACACAGCACGCGACGAGAAGGGAACCAGCTGTCCAGGGTACCGCATCAGGTCTACAATGAAGTCTGTCGAGTTCACACTCACCACCACTGACATGTGCTTGTATGAGTCCACATACTCCACTGCTTCCTCAGTCGGCAACCCCTGTTACAACCAAATAAGTAATAGGGATTCTGTTTTAAATGCACAAAATAGATGAAGACCAGTAGAGACACAATCAGCTAAGAGAGGTCATATTTTTTAGCCTTTGGCCAGAACTCAATAAACAAGGAAACTTGAAGTATTATGCATTCTGGTTAGCTGGTTAGTATTCAGTGTAGATGATTTGCTGAAGCATTCATAAAGTAAATAACCAGAAAAAATTTACAACAGTAACTGAAAAGAATGGGAGAATAACCATGTGCGCTGCTTTATGCTTACTGATAGTCTGATACCATAACTCATTAGCAAATTTGATCTAGTGTACATATCCAGAACTTTTCAAGAAAAATAAACCAAAAACACGACTCAAAATGTTATTTATTTATTTATTTTTAAGTAGCAAGCAAATGCCTACCAATATAACGAGTCAAAATGTTATTACCACGAGGCTTTTTACATGCATGGTGCATCTCTAAAACCCTAGAAAACTTTGACTTATTTTTCTAAACAAAAAACAAATTGAAATATTACCAAGACAAGCTTGCACTCGAGCCCAACTGCATCCGCTAGGACCTTAAAAAGGATGGCACGGGGCCGACATGTCCCATGTCTGATCTGGCCCAAGAGCTGGATCCCTCGGTTTTCAATCAGTTGGCTTATTTCATCAGCTGTTGCTTTTGCAGGACTCATCTGTGGGTTCGACCTCTTATAGAAGTCCGAGACCTACGCTTATAATAAATAAAATTTATGCATTAGATATTGCACTGATTGGGCTAGCTGTTAAAAGCTAAAGCTGGTAGGTGCAGGAACCATACTAGTTGGCTCCTTGGTGATAATTTTGTATTTTGGTACAGTACCATGAATGCCAGGCAGAAGATTATGCTGGTTAGTTCTAGACTATGCAGAACGGACATAGTTACGAGAGTCAGACACGACACAGCACAATACGGGATTTAAAAAAAAAAACATAGATACAATATGGCTTTGGACATTGCTACAAAAATATTTTAATTAACAAATATAATACTACAAAATATTCATATAAAATATGTTTGGTTATTTTTTGTAATTCACTAAGCTTATTGATATATTTAATTTGAAAGTTTAAATTTCACAAATAAATTACATGATCTGAATTTTGAAATAAATAGTGTGCTACCTGTGTATATATATTTTAAAATTGTAGAAATAAACATTTTTGCATGAAACTCATTCTACTCAGAAAGAAAATTTAGTTTTTATTTGTACATTGTACACAAAATGCAATACATTTGTTGGGGAGTTTTAAGAAAATATATATTATACACATGTAAATATCACATGCAGTTGTGCACTGGTTGCTGTGTATTTAAGCATATGTATTAAAGTTTGAACCTAGCAGCAGAACTAACAAATTGCTCTAGTGGTTTGTCTCTTATCCAAGTAAAGGGTGCTCAAGATCGATTCACAAGTAATAAATCTTCTACAATGTAATTTTTCTATAAATTTTCTATAAAATAATTTTTTCTTTGAGAGAAATATGCACAAGGGGTCCCATAATGCCCCTGAATTATGCGTTTAAAATCCCTCGAGTTATTAGAAAGTCAGAATGCAGAAAAACCATCAACTCTTTTTAAGGAAAAATGGAAAATCAAATGCAGTGACATAATGGGGTTGATTAAATTTGATACTGATTGGGCCAAAAGGTAAGTTCTGTTAACAAAATATTTGTTTTATTATTGAATTAAGCAATATGGAAACATAATGGCAGCAACCAGATTTAGATTTCCACAAAAAGAAATGAATGACTGAACAACTTGTTGTTTTTTGCAAAACTTCTCATTTTGAGCGTCTGTTTCTTTAAGTCGGTAGCTATGACTAAATTATGACTGAACAACTTGTTGTTTTTTGCAAAAATTCTCATTTTGAGTGTTTGTTTCTTTAAGTTGGTAGCTATGACTAAATTATGACTTGCTGAGACAAAAGGAAACTTTTACTAGGTATCAACATACAAGATAGAGATATTCATTTCCCCAAGCAAAGGAAATAAAAGACTTACCAAACCTGCGAGCTTCTTTATTAGAGAGGCGGGATTAGAGCTTAAACCTTTGACAAGTGCTAAGCTTAATTGCTTAAGCATAGAGAGCCTCTTGTCTTTCTCCATATCTACAAGTATTAGCTCCCCTTTGAGGCCCTCCATTCCAAGTGACTGAAGGTCATCTGCCGTGGGAATTGTTTGAAAAAGCTCCTTGAGCTTCTTTTCCTTAAAATTTCAAAATGAAGAAAAGAGTAATAAACAAATGTCATAGGAATAATTGCAAAATGGGCAGTGTTTCAAGAAAATAGTGCAAACTCATCAGTTTAGGAGTAGTGTTTTGTAGAGGGGCGGAATTATATATAATGAATGGGGATCAATTAACCCCCATTTTTTTATATTTATGTATAACTTTCTATATAATTTAGAGTAAAATATTATGGTACTATAAATTGACCCCCATTCTCAGCAGGAAAATGGTACTGTAAATTTTATATGATTGACCCCCAATGTGGGTTTGACCTCCATAGTTCGAAAGTCTGGCTCTGCTCCTGGTTTTGTACTCGTACCATTGCTGGCCTTGACCGGTATCAATTAGGGTGTATTTGGATTATCAAAGGAATAGTTCTGGAATAATGCTAGTCCAATTAGTGTGTGATTGTACTGCGGGAAGAATGCTAATTTTGTGCTATTCAGTTTAGTACAAACTTGTTTTTGTTACTTCGGTTGGGTTTCATTTCTAGCCTACCCCAACTTGTTTGGGACTAAAGGCTTTTTTGTTGTTGGTTGTTGTTGTTGTTCAGTTTAGTACAAAATTTTGTCTGGATCATATAATTCAGAGTAATGCTAATTCAAATAGTGCTAATATGTTAATTGTACAAAATATTGGGTTAGCAAAATAATACTAACCCAACGCTATTCCGAGGAGAGAGGAATGGGTTTGGATTGCATCCGGATGAGAATAGCAACACTATTCCCGGATTAGTATTATTCTCATGCAACCAGAGTGACCAACAAAAATGAATATCAGGTAATGATTCAAAGGTACAATCTCATTCCTGATTATTGATCAGTTGCCCTTTTAACCAACTTAAAAAGACTGTGATCACGAAATATGCTCAATTTTCTTAAAGGTTTTTTCTCCATATAATTCCCATAGCCTACTCGGCGTAGGGAAATAGATAATTAATTGTCCAACAATATTCCTGGTAAACTCCTCATGCAACAAAATGCAACACTTGCATCACTTAAGTTTCCAATGTTATACTTACAAGATTGATCAAATAAAATCATCACTAAAAGCACGCACAATACTCCACTAGACCACATTACATCGCAGCTAATACTTCAATGCAAGTTTTCTACATTACATAATTGATTTTACCAATAGACGGTAGCTTCACATGATTTTCAAAAATGAAAAACTTTACATACTTACAGGAATGATTGAATAAAATCCATTAGGAATTGGAGCGTACAAAACCCCAGTCGACCAGAGAACTTGAGAAGCATCCTGAGAAGAGAGATCAGTCCTCGGCTCGTCCGACTCGGCCACTTGTTGAGTCAGCGGAGTGGGTCGGATCTTGTCGCTCAGATCCGCACCCGATTCGGATCGCCCAGCGTCGCCTCCCTTGACTCCCTCCATCACCACGGAATGTCGGAGCTCAATACCATTGCCTCCTCAAACCATTCTCCATTACCCAACTTGCTTATTGTTTGTGGTTTATTTGCTCAACTTTTTGTGGAGTGGAGGAGAGAAAAAGGAGCTTTGGAGAAGGAGAAGGGGAATGACTCCGGGGTGTGATTCTGTCCCGCGCTGGAATCGGATCCTCTCCAGTACCATGGTCTAAGGTTCTGTTATCTCAAGTATTCCCAAACTGGAAGGATCCGGTGTCAAGTCAAAATCTTGTAATTACGATGCAACGGCCGTGGGCCTAATAAAATATTAATTGTCTGGTTGTTCGAGCACTAAAGGCTACATAATCAGAGAAACTGTTGGGCTGGAAGCGAAAATTAGGCCCAAGAGAAAATACATTTTAATCTAAATGAGGTATGACCGATAATTAAGCCCATTGATTGTTTGGAAACATTGTCTGGTAGAGTTAATAACTGATTAACAGTAGTAGAACAATATTAATAGTGACTAGGTATATGAATTTTCTTTATTCTTAACTTTGATGTAGGTTCTGTTATTATAATCTGATTTTCTGATCTAAAATTATCAAATCAGATTATGTTTTAAAAACCTCCCACAAAACATCAATAGTGTGGAATGACATCGTTTTTTTTTTTTTTTTTTGAACTTAGTACAAATCTTAAAGAGTGAGGCTATGGTGCTATGCATAGCACCAATGGCTAGTGTACTACGGCTCAATATGGTACTTTTTAAAATCCTAACGGTCGATCCGACCGTTCAATGTGATATCCATATGAATATGTACTTGCAAACTAAATTTTATATTTTTTCGAATTTTTTTTACTATTTTTTCAGATAGGTAAAAAAATCAGTGTTTTTTGAAAATTCTGGACCATCAAAATTCTACCTATCTGAAAAAATAGTAAAAAAATTCGAAAAAATATAAAATTTAGTTTGCAAGTACATATTCATATGGTTATCACATTGAACGGTCGGATCGACCGTTAGGATTTTAAAAAGTACCGTATTGAGCCGTAGTACACTAGCCATCCGTGATATGCATAGCACCATAGCCTCACTCAATCTTAAATGTAGATCATCTATAATTCAAATAGACACCAAAATCATTTTGGCTGGACTGTAAGGGCTTGTTCGGCTGCTTTAAGTGAATTTTTTTTTTCACGTGAACAGTAAAAATCAGTTCAAACTTTGTCTATTTTTGTGCCCATTCCCGTCCGCCGAACGGGCCCTAAGCTCATTCCATGCTCTCTTAATATCTGAAATTTTTATGTGAAGTCCCGTACAGCTGTGTGAGGTGTGTTTGGGAAAAGTATCATCTCCGGTACCGTAAAAGATTTCCCTCACTTTACGGTTTAAGATTAACTTCCTGCTTCTTTGAGATTCGGACTAGCACAGGGGCAGTATTATTGGACTTTGAGATTCATACCAAGTTAAAAAGAACGATCCAGATCCACTAATTCTAAAAGATTCCTTATTACGGTACCAGGGAGGATCTGAATTCGTGTGATATATTGTGCACCCACTACTATTCATCCCACATGCACTCAGGGCATCAAGCATAATTTTACGAAATTTGTTATACCATACATATATGTACGTTTATTTGTAAATCAGGAGGTGACGTGTGATTAAATAAAGTATGAGAAATCGTCTAATCCACATGATGTATCTAATTCAACATGTTTTTAATCAGATGGGGTCGGTTGAGGTATCACTTGAGAGTAGGTCCCATGGGTATCGGACCTACTTTGGTTCGATGGGTTTAATCACTGTCGATTTGCTTTAAGATTCGTGCGAAATACTTTAAACTTCGTGTGTGTCTGTTTTAATTTTCGTGCACACAAATCTTAAGTTAGATCGGACGGTCATTATGCTCGTTGAACCTAAAAGTAAGTCCGATTGGCATCGGACCTACTCTATTCTCGTTGAGGTATGGATATGGAGTTCGGCTAATCTATCTGTCCTAAGTATTCATAAAATTCATTTATAAATAATTTTAGAAATATTACATTCATGCAATTAATTTCAAGGCTCTCATGTGAGCGCTACTTTTTATTTCCTTGGCAAAACCAAGGCCTTCTTGCTTGGATTTATTGTTTAAAAATAAAAAATTCTCATACGTCTCAAAATTATTTTTTGAGATAAATAAACAAATAAAAATTAATATTTTTATCAACATCTCATTAAAAATAATCTTTCTATTTATAAAATTATCATATATATTTAAAATAACAAATAAAATTCTCACTTAAAATTTGAAATTAGAATCACTATCTAAATAGATCCGAAATTTTATTCATAGGAAATAAAAAATAAAAATCATTAAAAATAGGAAATTACAAGGTGGAATTTAAAAATAGAAAGGCAGGGTCATGGTTTGGAGTTGGAGGTCAAGCCACTAACACATTTTAAAACCCCTATGTATAATATAGAGGATTTTCTCACTTTGTGAGTTTCGAACTCATGACCTTCCACATGAGAGCCACGTGCCTTTGCTACTAAACCAAAAACAAGTTTTTCCATTGTATATTTACCAGCCTTTAATAAAGGAGCAAAAGAAGCGGATACAACTTAGGGGTGTTAATTAGTACGATACAGGTAAGGTGGAAGTATTTTCATACCTATATTCACTAATAATTGACCTTATTCATATCTTACTCTTATCCATTAAGAATTGACTTTACCTTAACTGCTCTATTTTTACTCGTTAAAATTATTGGATAATGAAACAAAAGCGGGTGAATGACGAATAATACTATTATAATAATTAATTTTATTATATTTAAAAAAAACCACATTGCTAATAAAAAAACAAACAAAAAATAATTAAATGTGCAATCAATTCCAACTAAATTATTTTTTTATAAAGGTAGAGAATTTAAAAACACGAATATCTCGGACAAAATTATATTATTTAACTAAACAACTAGATATGAAAATAAAAATAATATATTTAAAAAAAAATTCTTATAGCAATGAACATACACTAAATAACAAAAGTACATCACTAATTATTGCTCAAACATTATCATATGAAATATCACGCAAATAAATTCCACAATCACTAATTATTGCTCAAACATTATCATATATTATTTTATATAATTACCTATAGGGTAACGGGTCTGAACACTACAGCAGCAATACCCTTCTGCGACCGGCCAAATCGGTCACAGAAGGGTAAGGCGCCGGTCGCAGAAGGCTTAAATCGGTCGCAGTTGCTCCGTCGCTGATACCCTCCCCGCTGACGTCACCGATCGCAGAAGGGTAAGGCGCCGGTCGCAGATGACCCTATAATGACCGATGAGATCGGTCTATGATGATATATGTTGACGTGGCAGGAAGGCCATCAGAGATCGATTTGGCGGTTGCTGATGAGCCAATAATCAGTCGCAGAAGGGTAAGAATTTTTTTTTGGAGTATTTGCTGTTATTTTTCTTTTCCTCAATTGGTACGAAATGTACCAAACAAATATAACAACCATTAAATCCATTTGTTCATTTATATTTCCCCAGCCCCAATTGGTACGAAACGTACCAAACAATTCACAAGCACCAAACAATTTAAAAGTAATTCACAAGCAATTTAATTGATATGTACCAAGCAATTCACAAAATAACATAAACATGAAATATCTAAAGTACTACATAAACATCGAATAACAAATATCTAAAATATCACATAAAAATAAAATATCTAAGGTAGGACATAAAATATCTAAAGTACGATATAATAACAAACATGAAACGTCTAAAACATGAATTGTGTATTCCTGCTTTGGTATCAACATATAGTCATACATTACGTTATGTTAAAATCACCACAAGACAAATAAGTTATTTCAATTCTCATCAGTTATTTCAATTACTGACCTACCCATCATATAGTTATTGTTGCACAAATCAAAATTCTGACTGTCGCCATGTTATTGTTGACCACTACCTATGGTCAATATTAGATGCATCGGCCAAGGTGTATGAAACAAAGAAAATGATAATAATAACAGAATAACAATCAACTTCTTATGTTGATTGTAAAATGGCTCATCTGAGTTTTTTTATTTGTATGAAACAAAGAAAATGATAATAATCATCCTATCGACAGTGCAATACCTGACTACACGAACCTGGTACCAGAGAGGATGCAGACTCTGAGTTGAGCGGCGGGGTCGGGCGGCGATAATTTGGAGTAGATCGAGTGAGAGAGAGAGAAAGAGGAACAATCGGTCGAACGGCGGCGGTAATCAGGGTCGGGCGGAGATCAGGCGGCAATCGGTCGGGCGGCGGAGATCAGGCGGCAACGTGGGGTCGAGCGGCAAGGCGGGGCAGAACGGCGACTTCGGTCGGTTTTTTTTTTTATCTAAACCTAAAAGGCGTGAAGTCAGAGAGAAGGAAATTATACGTGGGGTTTTTTTAGGGGTATCCTTCAGCGACCGGGCCAAATCGGTCGCAGAAGGCTGTGGGCGCCGGTTGCTGAAGATTTCGTCGCCGAAACATTTTATTTTATTTTTTTAAAAAAAATTTTGGGGTTTTCAGCGATCGGTGACTAAAGCGGTCGCTGATGCCCTGTTTTGTTGTAGTGGAAATAGCCTTTACCTATACCGTCACCCGCTTAGCTAACGAAAAAAAATCCTTACCCATATTCATACCCACATCTCCATACATGATAAGGTAACGAAAAAGTCTTATCCAAACTCGTCTTATCGAATACGATACGGATAGTAGGATAAACGGTTAAAATAGTATCATTAACACCCTTAAAAGTGCTATTCTGAGAAGAGTAATAATTGCAGTGAAATTATTGGAGGATCATAATATTTTTTTGTTTGAGGTTACTGTACTATATATGCATAGTGTACAATATATCGTTATGTACTATGGATCTTTATCTTTATTTTTATGGGGAATTTCACGTATACTCCTCAAAAACTTCAAATTATGTATTTTTTCCTCTAAACTTTGAAATTTCGTATATTCCCTTCTAAACTTTCGAAACTCACAAATTTACCCATTTTATTGTCCGTATGTTCTATTATTATCTACCGTATCATTCCAATAAAATATTGATCGTAAATAACACAAATAAATTCAACACAACTAAAGTCTAAACAAGCGAATTAATATATCAAATTGGTGATAAAATAAAATACAACATAAAAAAAAAATCGGCAGTGGCTAGGTGCGCCTGCTCGGTACGCGCACCCCTTGGCGCACCTTCCCAGTACGCGCACCGGGTCACTCTTAGCGCGGTGCGCGTGCTCAGTACGCACACCCAGCGGTGCGCGTTCCCAGTACGCGTACCGTCCAATTTGGTGCGCGAATTGGATGCGCGTGGGTAGTAGGATGCGAAATAAGTCCCAATCAGTGATATTTATTTAAATTTTATTTTATTCCGTGGTAACTCAAAGAAACGGATTTTTATGTTGAGATGCATGTGAAGCAGTTGAAAGCAACTGTTTGAAATTCTAGAAATTCTATAGTACGGATATCGAATATAATAATTCTATAGTATGCCGGGTCCATTTTCCCTTGGACTTTAAGTGAAGTCCTGTGACCGCAAAGTTATATATACATTTTTTTTTATGTGACGCAAAGTTAAATACATGATCCGTTGGTTCCAGTTTATCTTTTTCTACCTTTTTATCTACTGTGGTCTTTCAAATAATGTCTTTGTCTTGTTTCATTTTCATTCACCGGCAACTAGAAGTCATACCTCTAGTTATATACATCTTTCAAATAATCTCTTTGAAGTAAAAATGTAGAAGTCATACCTCTAGATTTCATTATTCAATAACACTAGTGATATCAGTTTTTACATAGAGAAATATACAAAAACAAAGCAAAGAAAGGAAAATAATAGAAAAAATAGAGAAAGAAAAGAAATCACTAATTGAAACAGAAACCCTAAAAAGAGATAATGATACGAGTAGTTATTATTAGTAATTACGCATTAGTATTTTGGGCTGGGGCGACACAATAATATTAGTGAAGAAAATTAATCACCTTGTTATTAGTTCCATTACGGCACGTCACAACATGTTTGTTGATCACGTGATGTGATTTATGGTTTTCTTTGATAAAAATGACACATCACGCAAACTGAATTAGTTACCTAACCAATATTTTCAACATTGCTTCTTTATTTTAATTTATTTTGCAGGAGTTCTTACTTTTAGCATCTTTTTCTTCTATAAACTAATTTAAAACCTAAAAGAAAATTATTAAACATGACACTAGTTATACCATATTTGATCACGTTACGTGTGGTCACAACGAGACCACACATATGTAACCATTTGTGTGGCATAACTGTCCTAGCTAGTCGCTTCACACCACGTCACATAATTTGTTTTTGTCATAGCACATCACATTTTATGTCACAATATCATGTTTTTTCTTCACTATATGCAATACCGCCAGAAGAAATCAAGCAAATCTGCTGATATCTTTTCTTAATAAATTTATTCAAGCTTCAATTCCCCGAATCTCGGTGTAACACTTTGAGTTTCTAAACTTTTTTTTATAAAATAAATGCAGGAAATTTTATTGTCAAAATAAAATAAAATTTATCCAAATTAATATTACATAAATAAAATTAATTTTTGTAAGCTTTCTAATTATGGCACATCGTACTCTTATTTGTTTTATTTTATTTTTCTTTTTAAAGGTGCAATATATCTCTTTTATTTCATATACATGAATTATTATGCAATTAATTATGTTGTTTACAATTACAAACGTCTTTAACAGTTTTTCTAGAAAAAAAACTCATTTGTGTCAAATTTAATTCATATAATAATTTCAAAAGTTTTTTATTTAATAATTATTTTTTCTCAGAAGAAGTCCGAGAAATAATCCTAATTAGATAAAACTTTGTACTAACTGACTAAACTCTGATAGAACTTTAGCGTTGGCTAATAAACTATAATTAATTTGATTTTTCTGAATTAGCATCTAGACATGCATGCATGAATAAGGAGTTAATTATAATTAATTATATGTTAAAAATCTTCAAGTTCTTCTAAATTCTCAATTTTCAAATTGAAAGATATATATTTTCAAAATTTAATGTTTCAGTATCATAAATCTTTTCTATATATATATCTACAGTTTGATTCTTATTCAGCTATATATTGCTGGTATATATATAATATTATTTATGAAAACTACAAATACAAAATATAAAGAAGTCAGGAAATCAGGAAGCCTAGCTACACATAGGCTGAAGTCCCTAAGTTTGAACAAATCCATTGAAGCAGTCGGTCATGAATTAGTCATAATAATTCCAAGCTATAGTCTTAGTCTTCACAGTCACTGTCAAGCTTTTCAAAAAAATTCCAACCAAACAGTAGGAGAATTTGTCTTGTTTCTCTCTAGGTTCCCTACACAAAAACAGTTACAAACAGCAGCTATGTATCGGAACCTAATGACATGCTATTAACATAGTATGCTTTATTCAATTGAGGCAAAAAAAAGAGATGATGCTAGAGTATATTGGATTTTTTTTTTTTTGAGTAAAGGTGAGAGGTTAAGACATCTAACTATATATTTAATATTCACAAAGAATTACTTCTTTCAAGTATGGAGGAGGGTTCAAATGCCCTATTGTTTCATGTCCTAATCGTACCCCCAATATTTTTATCTTCGCATTCAAAGTTCAAACAGACGATTTGAACTGCTCAACGTGATATCCATGTTAAAATATTATTGGAGACCAAATTTTATATTTGTTGGAAATTTTTTTCTAGTTTTTAAAATAGGTACAAAATCATTGTTTTTCCACAATTTCCTGAAAAACAGTGATTTTGTACCTATATTAAAAAATAGTAAAATAATTTCAAAAAATATAATATTTGATATCTAAGCACATTTTAAAGTGGATATCATGTTGAGCGGTTCAGATATTTTGTTTCGACTTGAAAATTAAAGATAAAGATGTTTGAGTACGATTGGAGCATTAAGCAATGAGGCATTTGAGCCCTCCTCTTATATATGTTGTCTACAAAATTGATCCACTGTTTGAAAATTTCTCACAAATTTTCATTAATTTTTTTTTTCTCAACATATCCATCTCTGAAAATTATCATTAGAAAATCATTATATATGCTGTATTTACGTTATAATGAACTTTTACTAATATTCTTAGGTAGCATTGTTGCATCCGGTGCTTCACTAATTTCCTCCATGCAGCATGACGACATTTACGATGGAAAACATATATATATATATATATATATATATATATAAAGTGGGTAAACACCGTTACACCAAACAAACTCTTTAAGGGACACTGACAAGTGACAACAATTAATCTTATTATATAATATTCTACAAGACTGTATAGCAATATATAGCATCGATCAGACATGCTTCCGCATGTGGTGGATCTCTTTCTTGTTGTTTTCGATCTTGTTAACTTATACTAGAGGCAGAGAGGCAGAGATCTAGAGAGAGAGAGAGACAGCGAGATTGAGAGATATGGAACTTACCACCCAGAACAAAATGATGAAAAACGAACCCCATAAAATAAAGGGCTAGTTGCAACTTTCAATTCGCATCACATATATTGCTAGATTTTGATTATTGAACCGGATTAATAATTGTTTTTTCAATGTATAAACGACAAGACAACCACATGTGACTATACAATAGTTGCCTAGAGAGCCACTATACATATCTCACTTATAAAGGAAATATATGGCCTTATCTTATGATTCCAAATTTATAATAACCAATTAACCAAAAGTCCAAAAGCCATCTTTTTCCGAATGGCACCATTTATATGTTTGGTTTTTGCGGGAGACTTGGGAGTACCAGTAGAAAGGGTACCACTGGCACTACCACAACAACAAAATAGAAAAGGATTAAACCAAGAGATTCTTTTTAACATGTTTGTCAGGCGAAACGCCAAACCAAAAGATAATTAATGGTTCGCCAATTATTTAGTACTTGAATTAATTAATTAATTAATTAAGGTTGATACTGTTATCAATTGTTTTTCAACGCGTAGACGACAAGGAACCCAACCTCATCATGCATCCGACCATATGCATGCTACATATTTCGCTTGAAAGAGGCTATTAAGATGAGCGCCTTATCTCAAATTAAATAGTTCAAAATAATAACAATTAGGAAAAAAAAATTTGAAGCCTTGAGACAAACAAGTACTTGAAAGATCTCACTCCAATGCCTTTATAGACATGGTCAGATCCAAAGTACTCGGCCCCGCTGTGGCTTCACATGTACTTTCTCTCTCTAATAACCTTTTATTAGTTTGTGAATTTGATGATGTGTGCAGAAGTCTTTGCATGCAAGAAGGCGAGGAGAGCGACAGAGAGAGCTTGCTATCCACTTCTTTCTCAGTTGCCACAGTAGTAGTAGGATTGAAGGACATGGCGTTGCATTTCACGTTCGGGCTCAAACTTAGTTGCAAATCAGGTGCTGAGTCATTGCCTATAGACAATTTTAGCCTCTTTGGATCAACTTTAGGTGCTTCAGTTTCGTTGAGCATTTCATCAGATTTCGCCATGTGTTCGTGCAGTAGGTTTTTCTGTAATTTCGTCAATAAAAAAAAAGGATATGTTAGAACTTCAACATAAACTAATTAAAATGTAATTATAATTAATAACAAGTTTCCTATATCGACAATTACATGGATCATGGTGTAGAAATGATAGGAATTACCAACAAGAAGATATTATATATATGGCAAATATAAGCCCACTAAATCAAGTGTTTATATTAGCTGCGTCTGAGGATAATGCTAATTTCACAATTAAACTTTTATAAATTGTTGATTAATTTGGAGGGTTGTTCAAAACTGAATAAGACGCCAAGTTTGAAAGATGGCCTTCTCGGTATAAAAGGAGCCTGTATAAACAATAGATAGTACAAAGTATATTATATATCATTTTATTATCTTTGGAGTACAGATGGCGCCTTAGGTAATTTTAACAATATATAGACAAAAAAAACGCTTCAGGCTTTTATTAAAGTCCATAGTTTGTTTTCATTTATCATTTATAAGTAGTGATGGCATAGAGAGAGAATCAAGAATAGAGAGGGGTCCCTGATGCCAATAGATGTAATATCACTTCATGCGCATGCACAACCCAAACAAAGCCAGATAGAAATGTAATGAAGGGTGCACTTATTGATAAGTTGCTATATTAATTCCTTCTAAAAGTTCATGGCTTTCTATTGTATGCAATGAACTGTAGACAAGTATGCTCTAACTGGGTGAGTTCAAGATGCTGTGTGTTTGGGTGTTCATGGAAAAACATTTTAAACATAACATAGAGTTTTAAGTGGCACTAGATCTTCCAAGCTTTGATCAAGTGTGATTGAGTAATCCCATAAACACAAATTAGCAATTTTATCCTTTATTTTTTATAATTAAAAAAAATGTTTATATGGTTGAACCGCCTTCATAAATAATGTTGAATTTGTGCCTTTAACTTAGTGTGAGAATTCCACTTTTGTGGCCGTGGAAACTTGAGTTCAAATTAAAAAAATATGTATATATCTCGACTTGTAGCGGATACGCGCGTAGTTGGATTGTTAATTGTCTCAAATGACCATTTACCATATACACTCCTTTAGGCAAGGACAGGGATAAATGATTAAACATCATAATAGTATAATTTGGGTTAGAGGTGTGCACCATAGAAATTAATTTGGAGTACTTAAAATTGTACCTCGACCTGTAGCGGATTCTTGAGCTTATAATCAACCCCTCCATTGATTCTGCCCGGATCCGGGAAGCTTAAATTGTTCTTGTTCTCACTGAACAAGTTATAATTAGTACCTTCTCTCCATCCAACTGGCATTTCAGTGGCAACTTGGTTTACCAAATTATTAACCCTAGAAATGGAAGCAGCGTTACTACTACTAGTGCATGCGCTCCAGTCAAAATTTCCAGTTCTTCTCCCCTCCATTCTCTCCTCTAGAAACCGCGGTTTCCAATCGCCATTTGTTGCACCTCTAATATTGAACAAGTGTGACGTTGACGGCTTCCCGTCTTTTCTAAACATCATATCATGTATCAAGCCCGTTGCGGGGCCTTGATCCTTGATTGAGCTAGCCCGTGCAACTGCTTGTTGGTTGAAAGCCCACTCTTGATGCCTGGTTAAAATGAACGGTTACATCTTTTAAGATGTAAACAAATTGAGTTGTAAGTGAATTTAAAACACCAACTCCACTAGGCTCTACTTTCAGATATATCCATACAATTTTTTTTTTTTTTTGATTACTTCATGCCCGTAGGCCATATCCATACAATTTGGATGTTGGAATTTGAAGAGGGGCAAATATAGAGAGAGAACAAATATATTGTAACTTCTGATAACAACTTCAAGCTAATCTGTTGGTATTAAACAGAAAAATGTTTCCTTCAGTATAATGTCACCTATATAACTTTTTTTTTGAAGGTTAGCGGAACCGCTAACAAATATATTTATAAAAAAAAAAAGTTAAGTTCATTTACAAAGCTCCTCCACCTATTTACATCATCACCTATAATATTTTTATTGTTATTAGTCTTTCTTGGTACGTGGTTTCGCCCACTCTTTCTTGTTATATCGATTTGATATCTGAATTTTTTTTTTATTTTAGATCAAAATAAATTGCTCTTTCTTAATTCTACATGTACATCCTCGAAAGTGTATACCTAAAGGTGGAGCTCTTGAGGTCAAAAGCATGTGTGGGTTGTTGCCGCTGAAGGAGACTGTAAAACCTATTGATATCAGTAAAATTTCTCGATGATAAGAATCCGCTATTCTCCATCCTCGGAGAGAATATCGAGCCAGTTCTCTGGTAGAGCATCTCATGAAATTGATCTCCTCTTCTCAGGTGCATCTCCATTGGCGACATGACTGCTAAAATTAATGCAATGTAAAAAGGGATATAAAATTCGCTTTCTTTATTTGTATAGAAAATAAGTGGATCGTCATTTTGCTATCCTCCATTTAAGGTTTCATAAACCAAGTTTTAAGGAACTCACCTATATATATATATATATATATATTTGTTAATTAAGATGATATAGTTACATTAATCAATAGTGTGGTTTATAATAATTTTTTTTTGCTAAATTTTAAATATATAGTGGATTGAATTTAAACTTGACAATGGACATTTACGATTTGGCAGTTTACTTCTTCTTGTGCTTGGTTTTCTTATAGATTATCCCGTTCGATTTAAGTGAAAATTATACACGATAGCTAGTTGATGAGGAGAAGAGAGGAGAGGAGAGGAAGAGAGAGACCTGATTTTTCATGAGCAGGGTCATCTGCCTTTTTGCTCCTATACATCTGAATTTATGGCAAAAGAATGAGAAGGTTAGATGTTATATACCTGGAGCCACATATTGCTAAAAAATGGGAGGCTGCATGCATGTGTAACCCTAAAAAAGAAAAGAAAAGAAAAAGACTCATGCCTCCTCTATACCCACAAAAACACACCCTTTTTCCCCATCCTCTTTTACCTGTAAGTGGCTCTTTACATGAGCTATGTTAAGCCCCCTCACATTCATCATCTGAAGCACCAACTTTGGGGTTGCTCCTGAAATTATTAGATGAAAACATGATCAGTTGAATCATTTGACTTTCAGTTAGGATGGAATAATCACTACTATAAACGAAACTGTGCTATACATAAGAAGAAACATATAAGTAGTAAGGTATATATGACTTTTATCATAAGTTATATTTAGCAAAAATATTAGACCACCCAGAAATAAATATATAATCCAATATTGAGAAATGTTGAAATAATGCAAAGTCTGTTCTCATTAAACAGGAGTTGAGCATTAGATATTCATCTAACATTATAAGAATAACTACATAACATAAGGGTTACTCTTTTAATTATTGAGCCAGCCCTCGATCGTACATAGAGCATGAACAAATTATATCAAACTAAATGTCGAAGAAAACAGGTATACTGTTTATCTTCAATTATTTGGGAAATAATTATCTTTTACTAATATGTAATTTGCATATATGCGTCGTTACATGTGAAAAATTTCCTGTCTCTTTCTTTACAGAAGGTTGGAAATTGCAGAATCAAATTTAACTAACTCATCAATAGCTAGAGCTTACTCTCTTGTCCCCCGAGCCTCTCTACAGCATGAACAAATGCCATGTGGAGATCCGGTGTCCAACGAAGTCTAGGAAGCTTTGATCGGTTGTACTGCCTGACAGATGGGCCCCGCTCACTGCTACCCTCCGACTTGCCTCCGTTCCTCTCGTCTATATTACTATAGTTATCGTTACCTCCACTGTTGCTTCTTGCATCATCTTTGTTATTGTTGGAGCTGCTGTTTTCCCCAGAGCAATAATCTTCACCGGTTCCATCACTGGTGCTGTCAGTGATCCCTTCTGCCGTTCCCTCGTTCAGGTCAAGCGCCTGAGGGTTCTGATCGTTCTCGCTAATAGCATCATCTTCATGAATTTCCACAATTTCTTTCTCCTTCTCTCCACCCATACTCCTCTTTCTATATCTTTATATGCCAACCTCCACCTTGTTCATGGATTTGGATTTGCAGTGTCTCTTCTCCTACAATAGAATTAATTAATATTTGTCTTGATCTTTCCTATGGTACCATAATCGACTTCAATTGATGGGAGATTGCAAGGGAAAGAGGCAGGAAGGAGAAGAGGAGAGGGACAGAAAGAGAGAGAAGAATAATATTGGTATACTATATAAAATTTAGGAGGAAGAGGTCCCGGATATATAAAATTTTGAATAAGAGGCTGGATGGTTAAGTGATGATGGCAACACAAAATGATAAAATATACAAGAGAGGTGAGAAGCAGACAAGTATTCTCTACATTGACTACTTAGGAATAGTTATTCTTTTTCTTCTTTTGTAATGGGAAGGAATTATATAAGAATTATGGGGTATTTGAAGGGTAAGGTGTGGGGGAGAGAGAGCGGATAACTAGACAGAGAGAGGATAGAGAGGGATCAACTCCCCTAGAATATTTTATTAGAGCAGAGTAAAATTTCAAATAAAAAGAAGAGAACAAGAACAAATCGACCTTGTGTTTTTTCTTTTCCTTTATATTAGCATAGAATTAATCATCTACATAGAGGATAATGTTTTAACCATGGACGGAACTAGAAAATAGAGATTGGGGGCTGAAGAATCAAATATAGTGTAATTTCATTTTATAAATGGGGCTAAAATATATTAATGCATAAAAAGTTAAAAAATTTCATGGACCAAACTACAAATTTAATGGATCAAACTACAAATTTTCAAACTATAGGGGGTGCTTAGCACCCTTTCCCACCACTATGTTCCGCCCCTGGTTTTAACCAGTAGATTGGATGTGAATTTTCAAAATAAGCGCCAACTGCAAACTAAAAAAACCCTAACTTGAATATTTAACGCATACAAAAGATTAATTTGAATCCAAAAGAATATTGGAAATTTAATACTTTATGTCTTGAAAAAAAATCAATCTTTGACCTAGTGACAAAGAACAACACTATCCTCCGTGTGCGAGGTCATGGTTTCAAAACCAGATGTGAGATCATTTATGTACATTAAATGAAAATTGATAGGCTAAATCTATACCTCTCTACATCAAAAGAAAATTAATTGATGTCTTGAAGTACATAAATTTTTATGATCTTTATATAATAATTTCCAACAATGCACGCATACAAATTTCAAAGGTTAGAATACATTTGTATGTCATTCACTTTTAGTCAGTTGATTTTAGTTTTAAAAGCAAAATATTATAATTGTATGACGCTATGTATTACTTGCAATACTTTTGTCATGTATTCTACTAATGAATTACAATTAGTGCATTATATATCTTTAAGGAGGAATATGTTAACGGAGCAACCTTATCAAACTAAAAATGTTGGATTACTATTATTTGAACAATTAAAACTTGTGTTTGCATGCTGGTGAGAAAACTGAATCCATAAGATAATAAATTCTCAATAATATTATACTTATTGTTATGTATTTGCTATATTCAGAGGAAGATTTATACAAAGAAATGAGGTCATTTATTTAATTTTAATAAAAATGACCCTACCTGTACTTTAATATTGACTCCAAATTTTTTAAAGAATTTCTATGACCAACTCCAATATTATATTTGTTTCTTAAAAACAAATTCTTTTTCTATAATTAATCTCCACGGTTTAAAATTATGCATGCCTCCTCGTGTGGGAACGGACTCTGCTGTTTTTCTCAGAGAAAAATATGATCATGTTTTTCCAATCCTAACCATTCAAATTTGTTAAGATTTGTGCATGAAAAAGTTTTTTTATCGAGATACGCAAATGAAAAATTTTGAATGGTTGGAATCGGAAAAGCAGTAGAGTCAGATCCCCTCGTGTGACTATATTCAATGCATATATATTAGCGAGTGCCTTCCACCGAAAATGTTTAAAGGAAACAAAACATGGACAAATGAATATATTCTAGAGAGATTCTAGAAAATAAATACTATAGGCCAGATTAATTTGGAACAAGAGAGGAAAAAAAAAAGGCGAGGTAGGAGGGGTTGGAACACATATAAAGGAGTTTAAAAAGGACAATGGGTGGGAAAGAATGCACAAGAGTTGACACTTGCTCGCTTGGGTGAAAGCAACATCGATCGCTCAAGGTTTGGCATTGTCCAAAGTGGCATTCACGGGTTCGGATTAGATATAGCCATATATATATATTGCTGCATTATTTTCATGTCGTCAGTCTATTCACATTCCTGCGCATAGTCACAAGATTCGCGAATAATTTTAGAGGCAGAATTAGAATATAGAGATTAGGGGCTGAAAAATCAAATATAGTGTAATTTCATTTTATAACGGGGACTAAAAGGTACTAATGCATATAAAATTTACAAAATTTAATGGATCAAACTATAAAATTTTAATTTATGGGGGTGGCTTAGCCACCTTTACCCATCACTGTGTTCCATCCCTGAATAATTCATTTTTTAAGTGATGCCGAACCAAACTCCGAATTATTCGGTTTACCGAATTTTGACCGAATTATTCGCGAATAATTTACAAATTTTATGAAATTTTCCTAAATTTTATGAATTATTCGCAAATTTTTCCCGAAATTTTTCCAGAACTTTTTTTTTTCTCTTTTTTTGCTCTCTTGTAGGACTGAGATATCTGGTCCGGATAATTCCGAATTATTCTCGAATTATACCCGAATTATTTTCAAATTACGAATTTTTGACCACGCTGAACCGAACTCAAATAATTCATTTGTCATTATGTTCCGACGGTGACGAAATATGTCACTGATATACTCAATTCAAAACGAAATGAGTTATAGATCAATGTATATAAAATAAGGTTTTTAATACGTATGTGATTGCGTTTTGAGTTACAGATATCGTCCAATCTGAAAAAATTTGAAATTAATATTGTATAATATACTGATGTCTTTAATTGTGTTTAATCGAACTATGATTTGATATCTCAAATTAATATTGTATAAATTTAACATTTTTCTTGAAGTGAAAATTTATTTCTGCGAAGTATATATGAAGAATTTTTGAAAGGTTAATATTGCAAAAATTGAAGACCAAAATCAAGATTTTTAAAATTATATATACATATGTGGTTTAGGATAGTATTAAACTATTAATACACTTCTGAATTTACATCCATTCATTTACCTAATCGGATTTAAATCCATTAATCAATTAGGTACTCGATAAAAAATAATATTTTAACTTATATTTTTCAATGCTTTGACTTGTAATTTCTGATGCTCTAACTTATAATTCTAATTACTAATCAAAATTCAACAAATTTATTTCAATTTTAACCTTAAATTTAACCCGAATTACAAATCAACGTCCAGAGGGGAGCAAAAAAAAATTCCAAGGGGGGACAAAGTCGGTCAAGACCGATAAATCTCCACTAAAACTCAAAATACAGGGAGGACAGTTGCCCCTCCTGGAACACTCTGGGTCCGCCCCTGATAAGTGATAAGCATAAATATGACCAGGCATGTTAAAAATATTCTAGAACAAGTGAAGAGAGCCGATCAAAATATAAAATGATGAGGGAGAGATTCATCGGTTCAAGTTCATCTAATTAAACTTACAAGTTTGAAGAATTTTTCTCCCTTTTTTTTGCTGACATTTCAAATTAAAGTGTTATACATAATGTAATTAAAACATAGAAATAAGTACTATTTTATTATTTTCTATATATATACTCCTATTTTCTTTTGAAGGAGAGCAAAATCCTAATCCCATATATAGGTACACTGATATTATATTATATTTTGAATGTACATATTTTAGACTTATATATCCAAGCCGTACTATCTATATATATTTGTATACAAAAAATAAAAAAATGGGGGATATATAATTACATATAAGCATAATGAATATTATAGATAGTACTGTCATAATATAATTGTCCAATCCATAATAATAAATTTAATCAAACAATTAATGGTTCAACATGAGTAAATATATTTATACAAGAAAAATAAGAAATTTTCTAGGAGGGATAATTACATATATATAATTAAGCATAATGCATGGATATTGTAGATAGTACGTACAGCTATAATTGTCTGTTATAATAGTGTAATCATCCCATACATAATTAATATAGATTTAATTAAACAAGGTTTCCACACATTTGAATTAAAATATATTGTCAGTTTTAATAATTGGGAATTTTCAATACTATGTTAAATTCTAAATTAGCCACATGATGGTATCTACAGCTTTGGTTGCATAGAGACAAAAAACATTTCTTCTGTCGCGTGAAGCTAACATTTCTTTCTGCTTTGGCAAAGTTAGCATATCACCATTATAAATCTCTCTCTCTATCATGTCACGCGCGCATACAAATTGAAAAGGAAATCCCTAATTAATCTTTACGGAAGTTCCCTAAATTCACTACGTTATTAATTAGTCGACATATATATATATATGAGGAGGGATCCGATTACAACACTTTTGAGTTACCACAAAGTTACTCCAATCATATTTTTCTACATTTTCAAAGTCCAAATCGTCGATCCAAACCGTTCAACATGATCTCCACAATAAAATGTGCTTGCAGATCAAATTTTATATTTTTTTGAATTTTTTTTACTATTTATTAATATGGATACAAAATTCAATAGTATGAATTTGACAAGTTTTTGTAAAATACTTAATAAATAGTAAAAAAATTCAAAAAAATATAAAATTTGATCTACAAGCACATTTTATTGTGGAGATCATGTTGAACAGTTTGGATCGACGATTTGGACTTTATAAAAGTAGAAAAATATGGTTGGAGGTAATTTTGTGGTAACTCAAAAGTATTGTAATATATATAGAGTAGAACTAGGGTGCTCCTAAGCTCACCAAGCCCTTCCGTGAGCACGACTCTAAAACTTATCGAATTGACTTCAAAAGATATTTCCAAACCGTTAGATATTCAATCTATATTAAAATGTGCTTGGAGACCAAATTTTACATTTTTTGGAATTTTTTTACTATTTATTAAGATGGTTTGAAAATCGCTGTTTTCCAATGGTGCATAATTTTAATAAAAACAGCGATTTTCAAACCATCTTAATAAATAGTAAAAAAATTTCAAAAAATGTAAAATTTGGTCTCCAAGCACATTTTAATATAGATTGAATATCTAACGGTTTGAAAATGTCATTTGAAGTCAATTCGATAAGTTTTAGAATCGCGCTCACGAAGAGCTTGGTGAGCTTAGGAGCACCCTAGTTCTACTCCTTCAATATATATACCTTTGAATACATTTTGTACATGTTTTAATTAAGCTAATTTTATATGAAACATATATATACCGTTCAAGAATGGGACAGTTCAATGTGCTATTTCCTCATCTTTTTTTTCATTGAATAATTTCCATATTCTTCTTCCAGAATTTGATTGTCATTAGTATTATTTATTAGCAAGTCAAGCTCCTTTGGTCGATGGGTCATTCTGAGACAAATTCAGATAACTTACAGAGATCAAATTAAGTATATTGGTGAAATCCCTATTCAGTGCATGCGTATGCCCTATTAATTAAGCTCTCAACTCTCATCATCTACTCTCATTAATGTCCACTGGCATTATCAAGTTGCAAAAAAGAAATTTCTTTTACTTATGTTAGCATACGGCCATACGTCCTAGAGATATATAATTAACTTTTTCTTTATATAAAGAGGATGGTGCAAATTAATGCCTTCAAAAAAACATTTTTTGGTACCTCCATCATTTCTCCATTTTTAGATTTTTATTAACTCAAAATCTAAAACATAAATATCAAAATAAAATTGTTAGATATCTTCTGCATATGTTCACTATGCGCACATGTAAAATATTATGACATTTCAATTTTGTTTTGAATGTTATCAAGAGTTCACATAACTTCACTAATGTGGATATTTTTTTAACGTTGATGTTTCAATTTATTGATTCCCATAAAACAAAACCGAAAAGTGATAATTTTTTATATACATGTAGAGAAAGTAGCATATATCACATCTAACGGTTTTCAACCGTGCTTTGTAAATAGTAAAGTTACCATCCATGTAAATTCTCCTCTTTTTTGACATATATATTTTAGAATTTTTATTATTAAAAAATTTAAAAATGGACGCATGATGGAGGCACAAAAAATTTAAAGGCATTTGAATGCTCCTATTATATACATAATACATATGTATGTATGTATGTATGTATGTATGTATGTAGGTAGGTATATAGGTATGCATGGAGTAACATTTTACAAAAGACATTAATACTTGAAGGAAAAAAAATGGATAATCTTAATTTGGAGGAAAAATAAAAGATATATAAACCCTAAAATCAAATTAATTATATGATGTAGAAAATCTTATTTTCTATTTTTCTAACCTCCATTTATAAAGCAGGTAAAGTGGTAATTTTAAATATCAACAACTCAGAGGTGCATGACCAAAAATATGGTTATTTTGTCTGAAAGGGATAAGGAAGTTGGAATTTTAAAAAGAATAGTTTAGTAGCGGTCCAATCAGTTGACAAATTGGAAATTAGTTACATTAAGTGTGACTTCAATAGATGAATAGTTAATGTTGAATAAATGCCTCAATGATGTAAGATGCATCTTGTTTTATTTAAGTGTCTGTTTCAATAAGCAAATTATTTGATGTGATACTTCAAGGGTTAATTATTTTCTACCATATCATTATTTTCCATTACTATATATTAAAATTAAAGTAGTATAAACCGCTTCATATATAGTAAGTTTTACTTACCATTCAAGTAGTTTCAATTGCACTTAATAATATCTATTCCACATCATGAAATGTTCTAAACTATATATGGTTAGGTTAACCGCTTTAAGTTTTTTATTTTAGTAATTTAGAGAGAGTGAAAGAGAGAGATATAGAGAGAGAATAATTTGAACAATTAATATATAACATGCATACGTACATGCATACGTACAGTGCATTCAATTAATTGGTAAGAAGAAATATTCCGATTATACGTTCATATATTTAACAAACCACCTACCACATACATATACTTTCGCCAGATATAGTAGTTTAATTTAGTATATAAATACCCAGTGTATTAATATTCGATTCTCATGCAGTATTCGGAAGGTCGCCGCATACTGCATATACGGTATGCGGCTGAATATACGGATTCTTATTCGGATTTATATATGCGGATTTTTTTATTAAATATTTAATCCCAAAGTACTTAAATACAATAAGACAGCATGTAGAGAGGTTATAAAAAACTTCTGAGTGGGACGCTTGAAGAGAACACCTATCTGGCGGGTCTGGAACTCATTTAATGGGTTATGGATTCGGGCCTGGAACTCTTTTAATGGGTTTTGAATGTTTTTTTTTATTTTTTAAAAGCATGGATTCAATATTCGGTCCGAATAGCTATTTTCTATTCGGCCGGACACTGGATAGGAATATGGAGCCGAATATTCACTGAATAGAACCGAATTTTACTACACTGTATATACCATCAATTCTTGCAATATGCTTCAAAGGTTTGTTATTGTTATGTGGTGGTTGTTAAAATCATCACCATTGTTATTGTTATTATTTTATTATTGTTAGTATTATTGCTATATATCATTTTGATTCATTTTGGGGTAAAGGAGGAAAACATGTGATCCTTTTCTCAAGCGCATGGATGCAATAAATAACCAATCTATTTTAGCTTACCTTTGGAAATCCCAGCTTGGCTTCAATAACTAGAAATGCAAGCCAAATCCGTGATTAATAAGGTAGCTTTATTAGTTGACCTTGGTTTGTCTTCATTTTAATTAAATAATCACATGCATTTTCTCATGCATGGGTGCAAATTAACTTGCTTTCTCAACTATTTTCTAAAGTTCAATAATATTAATTAATTGTCTCCGTGTCCATACAGCATACTTCTAACTTTGTTTTCCCATATCATACTAATTCAACAAATTTAACGGCTATTGCTCAGACCTCAGAGTATGTATTGTAACGTAGAATGTACTTTAAATTTTGAATGTGCCCTAGAATTATCGATCTACAAGAAATTTACGTATTATGAAAATGGAAGATATCAAATTTCTACCATTAATTGCTCAATATATATATAGTCTTGTACAAAGTAATTTGTTCATTTAATTTATTGCATTGATCTTAAAATATAAATTCATGATGGACCAATTAATTTCCAATTTATGCATGACCTGAGGTTCGAAGTGCGAAAAATTCATCTTTATATATATATATATCACAAGCAAGCATTAATTTTCTGTCTTATTTGTTTACATATGGATCAGTATATTTTGTAAATATAAAAAAAAAAAACAATGCATATATATACAAATTCCTTTTGAGCAGTAGGAGTGCAATATAAAAGAAAAGTTATGAAGAACTGTAAAATTTATAGCTTAATTGTGAATGAAAAAAAAAAGATGTAATTATTTCTTTCAGCAATGAAATGTAGTTATAGCTTAATTGTAATTATAACTGTAAAAGTTATAGCTTAATTGTAATTAATTGTGAATGTAGTTATAGCTTAACTGTAAAAGTTATTCCCAGTTTAAACAGCTCTATGCAATTATTTCTTTTAGCAATGAAATCGGCGTTTTGCCTCTTTTAAAAAAAAAAAATTGTGAATGAAAAAAGAAAAAGAAAAAGAAAAAGCATAGGCTAACTAATCTGTATTATTTAAGTATTAATGGAACTGCAGAAACTGACACAGTTAATAACCAACAAGATCCATAAACTACGTTAGGGAATATTCCAATATGAAACAGCTCAGTTCATCTCAGCTTCTCACATGCATTGGATCATTCTGGCATGATCATATGCATACACGTACTGGATTAATTATAAAATAGATCATGTACATGCTAAAAGACATTTAATTTGTAATTTTTTTTTTTTCCCTCTCGGCTTTTAGATAGAGAAATAATATTAATGCATATATGATTCTGATTCTGATTTTTTTTTTTTCTGATAGAAAAGGCAAAAAGAATTGTAGATCGTGCATGTATGGTGCTTTGTGTCTAAGGGATCGGATCCTCTGGCAGTCTCATTATTTTAAATAGAGAGACATTTTAAACTCATAAGAGATTGTAGAAGACATAGCTGTCAGACGATGAGTCAGATTTTCTGTGGTAGGTCAGGACATGAACATGTGCCACATTAGGTGCACTGTTGTACCCATAGTAACAAACGAATAGTTCGGATTCGGTTCGGCAGAGTCAAAAATTCGTGATTTGAGTATAATTCGGGTATAATTTGAGAATAATTCGGTACAACGAGGAAGCAAAAAAAAAAATCCAAAAAGTCCCAAAAAAATTAAAAAAAAATCACGTTTTTCTTGCAAATAATTCGTAATTTGTGTTTTATTCGGAGTTCAGTTCAGTTCAGAAACGTCAAAAAAATTGAAAAAAACACGAATTATTTACGAATTAGTTACGTACCATAATGAAAGTGAAAGAAAAATAACAAAATCGATAGAAGATACAGTCGCAGCTAGTAGTCAGTGGCGACACGTACAGCGTGACATATATATCTTTTGCTTGATAGAAGGATTAGAATATAAAATGAATATAAAAGAAAGAAAAAACCTCGGGAGAATAAAGTGTCAACGAGTAAGGGAGAATCATTCAGAGGATTAGGTGATCATAGGCTTCATACGTGATACATCCCGTGAGCACATTCAAAATTCAAGCATTGTTTTCTAGACTTGATTTGTTCCACACAAAGTTAAAGTTAAATGTCCCTCCTAAATTACATGTCATGCATACTTGAATTCAATGCCTCTTTTCTTCGTTGGAAAAAAAGTTGGTACCATTAATTAATTATTTAATTATCATATGATATTCTTGTTCGGGACCAATCATGTAGGTTGTATTTTTCAGGTCACGAAAAAAATAGTTAAATGCTATAGAAATTGTTCTAGAATGTTCAAAGTTGCTCAATAAATTAATCAATGAGTTGATTATTTTTTTTTCTTGACTTATTTTTGAAATTTACACGTCATTTTTAATCAAAAGATAATATTTACAAGTGATGAATAATATATATAATTATCTTGATGGAACATCTTGGAGCATAAATAATGAATAAAAATATTGCTCTTATGTATGGGCTGTACAAAAAGCTCGCGACTCGAGAGCCGCTCGAATTCAATTCAGTAACGAACTCGCTAACAACTCGTTCATTTAAAATTCGAGTTAGTCTGACTCGAGTTGAGTAACTCGTTTAACTCATGAGTTGAGTTCGAGTTGAGCTCAACTCGCTCGTTACAACTCGTGGACTCGTTTTGCTTGTTAAATTGTTGTGGATTATTTGTTAATTCAATATTTACTTCTCATATTATTACATAACAACAGTCATCAGTTCAAGTGTTTAACAGTTCAATACCTTAAACGAGTTGACTCACGAGTCACGAGCCAACTTGAGTTACTCGCCAGTTGAGTTCGAGTCAGTGAGCCAGCTCAGCTCAGTATTCTCAACTCGAGTCACCTCGACTGACTATCTTCCGAGTTGAATTCGAGTTATCCATAACTCGAGCTAATTCGGCTCATTAATTAGCAGCCCTAGTCATATACATTCTATATTCCAATATTGAACTTAAATTTAGACATACATGACTCGTAATAATTTAATTACCAGTTGATTAATTTGTTCTGAGTACAGCTGGTAAAATCAAAGTTATAACGTACAGTTATTATCTTGCTGCTCAGCTTAATTAGGTAAGGTTAGGTTTGCTAGGTGACTGGAAGGTAGCATCAACAATTAAACTATTAAGAAATTCATATTGCCGACTAGGCGACTAATAATCAAAGGGAGGTTAGAGGCCAAAGATCCCCTAAAAACAAATAAAATAACATAAAAAACAAGACTCGAGACTAACTACAGAATTAGACTACATTCTATTACTTAAACGTACGCTATTGAACAGAGATCTGAGTGTCTCTAGCTCTCTCATCCTTTGTTTTCTCTTTTCTCTCTCTCTCTCTCTCTCTCTCTAATATGTGTGTGTTATGTTTTGATTATAAAATGAAGTGTGGTAGTTTCCATATGGACTATTGTCTGTCCCACTGCTCCTGCCAAAAGACCCGCCGCAGAACGAGGAGAATTTATTCTGCCAAACTCTACATGCTCTCACATGCACCCTTTTTGTTTTTTTTCTGGTTTCAATTCAATAGTACTTCTTACTTTATATTTCACTTAATATATAGTATGCGCTTACAACCAATCATATATATATAATATACACACACACATTACTATTGTATACAGTATATGCACGGGAGAGAGGTAGCTCGCATGCATAATAATTAATTGGATTTAATTTAACAATCAAATTTAGTACTAATTGCATCAGATCTCGATCATTTTAATTAATTTATATATATATATATATATATATAGGAATTGGCTACGGTGCTACGCGTAGCATAGAGGGCCTCCGTGCTACGGCTCAATATTTGAGTTTTCAAAATCCTAACGGTTGATCCGAACCGTTCAACATGATCTCCATATGAATATGTACTTGCAAACCAAAATTTACATTTTTTAGAATTTTTTTACTATTTTTTTAGATAGGTAGAAAATCACTTGATCTGAAAATTTCTATACCATTCAGATCAAGTGATTTTCTACCTATCTAAAAAAATAGTAAAAAAATTCTAAAAAATGTAAAATTTGGTTTGCAAGTACATATTCATATGGAGATCATGTTGAACAGTTCGGATAGACCGTTAGGATTTTGAAAACTCAAATATTGAGCCGTAGCACAGAGGCCCTCTATACTACGCGTAGCACCGTAGCCAATTCCTATATATATATATATCTAATAAAATCGTCAGGAAGAGGTTAGGCTACCACATCCGTAGAACCATATTTATATTATTTTTCTTGACTTATTTTTGTAAGTTATCCCTCATCAGTTAATATATAGCTAGAAAGATGATATTACGAGTGATGCATAATTATTTTCATGGAACATCTTAAGGGGTGAAAACGGAACGAATACGGATCGGATATCAGTTGGATACAGATACGGATACGGATCGGATTGGATATTAATTAAAATAATATTAAAAAATACCGAAGTTCATAATATTTATCTAATTTTAATGGTGAATAACAATATTTTTTCATAATATATATTAAAATATATGATATATATATCTACTATTCGGATACGGATAATTGAAACATAAAACCATATCAGTATATCCATATCCACACGGATATTCGGATATCAGATATCCACATCTAATTTTTCGAATACAGATCGGATATTATCCATACCGTTTTTACCCCTAAATATCTTGGAGTGTAATGAATAAAAACATGACTCTTCTGTACATATATATCATATGTAAAGCATTTTACAAGTATCAATACGTCCACAATTAGTATCAACTATTATCAAATAATAATAAAAAATGTTATTAAAATGTATATATGAATGCGCACCTATGATTTTTGGATAGATCATGTACGGATCCGACTCTACTGTTTTTCTTAGAGAAAAGTAAGATTCTACTTTTCTGATCCCAACTATTCAAAATTTTTCATTCACGTATCTCGATAAATAAACTTTTTCATGCATAAATCTCAACAATTGAATGGTTGGAATCGGAAAAGAAGAACCCTACTTTTCTTCAGCAGAGTCCATTCCATCATATACTGCAAATTAAGCTAAGTACTACATCTCTGATTCTAAAAGTCTACAAGTCCCATTATTATTAATTCCCCCATGCATTTTTAGTTTAGTCATACTAGCTAATAACTACAAACGAAGATTCTCCTTGTAGTTTTGCATGTTTGTTTTCTTGTCCTTTTTGCTCATCCTTCGAAGTAGCTATCATGGATCTCAAAAAGTTCCCTATTTCAGGAAAGATCCCCTTAATGTTACCAAGAAGCTTCTCCCTTGTTGTAGCTGGTTGTTGCACTATTATATTCTGAAATGGTGAAATTAAAATTAGGGCACTATTTCAATTTTAGTGTTCTACAGCTACAACATTTAAATTTGTGGAAATAATGATTATAAAATATTTACACATATATATAGTAGGAAAGTGACCATTATAGCCTTGTTGATTTTTCTTTATTTGTCTATATTTTTGTTATAAAAAAAGGTTACTTAATTTGCTGAAACATGTCAATTAATTTAGAAATTAAATTGTCAATACATAATAAATGTATGAAATCGTGAAACAAACATGCATGATAATATTATTTCTAGTAAATAATGATCAGATCTTAAATTAGAATAAGCAACGATCGATGCAGATTTTTTTTTTTTTTTGACAAAGTGCATATCATATCAAGATTGGTACTAATAAATTAATAAAATAATAGAAAAGAAAATTTAACCCAGCATTGTAAATCTTCTTGCGTGCATTTTCATAAATTTAGTGTGATATTTGTTCAGCTTCTTCATGTGTGATACAAGTGACTTAGTTTTTTTTTTTTCAACTGTGATTTTGTTCCGCCTGCATATATAACAATGAAAATGCATAACAATGATTCATTTTCACAATCTAATATTCATTATTTTATATCTAATTTCATTTTTATTATAATCACACTCAAGGTCAGATTTGACCATTTTGCAAAACAGTCATGTTGAACCTTTAAAATCTGGAAACAAATACTTTAGTTCCGAGAACCAACATTTGATCTAGTAACAAAAACACATGTCGCTTATGTGAGAGGTCATGGGTTCGAAATCCAGATGAGAAAACCCTTTGTTACAAAGGTTGAAATAAAAAGTCTTGGGTGGCTTGACCTCCATTACTCTATTTCAAATAAAAGCACTTCAGTCCCTGTTTTTTTTTTTTTACAAAATTCCTTATACTTTGTAAGGATCTGGTATAGCCTAAAAAAAGTATAGAAACGTTGCAAATAAATTTACCAGACAAGCCTTATTACTGATTTCTAAGACAAAGGCCAGCTATCATGAACTTTCTATTAGCACATCCAAAATAGACTTCAAGCACTTTTTAGTAACCTTTTATAACAAAAATAGACTTCAGTTCCGAGAATAAGTATATATAATGGATCCGCAAATTGATATCATGTAAACAACTAGAATTTTGGACGAAGATAGAGGCGAATTGATATCACAAAATCAAACAGTCAATTTTTGTATCCCCAAAAATTTCCATCATTTTGAAATGAAGCACACAAAACATACAAAACAATCACAGATAATTTCCAGGGACAGACCCAAAGTGTTCAGGGGGGCAGCTATCCCTTTGGATTTTGAGTTTTAGTGGAGATTTATCAGTCTCGACCGACTTTGTCCCCTCCTTTGAATTTTTTTTGCCCTCCTCTGGACGTTTGATTTGTAATTCGGGTTAAATTTAAGGTTAAAATTGAAATAAATTTGTTGAATTTTGATTGGTAATTATAATTATAAGTTAGAGAATCAGAAATTACAAGTCAAAGTATTGAAAAATATAAATTAAAATATTATTTTTTATCGAGTACTCAATTGGTTAATAGATTTAAATCTAATTAGGTATTTAAATCTAATTCGATATTTTTTTGCCCTTCCTGACAAAAATCATGGATCCGCCCCTGATAATTTCTAGTGGAGGTTCAATTTCAAATAGAAATTAAGAAACTCTATATTTGACTCTTACCAATGTAACAGAATAAGTATAAACTAGCTAATAGCTATTTTACCGTGCGAATGCATCTCTCTTACGACTTACGGGCCTTCTTCTGTGTGGCGTTTAATCGGTGGGAATGTACAGTAAACTGGATCCAAACATTATAAGAACCTTACCTTGATCAGTGAAAACTCCTAGGGTCGGATTCAGAATTTTCGTCAGGGAGGGGCAAAAAAAATATCGAATTGGATTTAAATACCTAATTGGGTTTAAATCCATTAACTAATTAGATACTCGATAAAAAATAATGCTTTAACTTATATTTTTCAATACTTTGACTTATAATTTCTGATGCTTTGACTTATAATTCTAATTACCAATCAAAATTCAACAAATTTATTTTAATTTTAACCTTAAATTTAATCCGAATTACAAATCAAACATCCAGAAGAGGGCAAAAAAAAATTTCAGGATACACCTGGGTCCGCCCCTAAAAACCCCTTCTTCCTCTCCATGAAGAAGATAGGACTACTTGAGTCAATTACTCTCTCAATATCTCTCAATAGGACTACCTGAAGATAGGACAACTTTGCCTGCCAGTTATCTCAATATATAATCTGTTCCATTATTTGTAGCTGTATAATTCTCATTTTTATGAAAATAAAAATAAATGTGGGGGATAAAAATTTGCTTTCTTTTTCCACTTTGGAAAAATGAAGCTTCTTCTGTTCTCTTGTATGAATTGTTAATTCCAAATTTTCTAAAAGTACTATAATACTGTTAGAGTCAATCTCTCCATTCCTTTCCATTTTTATCCCTTTCCTTTGGGACTTGTATGAATTTTTTTTTTTTTTGAGAGAAACTTGTATGAATTGTTAGTAAGCGAAGCCTACTACAATTTGGGAATTTCAAAAATAAAACTTTGCAACACATCTTCTACTGAAGCCCAATTGCCCAAATGTATTAAGCCTATATAGTAGGAAGCAATGTACCGACTTTCTCTGTGAAGTCTACAAATTTAATTAATTAAATAGCTGAAGTTTAATTAGTTTCATCCGATTATGGGCCTGGTCAAAATCTCACTTTTTCTCTCTCCCCACCATCCCGGCCCAAATAAGAATCAAATTCTGTTTGTTTGATCAATGCGGCTATTTACTAATTTTAGGAAGTAAAATCAGGGCGGACCCACATGATGCCGGGAGGCAACTGGATTTTGACTCTAGATTTTGAATTTTAGTGGTGATTTATCGGTTTCGATCGACTTTGTTTTTTTTTTAAAGAAATTTGTCCTCTTTGGATATTTGATTTGTAATTCGAATTAAATTTAGTATTAAAATTGAAATAAATTTGTTGAATTTTGATTGGTAATTAAAATTATAAGTTAGAGCGTCAGAAATTACAAGTCAAAGAATTGAAAAGTATAAGAGTACCCAATTAGTTAATGGATTTAAACCCAATTTGATATTTTTTTTGCCTCTCTACTTGATGAAAATTTTGAATCCGCCCCTGTAGAAAACAATGAGAGCACTTTGGGAAATGAAGGCCTATATTAGACGCATTTAACCCAGTGTTGTAAAAAATGTCCGTTTAGGCCGATTAATCGACTGATTAGTCATTGGTGGTGATCAAACCATCAAATATTTTTCTGACTAATTAGCCGATTATTTTCAACTACAACTGATTATTCCCGATTAATTGTTTGACGGTACCCTGTCCATCCGACAAACGCATTCCATTATTTACAACACTGGTTTAACCCTCTCCACTCCTGTATTATTTTGGATGTCCAGCCCATACAGCTTTCTGAATTTTCCTTTTTGGTGTACGTTGTCCGTGGTCATGGATTATCTGCACCGTCTGATTTTAGATGTAGGGCTTAAAATATGGCTGGAGACTGGCATATTGAAGACTGAGATAATATATTATTTCGTTGTGGGTATTAAATAGGTTTGAAAGAATACTCTGATTAATTAATTAATTAATCGATAAATTTTACTATATTTTCCTGAAATTAAATTGCTAGCAAATTAGCACATAACATCAGGTGAGTACAAAATGCAAATCAATAAAGATGTCTTCTCAAAAATAACCGAAATTTTATTAATACCATTTCAAAAATATAAAAATAAACCAAAACACCACTAAAATTAGAAAATTCGAAAAATACCAAGTTCTCCAAATCAATATGCGCACCCCAAGAATGGAATTCGGATCCCCTAAAGTAACCCAATTTTTGGGTTTTGGATCGAGACCATCCGATTCGAATTCGTCGCTCGAGATTATCTCGGAATTCGAGTTCATCGTCGGGATGTGTGCGCTCACTTGGTGGATGGATTTTCACGAATTCAAATCGGATGGTCCCGATCTAAAACCCAAAAGTTGGGTTACTTCCCTGGATCCGAATTCCATTCTCTTTTTTCTTTTCTTTTTGAAATCGTTGACAGAGGCTGTCAAAGCTAGTACAAGGAAAAGTAATATTACATCCTGGTCCCTCCAATTAACAGCAATTCTAAAAACCAGGATCCACAACTATCAATACTAACAAAACTTGAACCAAAGATCTCCTTCTTGGGGGGGGCGCATATTGACTTGGGGGGCGCATATTGACTTGAAAGCCCCTCAAAAACCTAAGTATCAGTATATTACAATACATTTTTGGGTTTTGGAGGGGCCTCCAAGTCAATCTGCGGTCCTCCAAGAATAGAGCCGCAGATTGACTTAGAAGCCCTGGTATTTTTTGAATTCTCCATAATTTGTGGGTATTTTTTTTTTGACAGTGGTATTAATAAAAATTTCGGCAAAAACAAGTTGGATGGATAAAGTAATGAAGAGGTCTTAAGCAAATGGTCAACATTTTTGCAACCATATTGTGTTAAATTACAATGGTCGTCATTATCTTATCCTCTCTCTTTTATTAATTTTTACTCTTAAATCCAGGTTTTTAGGAATGGCAAATAACTTGAGATACTTGTAATTCTCTTTGACAAAAGCTTATTTGTGTCATTGATTACTGTTTTTCTTCTGTTTCATTACAAATTTGAAATAAAATACCGTTTCTTCATATCAATATTATTTTAATAACAGAGTTTTCCTGAGAACTTGCATCATTACAGGAAAGAAGAAAGAGGAAGCAAACTAGAATAAGAAAAAGTAAAAGAGATAGCTTTCATTTATCCATTTTGTTTGGAACAAAACCATAAAAAAGGAAAGCATAATCTGGCCTACTGAATCTCCAAGAGTCAATTAAAGTTGATTTTTTGAGAAACATTTCCTGATTCTTTCATGGAGGGAATTTCATGTATATACCACTCAAAATGTTGAAATTATATATTTCCCCTTCTAAAATTCATAATATCATATTTATCCTTCTAAATTTTAAAAACACATAAAATTATATAATTATTCTTTTAAAAAAAACATTTTATAATTATAATTCTTTATTTTTTTTCTTTTATTAAAAAATAAAACAAAAAATTTGTAGCATGTGTAAAAAAAAATAAAAAAAAATAAGAAGTATGTGTAGAAGACCTAGTTAGCCAATTTGTGAGGACAAATAGTTCATTTGTATACATCTAGTGCATCACAATTAGAATAATAAATTATTATCCTCACAAACAAGCCAGTTCGAAGAATGGACATTTCACAATCAAGCTACATATTTTTTTAATAAAGGATAAAATTAGAAGCTTATAAATTTAAAATGAGTTGTAACAGAAAAGACAATAAATTGAGAGATTTTGTGAGTTTTTGAAATTTGTTTTGAGTAAATGTTGAAGGTCAAGTTACCTAGCTATTTAATATCTACAAGTGATTTTTTTATCTGGGTTTCGAACCTGCAACCTTCCACATAGAAAACATTTTCTTTGCTACTAGACCAAAGGCTGGTTCTCGAGTTTTTGAAACTTAAAAGAGGAAATATGTATTCTGAATTTTTTAACGGGAAATACATAATTTCGAGGGGTTTTTTTAGTGATATACATGAAATTCTCACTTTTTTTAAGTTCGGCATGATATTTCAATTTGTTTTTCGAGATAGAAAGATGGAGATTTAGTATTTCAACTTTCAATTAATTTGTCTATAAATAACTCATCATTTGGATTTCGAATCCACGACCTCCCATACGAAGGGTGTAACTAGTTATTTGCCACTAGACTAAAGACTAGTTCAATATTTCAATTATTTTTCTATTTAACCCCTGAAAGAAGAGCTTGTAATGTGTGTAACATTTTTTTGTTAATCCGAAAAGATTTGAAAATTCCACCTTATTATGTCCAATAAGACTTAAATTCATGAACTTTTGAATTTATTCTAGTGCATCATCACTCAGCCTACTAGTCGTGCTAATGTCTAATATGATATATATATATACAGAGTAGAACTAGGGTGCTCCTAAGCTCACCAAGCCCTTCGTGAGCACGACTCTAAAACCTATCGAATTGACTTCAAACGACATTTCCAAACCGTTAGATGTTCAATCTATATTAAAATGTGCTTGGAGACCAAATTTAATATTTTTTGAAATTTTTTTACTATTTATTAAGATGGTTTGAAAATCGCTGTTTTTCAATGGTGCAGAATTTTAATAAAAGCAGCGATTTTCAAACCATCTTAATAAATAGTAAAAAAATTTCAAAAAATGTAAAATTTGGTATCCAAGCACATTTTAATATAGATTGAACATCTAACGGTTTGGAAATATCGTTTGAAGTCAATTCGATAGGTTTTAGAGTCGTGCTCACGGAAGGACTTGGTGAGCCTAGGAGCACCCTAGTTCTACTCTATATATACACACAGTCGTCCAATATTTCTGATAATTGCCATCATGAAAATATTCAAATTGAAAAATGAACTATATCCTATTGTTCATCATTTTAAAAATAATGTATTTCAATTTTGTCGATTTTAGGTTTGCTTATCTATCAGAAATCGTTAAATTTAATTGCTGAAAAAACAAATCATTTAAGAAAGAGCAATTGAATTTTCTAATTAATCCAAATTTCATGCAAATTTGCAATGTAAAACATCTCTACCAAAAACAAAATTTAGGCCAAAATTTTTCTCAAAAAATAATTAATTATCTCAAATTAAAAAGGTAAGATTAAAGCCAAACAATTCCAAATTTACAAAAAAAAAAAGAGAGAATAATATTAACGTGGCTCCCAAGGCTAGGTGTGTATTTGACGAGAGATTTTGAAACCTTCGCCCCGAAGTAGAAAGAGATGTGTTAATAATACTCGTGTGTCCCCAAAAGAAAATTAAAAAGAAACAAAATTGCACTTGTTATTGTACGACCTGCGAGTGGACCCACGGGCCAGCTAAGCGTTCGAAAAATCTAGCTGGACTTATTTTATGCAAATTTAATACAAGAAGAAAATAATGACATAGATATGATGTCGTGTGCCGTGTGCCGTGTGCCGTGTGCCGTGTGCCGTGTGCTGTGTGGCTCTACCGGTCTTGAGAAGCCGCGTATGTAGCAGCTGCTCTGCCGTAGTGATAAATAAATTATTCGGGTGCGATTCGGTGAGGTCAAAAATTCGTTATTTAACTATAATTTAGGTATAATTTAGAAATTATTCGAAATTATTCGAATCAGAGATCTCAGTCCTACAAGGAAGCACAAAAAAAACAAAAAAAAATGTTAGGGAAAAATTCAGGAAAAATTTGTGAATAATTCGTAAAATTCTGGAAAAGTTCATAAATTTTGCGAATTATTTGGAAATAATTGGTCAAAGTTCAGTCAACCGAATAATTCGAAATTCGGTTCGTCATCACCAAAAAAACGAATTATTCGCAAATAATTCGCGAATCTTGTGACTATGGCTCTGCGTATCTTCCTATTAATTAAATCGAGACACTCAGAATGAAACACTAGATAAAGGAGCTCGAAATAATGTTGCTTTCATGTACTTCATATTTTTAAATTATGAAGCATTAAATGTTCAAATAGTCGATTTAAACTGTTCAATTAATATGATTGTCATTTTAAAATATTTTTGAAGATCAAATTTTATATGTGTTATTAAAATTTACTATTTTTTTAGATAGACATAAAATCATTGTTTTTCATAAAATTGTGGATCATTCGAAAACAATAATTTTGTACCTAGTAAAAAAATTCAAAAAATATAAATTTTGTTCTTTAATCACATTTTAATATGAAGATCATGTTTAGCGATTTGAATCAATCATTTTGAATTTTAAAAATACATATAAAGATGTGGAACATGATTGGGATAAAAAAAAACTTAGACATTGTAACCTACTCAGTTTATTATTAGTTTTCTACATTTTTTTGTAAAAGTAGTTGGGAATTCATGTTGATTGGTTTATATTTAAATGTAGAAAACAAATTTTAATAATAAACTTTGAACAAATTTGTTTTCTACATTCAAAGTTTGTTTTCATATAGTTTTTTACATTTAAAAAATTGTTTTCTAAACACATTTTAATATGAAGATCATGTTGATCGGTTCAGATCGATTGTTAAACTTGAAAAATAAAAATAAAAATACATGTGTGACATAATTGAGATAGGAAAACAATGGGAAATTGTAACCCCTTGTTATCAATGTAAATCGTCTATCATATTATATATATATCATCATTTCTTCATTCCATTATTAAGCACGTTGGGTGTCTGATCCGCCAACGGCTATGATTGAAAGATTAATTTTTGGATTTAATCTCAGCTCTCCAATCACATAATCTATCTTCTTTTGATTAAATGCATCTGTTTTATGTGTAGAAGTTTAAATTTAGCTACAAACATACTTGCCACACATACTGCCACACGATACGTTACAATTAAAATTAAACAGACTCTAAAATTTAGCGATATAATTCTCCGTTTCCTTATTTATTTGTTTTCTTATTTCTCCCTCTCCAATTGAAATGTTCTATACGACGGATCACAATGCAAATCAATTTTTTGTTCACTTCCTTATTTATCTACTTCCTTATTTCTATACATGTTACTGTGATAAATCTATAATATATTTCTAATTTTGTTTTTTTATGAAAATTTGTCATTTTTATGAGAATTTATTTTTGTTATCTTATCATATATTCCGTTGCAACGCACGGGCACGATACTAGTGTGTGTGTGTGTATGAGGTTCATATTTTTTTTTCCGCTTATTTTATTTTTCTGCAACACCATAAAGGGAAGCAACAAATGCCATTTCTTCACATGCATAAATATTTTATCAATAGAAAAAGAAAACGCATTATTCTGGCTCCTGAATTAAAAAAAAAAAAAAAAAAACACGTTAACGGTATACGAGACACACGTTAACTACTTAGTTGCCACATAATAATTTCGTAAAGTTTTTACTTAATCTTAAACGAAAATGACTCGACGGTGCCACCGTGTCATTTTTATCATGTGACCCCCTGGCTTATTGTCATTGACCAAATCGTTTTCAATTTTTTCTTCCTGCACCCGGTGCACCACATCTGTTAGCTTTGATTCTTGGGAGCAGATTTACAGCTACCGTTGTAGCCACCCAGAAAGCCATTACGATATATTGCATTGTAAAAATATATAAAATCCCCGAAATTTTTACTAATACCATTTAAAAAAAAATAAACCAAAACACCACTGACATTGGGAAATTCGAAAAATATCAGGGCCTCTAAGTCAATCTGCAGCCCCTCAAAAATCTAAATATCAGTATATTACAGTACATTTTTGGATTTTAGGGGGCCGCAGATTGACTTGGAGGCCAAGGTATTTTTTGAATTCCCTATAATTTGTGGTTTTTTTTTTACAGTGGTATTAATAAAATTTTCGGATAAAGTCCTGATTGACAGAGAGAAATAGAAAACATTCACAGTGCCAACAACATGTTAAGTATGTAAGTAATTGTCAGAATTAAAAAAAAAATTACATTTTAACTTACTAAATAAATGAGAAACTAAATCTTAAAACATAAAGACAACAAATAAATTGCAACGTTATCATTAAATTAACGTAGCTAATTTTAATTTGAGGAAATCGATTTATCCCCTTAATATGTCATCTATCACGTGCTTTAACTAAATGACTTTCCATCATTTTCTTTTTTTGATATGTTTTCTTCTTTTGTTGATATATATCTTCACATTTTTGTAATTAGTGATTGCTTTCACTCTTTTTCTTTTTTCTTTTGGTTGAATTTTTCACACTAATTCGCTCATCAAAATAGAAATTTAATTCTAAAATTTAGAGAGTGTCGAATTTTAGTTCAAAATATAAAAGTATTTACCGAACCGTTTGATATACAAATAAGGACTTAGATCCTTATTTTTCTTAAAAAAAACCTGGAGAGTGTAAATATAAATAATTAATATCGCATATAGTATTTCTTAACCTCAAAATTTAAAGCTTTTAATCAATAATAAAGATGAATCTTCCTAAGTTTATGTATATGACATGACAGTAATTAAAAAACTAACAGTGTAGATATAAACACCTATTAAAATGTATAGAACCATTTTACTATGTAAGTATAAATATGTACATGGAAAATTTTTTACGTGTATTTTTTTTCATTTATGAAATGCAGGAGGACTAGTAATTGTTACTATAACAAGTAAATAGTTAGGGACAAAATTTAAAAAATATATTTGAGATTTTATCCGTACTTTCTTTAAAAGTATTATCAGTACTTAAAATAAATATAAATATTGTTTGTCTAAAATATATAAAGTAATGATTCAACTAGTTTTATTATTTATTGGAAACATGAAAAGAAAGAATACAAAAATACCTTATGTGAAATTATGGGTATTGTTAATTTTAAAGACGAATGTAATCAGAAAATAATCATCATAACAATTTATTTGTAGTTAGTGTCCCTATTAATTTGGTGTCATTAACTCCTTTGGTCCACATTGGGGCTGTGCTCAAAGGGCAACCAATAACTTCACTACAGCTGCTTAATTTGTTCAAGTAAACCAAGCTCTCTCCCTTAATTGGGCAACCCTCTCTCTTCCCTCTTTTTTTTTGAGAATAACCATCTCTCTCTCTCTCTCTCTCTCTCTCTCTCATCCATAACAATGCGTGGAACTGTTAAAAAGAACCCGCTCCTCCTTGGCCGGTTTGAAATTGGCCGGCTGCTAGGCGAGGGCAACTTCGCAAAGGTCTATCAAGCAAAGAACTCGAAAACAAACGAAGATGTCGCCATCAAAGTGTTGGACAAGGAGAAAATCTTCAAGGGAGGCCTTGCACCGCAATTGAAGCGAGAAATCAAGGTCCTCAGGCGCGTCCGCCACCCGTACATCGTGCAACTGCACGAGGTCATGGCGACCAAGTCAAAGATATATATCGTCATGGAGTTCGTCAAAGGAGGCGAGTTGTTTAAGACGATGGGGCGGCTTCCGGAGGATGTTGCTAGGAAATACTTTCAGCAGTTGATATCCGCCGTTGCGTTTTGTCACGCACGGGGTGTATACCACCGCGACATCAAGCCAGAGAACTTGCTCGTGGATGAAAATGGAGACCTCAAGGTTTGTTTTCATGGCTCAATCCTTAGGCTAATTATGGATAATAACATAACTTTTTTTTTTCAAGTACTTCTATTGTCCTTTTTATATAAATGCATGCCATTATTCAAAATTTCATTCTTGCATCCAAAAAGTTATTTTCAAGGTACTTTTTGTGCTCTTCCATTGAAATAATTTGAGTCGAATCCTTCATTATATATATTAATGAAGAAATGTATGAAAATCATAGTTAATTGACAACTAATATTGATCATATTGCTATCTAATAAATTACTTAAAGGCCTTTTCTTTGCGCAGTTTTCTTTGTTAGAAACTGATAAGAGGGAATGAACAGAGAGACGAGAGAAAAAGTCAATGTTTATTTAATTTCTTCCCATTTCTCTCGGTCGATCGATATTAGTCATATTCGATGCATTCAAAGAACTATTCGAATGATAAATGCTTCGGAAATATTTTTTCAAAATATTACTAGATCGCCTACTGTTAATTAGTTAATTATTGCATTTGATTATTCAAAAATCTTCTCAGAGTTATGACTAATAAGAATTACTCAAATAAATCAGGTAGCAGACTTTGGTCTAAGTGCAGTTGCTGAGCAAATACAGCAAGACGGTCTGTTCTACACTTTGTGCGGTACACCTGCATACGCAGCACCCGACGTGCTTGCCCGTAGAGGGTACGATGCCGGTCGGGCAGACTTATGGTCATGTGGTGTTGTGCTATTTGTCTTGGTGTCCGGTTACCTGCCATTCTATGACCATCACATGGTTGGCCTGGTCCGCAAGATCTATCGAGCCGAGTTTAGGTGCCCCCATTGGTTTTCGCCCGACTTGATACATCTGATCCGAGCAATTCTAGAACCAAATCCCAACAAGAGAATCACTATCCAGGAAATCATGCAAAACCATTGGTTCAGGATAGATTTCAGACAAATCAGCTTCTATGTTGAAGATAACAAATTTTATAGTTATGATACGGCTAATGTGTCAGCACCCGAATCACTGCAATCAGAATCGGACTCAGATAATGAATCTCGAATTTATTTTACGGGTGGGTCCGTGCCACCTACACCGATTAATAGAATAAAAAATGGTTTATCTGCATCTTCTCCATGTTTGATAGAGACCTATAAGTACGGACGGCCGCCAAGTCTAAATGCATTTGATATCATCGCGCTTTTATCAGGTTTCAACCTTTCAGGGCTTTTTGAGGAGCAAGGAGTGGAGACTCAGTTCATATCATGTGCACCAGTGTCAAAAATCATATCCAAACTTGAGGAAACCGGGAACGCGGTGAATTTTAAGGTTAGAATAAAGGATTGGCAGGTTAGCCTTGATGCAACTACCGGAGGAGGTGATAAGGGACCGCTTAGCATCTCCGCTGAGATATCTGAACTTACACCAAAGTTGGTTCTAGTTGAGGTGAAGAAAAAATCGGGAAATGTGGACGATTATCTGAACTTCTGTAACAAATATCTGAAGCCTCGCCTAAGTAATCTCATTTTCAACGGTAATTATCGAGAAAATAGCGGATCAGAAACAGATTAACTAGAGTGTGCACAAGTTTGGTCGTTTTGTTTTTGTATATATATAGTAATTGTTTTCGTTTCATTCTTGCAGATATTGGCTTTAATTTGGTAGGAGAAAATTAAATTCAAATATATAAACTAGGAATTTGGTTGTTTGTACAAATTTGAAGGAATCTAGCTAGCTAGCCAGTGGATTTGATTCTGACAAATCAATGTAATAGATTGACTAACCAGTTTGATCATAGTTTGATGTATGTATTGAATAAATTAATATAAAAGAAAGAAAAGTATTGTATGTATATATTTTCGTGATTTGAATTCAGACCTACATTTTGCTTTTGTGTGAACAACAAACCTGAAATTTCAGATTTAAAATAAGCGCTGAACATATCAGCCTAACTTTCCTTTTTATATATCTTTCAATTGTACTAGAAAACGATATTTATGAGCTCGATTCATTTCAAGTTTATAACAATTTGAAGTTCTTTGGGGATGATGGAAGATATTTTGAGGTAATTTGCAATCTTGGCAAAATGGTTTTTAATTATATTCCTACTTTCTATGTCCATTGTATGGACCTTGGAAAATAAAATAAAACATAATAAACTGGTTTTTCTCCTCTTTTGGAGAAAATCCAAATCATTATTAGAGGCATTGGTCTGAATTTTGATCCTTTAAATTGAGCCCAAATTGAGCCTAAAAGAGTATAGTCCCATTGAAGAATAATATGGGCTAAGAGCAACTACTGTGGCCCAAAATGTACTAAATTCATTAAATCTTTAGGGTGGCCCCAATTGAACTAACAATCCATAAATTGGAGCTCCAAATTTTATATCTTTCAGAAAAAAAAAATTAAAGATAAAATTCTCCAATCAGAAGTTGCTCCTGTTTTATATGTTTCTTCCGAGTTCCTAAAATTTTATTTCGTCTATTAAATCATTATATTTTCCTTCAATAAAGTAAGCTAAAGATTCATTGACGTGTCCTCCAATATTCTTATGAAGTAAGAGAGAATTCACAGCCGAAATTTTTATTATTATCCAATATCAAATAAAAATTAATACAAATGCTCACGATATTTTAGAAATTTTAAAAATGGCCAGGCCGCATAACATATTTTTTTATTTCTTAGGTTTCTGTCAGAAACCACGGTTTTGGATTTATGGTTTTTTTTTATTTAATTAGAAATTTTATATTTTTTTCTCTCTATTAAAATATTAGAAATATTTTTATATTTCTTTGAAAACATATGAAATACAATATCATTTAATTTACTAGAAAGACTGCAACAAATAATTCCAGTCAACATTTTTCTGTCGGGATTTTTTGCAACTGTAAGAAAAATTAAAATATTTCTTTGTGTGTTACTGGAAAAAAAAATATTTTGAATCTGAGTTATTGATTCCGGTTTAAAATAATTCCGGTTTAAAAGTCACTTATAGGTAAATACAAAAAATATTGTGGTTAAAAAAATCTCCAGTTGAGTGACTTCACCCGTTCCCCCAACTTTAAATAAACATTATTTTCTTCTCTTTGATGAATAATTCTAGTATTAATGAAAATATTGAGAAATATGGGACACCTTTGTAAGACTAATGTGCTGAGGGTGGAGGATAGTGGAGGCTAGGTAAGGATTTGTTGGATGACTATTGACCAGTATGTTTCTGGTTTTCATGTTTTGGTTGTTTTGCCGTTTATTTAAATATCTTGATGTATTTGGTTCTAGACTAGTGTTGGAATTTTATAAATAGATTGTTAACAGAGAGTAGGGATACTTGTCGGAGTAATGTTTTTTTTTTCCCTATTTGTAGGGATTTGTATTCATTCAAATATTATCTTTTTTTTTTCTTTCAGTCTTCATAATTTGGGATTAGAGTGGTAAAAAATCTCATAAATCGTGGATCGATCGTGACTTGCATATGACTCTTGCTCGCTAACAGCTCGTTCGTTAGTGAACCGAACTATTAATGAGCCAGCTTGCCATCATTCGGTCCATAATTAACGAGTTTGAGCTAGGCATAGCTCGCTCGTGGGCGAGCTAGCTCGGTCCAAGTATGAATTTGTGTGAATTTGATAAGCATGTATTTATTTTGTTAACTTTGTTTGTATGAATTTGAAGATTTAGTATGTATGAATTTAGTCAAATCCGGTCCAGTTATTTTTTTTTTTTCCTTCCTCTTCTCTTTGTTCTCCCATCTGAAGCACACCCTTAAGCGACATTAGAAAAGAAAAAGAAATGAAAGCGTTCTATGAAAACAAAAGATGAGAAAGTATTTTCAGAAAGCAAAATTTTACAATTTTTGTGTTATTATTGTAACTAAATTTGATTGGAAATTATAAGCAAGTGCATCTCTAAAAGACGAAAGAAGTCGAACTATATTCGAGAAAAAATGTTATGTATTCATTATACTACTAGAGAAAAATACTTCTTTAAATATAATATTTCTATTTTTTACAATTATTGAACTTCAGGCAACAATCTTAAAGTAGTAAATGGATGAATTTTATTATGTGGCATACCAATATAGTATTATCTTAGAATGATATTTAGTTGGGAATTCAGATCCACGACAATACCCGACTGAGTACGATGAGGTCTCAGTCGTCAGATTTAACTTTGCATGAATCTCAAAGCACAAATAATACTGCCCCCTCCAATCTCCCGAATAGGCACCAGCTGAGAGTAAATCTGAGCCGTAAAGTGATTTACTGTTTTGTACAGTATTACAGAGGATACTGGTCCTTTAGTTGGCGAGTTTTTTAGACTGTGCTTCAGAATCAGAAGGTGAAATCTCATTAATGGAAGGAGAAGGGAAGAAGACGGGATGAGTCTCCCTTCTGCACAGTGATCTTACACTCTGATTTAGAGGTGAAAGATTTCGCCAAAAATCTATGCGGTACTCATCTTGTCTCCCCTCCGCACAATAACTGCTCCCCTCTGTTTTCTCTCTGATTCTCTCTTTCTGGAGCAAGTGAAGTCACACCTGACTGAGCGGGCTGGCGACATCTCTCCTCCACACAGTGATTTCTCCTTCCCCTCTCTCCACGTAATCTCTTCTGGAGCTAAGCCTTAGTCTTTAAAAATCTGCACAATAATTAACATCATATGTTCACCATCACGAGTCATGATCATACAAAATTCAAGGGAGAAATAAACAGAACAAACATCATTTGTCTTTCAGTTCTCGCAAAGGAGTTGTTCTCTCACCAGTTCCTCATGCATTATTCATTTATTACCAATCAACTACTCCCAGAGTCCCAGTCTACCTCATGACGCCGTTAACAATTATTAATACTTTTTGTCCAATGAACTGTGTAGGTCCCATAAACAGTAAACCCCTCGTCCTCGTGGCATTAAAATCATGCGCCGTTAGTTAACAGCCCCTATTACCATGCGCCGTTATTAAAACCTACTCCATTCTATTCTTCTCATCTCCCTCTCTCGCTCTCTCGCTCTCTCTCTCTCTCTCTCTCTGGTCAGCTTCCTCCTTTAATTACTCCCTCTCCCTCCAAACTTTCGAACTCAATCTAGAACCCTCAAAATTAAAGAAAAAATAAAAAACCCAACACCTAAATGAGAAATCTCTTGGTTCTCTTTTCTCTCCTCGGCTTCTCCTTCTTCCCTATCTCTCTCTCTATATGCAACAGCTCCGACCATACTATCCTTTCTCTTGCCTTTCGACAAGTCTCAGGTTTCAAGCCAATTCAGTGGGGCAGATGTGAGCAAATCCATAACATAACCCTTCCTTCCAGAAACCTGACAGGTTCGGTTTCATGGGCGGTGCTTGGTAACCTCTCTTCTCTACGCTATGTCGACTTGTCGAACAACTCCTTGCAAGGTTCTATACCGACTCAATTCTGGTCTGTACCGTCTCTTGAGCATATCAACCTTGCCAGAAATAAACTAGGTGGAGCGCTTTGGCTTGGTCCGGTACGGAGAGGTACATCCTCTCTCAAGTACTTAAATCTCTCTCGAAACAGGTTCACTAGTGCGATCAACATCTCCTACCTCGACGCTCTCGAATTGCTCGATGTATCTCACAACAAAATAAGTTCGGTACCAGTTGGATTGAAGAACCTAGAGAAATTAAAACATCTGGATTTGTCTCACAATTCTATGCATGGACGATTACCGCAAGACTTACCGCCTCTTACAGCACTCAGATTTTTGAATATCTCATACAACAACTTCTCCGGCGAGATCAATGCATCAATTTTGAAGAAATTCGGCCAATCGGCATTTATAAAAGCTGGAAGTATCAAATTTCTCAACTCTTCTTCCGCGAATAGTACCAGCCACCACCCGAAGAAGAACAAAAGAACACTTCTGCTAGCAATTCTTATACCCATATCTGTAATTATATTATCCTTATTCCTTTGCACACTATGCATGTTCACTACAAAAAGGATCAAGAAACAACAGCTTCAAACAACCGAGAAAAAAGTCAAAGATGCCATTGCATTAGCAATAGAAGACTCGGAAACAGGCTGGGTCGCTGAGGCGAAATGGACGGCTCCAGTTGTGATGATAGAGAAACCACTCATGCAGTTGACATTTGCTGATCTGGCTGTGGCAGCTTCGGGGTTTGGTCGGGAGTCTCAGTTGGCCGAACGAGGGGGCCGGAGCGGGCCAGCATACCGGGCAGTTTTGCCTGGCGATTTGCACGTGGTGATACGTGTAGTAGAGAGTGCACATGACATGTCTGACCCGGAGGCAGTTACGGCTTTTCGCAACCTCGGAGAGTTAAGGCATCCTAACATATTGCCTCTTCTTGGCTATTGCATCTCAGGTATGTGATTCATTTCTTTCCTTTGTTTAAAAAAAAAAAAAACTATTCTGTTTGTCTTGCCAGTAATTGAAAACATGCCAAATTGAGAACTTGCTATTTGGTTTAAGAAATTTAAAAAAGAATGGCTTATGCTTAAGAACTACTGTTGGTATTTTCCTTCTGATTCATGAGTAATTTTAATTTCTCAGTAATTTAAATTATAAATTATAAATGCATTTGATGGTGGTTACAGTAGTCTGATAGGCTATATTATTGTGCTATCAGTAGCTTTGTTTACTTGATAATACTGGTAGACTATATATATATACTACGGCACGTGCGCATATGATGGCATGTATGAACATGGGAAATAAGGGGGTTGCTTTTAAGAAAAGGAAACTTTGGAAAGAGCTAAATTTTTTAAATAAATCATAATTGATGAGTCTTTTTATAAAGTTAATTTAGCTCTTCTCTGCCTCTATGTCTATGGCCAATTCAAATTAAATGCTAGTCCATGCTTTACTGGCTCATATATTTCAAAATTGCCTCGTTAACATAAAAAGAGAGAGTACAGAGGTGAAATAAATGATGTGCACTGTGCAAATGTGGTAGGTTAATTAATATCTTCTCAGCAGAGGCCTTGTTCCCACTTCCCACTTCCCACCAGATAATTAAAATGGTCAACTCGATGCAAATAACTTGTAATGCAACTCAGTTTTAAATGGCCAAAATTTAATGTTTTGTTTTGTGCCATGTCATTAATCAAGTTAACCAACCCCACCAATAAATGGGAATGCTTGGTTTTCCTTTTGTTCTTCCTTTTTGGCACATTTCGTACATAAAAATTTGTAATAAATGGGAATGTTGACTGTACAGGCAAAGCAAAAGAGAAGGTAGAAAATTACATTTTGCAAATTTGATTTCATTATTATAGGAAGGGAGAAACTACTGATATATGAGTACATGGAGAGAGGAGACCTCCACCGGTGGCTGCATGAGCTACCAGCTGGTACACCCAATCCCGAGGAATGGGACGATGACACATGGGAAGTCGCAGGGGACTGGCCCACCCGGCATCACATTGCGCTAGGCATTGCACGTGGATTGGCATTTCTCCACCAGGGTTGGGCCGGGTCAGGCCGACCTGTTACTCACAGCCATTTAGTCCTCTCTAACATTCTCATTGGGGATGATTTGGAGCCGCGTATCGCCGACATTGGTCCATTGGACAATGCCGGTACACCGGAGGGAGATGTGTATCAATTTGGGGTGGTGTTGTTCGAGCTAATGACGGGTCAAACAGGTTGGGATGAAGCATCGGTGAATCGGGTTCGCGGGTTGTTTAAGGAAGGCAAGGAATTGGATTTGTTGGATGACCGGCTTTTAATCGACGGGGTGGAGCCCGATTGGCAGCGACAGATGGTCGGCTGTCTGCATGTGGGTTACCTTTGCACGGCACAATCTCCCGAGAAGAGGCCTACAATGCAGCAAGTCGTTGGTCTTGTTAAGGACATTCGACCCGTTTCTATCGCCACATCATCTGCCGCATCATGACAGATATATATATATTCACTTTTGCAGCTATGATCAAAAGGAAGTACGTACATTTTTCCAACTATGATCTTGTAAAAGTTGTTAGTGCCGTATAGTTGTGTGCGCATCCAAGAGTGTGAATTAGCGGTATGGAAGTAAACATTGTTAATTTTGAATTGAATGTATATTCCATTATTTCTACAAAAGGAAGGTGACAAAACATAGTGGTGCAGAAAGGAGCAGTTTTGGTCTATATTTGGAAAATGAAGTGGGTCAGAGAATCTCAGTCGCTAATCGCCTTTTTACAAATTTAACTTTTCGGTGTGAATTTTGAGTAGTTTTTGAAGCCATAAAAGTTTTTTTTGGGTTCTTTTAAGAGTAGGAGATAGGAGAAAGTAGTGGGAGAGGTTGAGATTTGAGAGGTAGATGCAAAGGAATGAGAAAGATTTTGTATTTTTCTTGGAAGCAACTTGGTGATTACCAGCATCTCACCTCATCTGCTCCGTCTTTGTTTTTTTCTATCTTGGTTGGATTTGTTTCGTGTAAATATTTCATTCTCAGAGTCTGATTAAATTGCTTTCGGAAGCCTTGACAGAAATACTTACTAAATCAAATTTTAATATTTAATGTTCAAAACGTCGATCTAAATAGTTTAATAAATTGGTTATATAATAAACATATAGAAGAGTAGAGCTAAGGTGCTCTTAAGCTCACCAAGCTTTCCGTGAGCTTAACTCCAAAACTTATCAATCCGACTTCAAACGACATTTCCAAACCGTTAGATGTTCAATCTATATTAAAATGTGCTTGGAGAACAAATTTTACATTTTTTGGAATTTTTTTACTATTTATTAAGCCGGTTTGAAAACCGTTGTTTTCTAATGGTGCAGATTTTTAATAAAAACAGCGGTTTTCAAACCGGCTTAATAAATAGTAAAAAAATTCCAAAAAATGTAAAATTTGGTCTCCAAGCACATTTTAATATAGATTGAACATCTAACGGTTTGAAAATGTCATTTGAAGTCGGATTGATAGGTTTTTGAGTTAAGCTCACGGAAAGCTTGGTGAGCTTAAGAGCACCTTAGCTCTACTCCATATAGAATACCGATTTTCATTATTTTTGGATTTTTTAACTCTTTTTTTATGATTTTGGTTTAAAAATACTTTTATTTTTAGATAAAAAAAAGTCTATTTTTCAAAAATTATAAAAAATAGTCAATTTTTTTGAAAAATAGTAAAAATCAGTGTTCTAAATAGCGCCGCTTTAGTGTTTTTGGGCCCCAAACGCTACACTGTGACATCAAAATACGTTATTTGCGCTAAGGCCGCTATAACGCTATAGCGGTCCGCTATTTGCGCTATACAATATGGGTTTTTTTTTTTAAGCAATTTATGTGGGTGTTAAATAAAGATAAAAAAAAGCTCAAACTGAAATTGAATTTGTTGCTACTTGCTACAGATAAATCAATTTGAAATTGAGAATAGAAATAGAAATTTGAATAGAAAAAAGGTCCAAACTGAAATTAAAATTTGAATAGAAAAAAAAATAGATTATGTCATGAATCGTTATGCTTAAAATATTTTTAATAAAAAAATCGATAGTTTATGATATTATTATGTATATTTTGAACCGCAATTTGGATTTTGTACGGGTTCAATATGAATATTATAATTTCTTAATTACTTTGGTATTATTTATTGTTCTATGAGACTTTAGATAATGTTGATATTTAGTACAAATATTGAATATACGGAATGTAAAAAAAAACGTTATTTGGAATGGCTTCCGCTATAGCGACGCTATTCGCTATAGCTTTTTTTGTAGCATTCCCGTTATGATGCTATAAACGCTATTTATAACATTGGTAAAAATCCAGTATTCTACATATTTATTATATAACTAATTTATTGAGTTATTTTTTTCGACGTTTCAAATATCAAATAGCTAAATTTGACCCGTAAGTACTTCAGTCCAAGTGTTTCCGAAAGCAATTTAGTCGGACTCTTCATTCTCATTTAGGTTTTTTGTCTGATTTGCCTTTTTCAAATCACATTGTTACTTTCGGCTGTTCGAATTGAACCAATAGGCATCCTCTATTTTGGACCTACACGGGACGAAAGGAATACAAGATAAATACAAAAGAAACAAGATAAAAAAAGTACCACACAAAAACAATTTTTTGATGGCGAAAGACTGCCATGATATCAAGATAAATTTAATAGTATTCACCTTTTTGTAAAGCTCGAGGAAAAAAAAATCAAAATTTTAATAATAAAATACTATTTAATTATTAAGTGCGATCTAATATCACTTTCACGTGCATCTAAAAAATGTTTGATTTGTTTAAGATACAATATAATTTACAAAAAATAATACCCTTTTATATTCCATTGTATAAATTACATCGTGATAAATCATAATTGTTTGCCATTATAGATGTTTAATTTTTTTTAAAAAGATTTAAGTTTTATCATTAGTAAATTTTTTATCAAAGCAAAATCCAAAAAATAATTCTAATATTATTACAAATTTAATTTAACTTTAGTTCGTGACTTGCGTGTGCCACTTATGTCCGCAACAATTCCATTCGGATTTTAAATTTACGACTTCTCATGTGAAAAAAAGTTTGAATTATCACTAGACTAAAGACTAATTGTTTGAATTATTTACATGGTTTTGTGAAAATGTGGTTTTTATTTGCGGTTTTGAAGGGTTAGTCATAAAAAAAAAAAGAGTGAGGCTATGGTGCTATGCATAGTACGGATGGCTAGTGTACTACGGCTCAATATGGTACTTTTTAAAATCTTAACGGTCGATCCGACCGTTCAATGTGATAACCATATGAATATGTACTTGCAAACTAAATTTTATATTTTTTCGAATTTTTTTACTATTTTTTCAGATAGGTAGAATTTTGATGGTCCAGAATTTTCAAAAAACACTGATTTTTCTACCTATCTAAAAAAATTCAAAAAAATTTAAAATTTAGTTTGCAAGTACATATTCATATGGATATCACATTGAACGGTCGGATCGACCGTTAGGATTTTAAAAAGTACCATATTGAGCCGTAGTACACTAGCCATTGGTGCTATGCATAGCACCATAGCCTCACTCAAAAAAAAATTACAAAAAGTTGGCCCATAACCGCGAATAAAATCTGCGATTTAAATATTAGATTTTGTAAAACACAATTGACTGACGTACATATTTGTTTGGATCCCCGCGGAATGTACTTTAGATTTGTAACATGAATTGTTCGGAAAAATCTATCACATCAAGGTTTGAAACTTTGAATATGAATGAATTTATCATTTATGAGTTACTGCCTTTACTGGGTAAAGCTATGTGGAGTGGGACCAATAATGTTATGTTGTCAATTTCTGATACTGAGGTGAAATCAATGACATACGTGTACAGTTGTTTTCCCTTTACATTCTGCTCAAGCTGCCGATTCAGATTAACTAAAATTTGAGATCTATGAACAGTAACTCTGAAATTATTGAAATTCAAAATCTAATTATTCAACTTTTTCTGTGCATGTATTTCGAAATAATTAGTTTTTCTGTGTACGTATTTCAAAACAATTCAATAGCTGAATTTAGAATTTCAGAGTTACTATTGATAATTTCGGATCTCATTCCCAAGTTGCCGCTATTAGTCATGTAAATGTGTTTTACGATAACAAATTGGGAATAGAATTATTCACCTTTGATTTTTATAAAAATATACAAGTTAGTAAAACCAAAATATGGGGTAGCTGCTTTACAACGAAGGGATCAAGGCACTACTGACCATATTGACAAATGAATTATTCAGATTCAATTTGCGGACGTTAAATTTGTAATTCGGAAATAATTCAGGTATAATTCAGGAATGATTCAAAATTATTCGGATCAGAGATCTCAGTATTACAAGGAAGCAAAAAAAAAAGTTCTGAGAAAAATTCAGAAAAAGTTCATGAATAATACGTAAAATTCAAGAAAAATTCGTAAAATTCGTGAATAATTCTGTGTTCGGTTCGGCATCACCAAAAATCAAATTATTCACGAATAATTCGCGAATCTTGTGACTATACTACTGATATATCAAAGTTTGTTAAAAATTTGTTCAAGCTTCACCACTAATATAGGATAATATAAATTATGTTATTTCTAAATTGATATCACCGTAGTTTTTTACCAATTTTTTTGGAAAAAATAATGTGTACAGGTGGGATCAGATTTTATTCGACCTCTTTTAAATTTATTTATCGAATTAATCAAAATTCAATCGGTATATAATCAATTTAAATATTTTTTTAAAGATTACACTATTCGAAATTTTATCAAATATTTTTTGTGCCGCTTCCTTCCACTGAAATATAGATTAGTTGTATCCTTCTAAGTAAATCGAAACCAATTTATACGATTTTCTATTTTTTTATTACGAAATATAAAATTCTAAATTAAACCTTTTAAAAATATTTAAAAAAAATTCAAAAATTAAAAAAGGTTAGGATTTGAAATATTAAACTTTCAATTAGGCTGTGGTTTGACTATTCGGTCTAAGAAATCCCGAAATTTTTAAATATAGCACAGTTCAAAAAAAAATATACCAAAACGGCACCGTTTGGCAGGAATTTCAAATTTAGCACGGCCGCAGATCAGCTGAGCGGCCCCATTTGCTGGGGACCGCAGATCAGCTGAGCGGCCCCAGAAATGGGGCCGCTCAGCTGATCTGCGGCCCCTTTTTTTTTTTTTTTTTTTTTTTTTAGACCTGGGGGCCGCAGATCAGCTGAGCGGCCCCATTTTTTTTTTTTTTTTTTTTTTTTTAGATCTGAGAAATAAAAATTCGAATTTTACGAAACTTTAAACGGTCATAAAACGGCGCTCGAGTGTCCGATTTCAGCAAATGACCACTTTTCGGAAATCTTGTGAAAATGCGCATGCGTCCGAACTAGCTTTGCTAGATTTCCAAATTCAGAATCGCAAAAAAACAAAGGGAAGAGCCTCAAAACTTCAGTTGAAGTTTCCGATTAAAATTTTCATTTCTATTCTCAAATCTACGTAGCTCAGTAAATTAGTTATCTAATGAACTTGTAGAATAGAAATGAAAATGAAAATCTTAATCGGAAACTTCAACTGATTTACTGAGCTAATTTCATTAGATAACTAATTTACTGAGCTACGTAGATTTGAGAATAGAAATGAAAATCTTAATCGGAAACTTCAACTGAAGTTTTGAGGCTCTTCCCTTTGTTTTTTTGCGATTCTGAATTTGGAAATCTAGCAAAGCTAGTTCGGACGCATGCGCATTTTCACAAACTTTCCGAAAAGTGGTCATTTGCTGAAATCTGACACCCGAGCGCTGTTTTATGGCCGTTTAAAGTTTCGTAAAATTCGAATTTTATTTCTCAGATCTAAAAAAAAAAAAAAAAAAAAAAAATGGGGCCGCTCAGCTGATCTGCGGCCCCCAGGTCTAAAAAAAAAAAAAAAAAAAAAGGGGGGGGCCGCTCAGCTGATCTGCGGCCGTGCTAAATTTGAAATTCCTGCCAAACGGTGCCGTTTTGGTATATTTTTTTTTTAACTGTGCTATATTTAAAAAAATCGGTAAGAAATCATTTGACAATTTTGTCATAATTTAAATTTTAAACTTGAGATTTTTTATACAGAAAGCATTTGCATTTATCACTAGACATTTATGAGTCAGAATTTCAAATAGCGGTTTTTGGATGAATCAGAGTTTGAATATGATCCTTAATTTTTTTTGTATATTCTTTTTTTTTTCTAATTAAAATGTCTATGAGCTGGTATTTAAATTGCAATCCCCCTAAATTAAGAGCTTTCTTAATAATTCATATAAAATTACTTACAAATTTATGTCTCAAATAAAAGATCGGAATAAGTATCTTGATCTTAAGAAGCATTTTTGGATGCAAAATAACGTGTACAAATTGTGAATAGCACTATGTATTTATTTGGAATAGTGTGAGAAACATACTGATTTTTTTTTTGCGATTCCGAATAATAAAAAATATTATTTGAATTATGTTGTTACAAAATGTGCATATGTTCGGATTAATTCAAATAACATTTATACTATTTCAATTTAAACAAAATAAGCACTATTTAAATTAAAGGGAAAATTGGTTATTTGCCACTCCAAAACCTTCTAATTCTAAAAATGCCATCCCGAAATTTGAAATTGTAAAAATGCCACTATAAACTTCATTAATTCCTAATTTTGCCATTTATACTGTATTTTTATGCTATTTTTATTAAAATTAATTGAAAAATACTATTTTGGCAAATAACCTTGAAATTGTATGAAGGGTATAATCAGAAATACAGAAATACGTATACCAAAACAGTATTTTTCAGTTAATTTTTAATAAAAATAGTATAATAATACAGTATAAATGGCAAAATTAGGAATTAATAAAGTTTAGAGTGGCATTTTTACAATTTCAAATTTCGGGATGGCATTTTTAGAATTAGAAGATTTTGGAGTGGCAAATAACCAATTTTCCCTAAATTAAATGACAGCCGATGGGGACTGTTAACAGGGGATTTTTTTGGGTCCCTCTTTGAGTATAATGTAATTTTATTTTATTTCTTCTTTCATAAAGATGAGGCATATATATAGGGGTGAAAACGGGTCGGATTTTATCTGACCGAATCCGTATTAAAAAATTATATATGGATATCCGAATATCCGAACATATATGGATACATATATAGTTTTAAATTTTAATTATCTTTCAAATAATAGATATATATATACCAAATTTTAATATATATTATGAAAAAAATTATATTATTCATCATTATAATTAAATAAATATTATGAACTTTCGTACTTTTTAATGATATTTATATGCTTTTAATAAATAATAATATTAAAAATCGAATATCCAATCCGTATCTGAAAAATAAAAACAGATACAAATATAATTTTATCATTATCCGATCCGTATCTGATCCGTTTTCACCCCTACATATCAATGTTTTTGTCTTGAAGACTAATCAGGAGCAACCAGACTGTCCGTAGAGTGAGAAAAATGACACAGCGGAGCCGGCTTCGTCACAGAACGACATGGAATAACATAGCACGTTTAGGCACAACGTGACTCGCGTGCCGTGACCACCTTCGACATTTTGGTCACGACACGGTACGTGTGACTGTTCACTTAATTACGGTACGACACAATATGAGACTAAAATCACGGTGTGTTATTCATAGCACGGCACAACACAGCAAGTTTTTACCACCCTAACTGTCCGGCACCTGACCCGGAACTAATTGCAGTATGTGGAATTGTGGATGCAACTCATTAACCAAGAATTTCATTAAATGGATTTCGTACTTAGGTCTACCTGCATTAATTCATTAGCCATGAATTGAATTATGATTCCAAAAACACGGAAATTTGAACAATAGTAAGTCGCCATCGGTTGGTGGGCCCCTGCTTTAACTTTTGGGTTGTGGAGCCCAGTCCCAGAGAGAGACCCAGACAGACTGTACCCGGTCAAGCACGCAAGAGAAGAACAAAATAAGAAGCAGCCATCCATCTAGAGTGGGAAAAATGGCACGCCGGAGCTTGCTCCGGCACGGCACGCGTGTCGGTTACGTGCTGTGACTCGCGTGTCGCGTGCCATGATCAATTGTTGGAAAAGAAGACACGGTACGGAAATTATCTTGGTCAGGGCACGGCACGGCACGGAACACGGAACAGCACGGCACGGGACACGTGAGTCACGGAACGGAAGACACGCCAGTCACGGCAGTCACGAGGCAATACACTAACATACCTTCCTATAAGATATAATTTTATTTTAATTAAAATATTTACATTTAAATTTCAATTAAAACATTTTAATTTTAAAAAAACCGTTTCATATATTTTTTTTTAAACGTTAAATGCGATCAAACGTGACTAACGCAAGTTTGGTCACGGCACGCGAGTCGTCGTGACTCGCGTGCTGTGACCATCCCTCGTAATTTTTGTCACAGCATGGCACGTGAAAAATTTACTTGGTCACGGTACGGCACGGCACGTGACCAAAGCCACGGCGTGTTAATCACGGCACGGCACGGCACATTTTCCCACTCTACATCCATCCATTCATATGGTAACACATTCCTGCTCTCGCTCTCAATTCTGAGACGACGAAAGGGAGTCGTATGATATGAGTAAACGATTTCATCTACGGGTCCAGTCCAATCACTCAATTAATTCTGTATTTGTCTTGCGCTGGTTTGTGTCATTTTGTGATTTGTTCTAGGAATCTTCCAGCAGGTCCCTCTCCATTGAACTCAGCACATTGCAACTTAATTTGTTGGTTCCCATTTCTGTTTCATTTAATATCTCGGCTCCGTGACCCTCTTTTGGTACTTTGCCTCCTGTTGTACTTGTTACTGATCCAACCTGGAGAGAGATGCATTTATTGATTTATTTGTTAGTCCAATATTTTTGATAATAGCTGTGTAAATAATTACGTGTACTTTATTCAACAGTATAATCTTTATTAAACTGTTGGTGCCATTGAAACTTCAAACGCCACATGCTATGTTTGGATGACACAAGAATAGCAAGAATAGAGGCTATTTTAAAATAGAAGTTATTCGGAATAGCAATGTGCATTCAAACAACATTTTTGCTATTCAGAATAGCTAAAATAGCTGTTATTTTATATTCCTTGTAAATGTTGGAATAATTACTATTTGGAAATGTGAAATGAGAGGAAAAAATATTTTTTTTTATTTCCGCCAACACAATTTCAAAATAACAAATTTGATACCACTTTCCGCTATCTTCATGTCATAACAATTCATTTGAAATTCCACTTGCTTATCTTTCTTCTTAATTAGCACATTGTTAACACTATTCTTTATTGGTTACAACTATTCACTATTCCACAAATACAATCCAAACAATATTTTTACTAATTCGAATAGCACAATTTTCACACTAATCTGAAAATCATTATTTTTTCTCTATTCTCATTTACTATTCTAAAATTTCGTTATTCTAGCTATTCTAATTCTCATCCAAACGGATCCACAATCACTATCTTTACATTACCTCTTTTTTTTTCCTAGATGGATGAGTAAAATATTTTACTCATTCAGCACAGCTCACCTTAAAATTATTTGCACCTTAGAAATATTTTACAGACATTTGTTATATGATCTATAAATTTTACAAATTAAGAATTGGTAACTGCAAGTTACTGATCAATACTTAAAAAGCTTAAACGATGTAAAGATTGACATTTAACAGTTGAATGTTGAATTTTGAATTTTGTTTGTCAAAAATTAGTACTTTAGTAAATAAAGATTGATACTTCTTTATTTATCCACTCCGAGTTGTTAGGGTTAAATAAATATCCCAAGTTTGGATTCAAATTTGCTGAAATCCGAGATCATCAACAGTAATCCTGAAATTTCAAATCTAGCCATTGAATTGTTTTGAGATGCGTACACAGAAAAACTAGTTGTTTCGAGATGCGTGCACAGAAAAAGTTGAACGGCTGGATCTCGGATTTCAAGCTGATCTGAATCCCTCAAATTCCATTGAGAATGTTAGCACCAGTTCGGATCAGGATCCGATTCTTATCTAATCCTATCCAATACGGTCAACTCAAACTGGTGTTGTTTTACATATGACAGTGGCTATTGACTGACTCGAAGGAGTCAGTTTTGGCAGTTTGTATTAGTCATGCTCTGGTCTAAGAATCCATTATTGTCATACACAAGTTCCATGCCATTGCTATGCCTTCAACAAGAAATTATTATTCTATTTGTTTTTCCAAAACCAGTGAGACTTGATTCTGACTTCTGAGTATACATCGCTATTATAGTGAGCTTAATTATAAATAATAAATTTAAATCATTATAATCGATTTACTTTACAATTGAAGTATTTATATACAAAAGTTGTAAATTTTTTAATTAATTTAGTAAAAAGTCAAACCACATAAATAAAACTTGTGAATTAATTTTGATGTATTTATTTTTCAACATGTTTTTATTGCTTAATTTTGTACTAAATTAATTCGAAAATTTAAAATTTTTATATGTAAACGCATCACTCGTTAAATTTTTGAAGTTAACTTTACAGAGAAACTTGATTAAGAACACTCTAGTTCTATTTCTCTTTATTATATTGAGATTATCTAAAGGAGTATACAGAACTAGATATTATGGGTCTCTGACAGGACTGTCGATATCTCTAAAATGGGGTATCAGAGTCAGAGACCCTTAAAACAAATAAAAAGGACACCGCTCTTTAAGCTGAAAAATATTCAGCTGCGAAGCGTTTGCCCCGTGGGCCCCAGAGCCCAGCCGATTCATAATAAAGCAATAGGGAAAAACAAAACAAATGTAGCAAATAAAGCTGCTGTAAACACCTCCCCATGATTTTTGTAAAGAGAAACAACATATTATTATATTGTACGAAAGCAATAACATCAAACATCCACAGACAACGAGGATGGACCACTGATTTCTCATGTCTCGGCAAAGACAAAAATAATAATTTTACTAAAATAAAAGGAAGCATTGCCAGCTTCAAAGAAACTTAGTAGAGAAAATGCAAAAAATGAAAAAAAAAAAATATTGTTGTTTGCAAGAATGGTCGGGTGTTCCGATTGGGCCCTTGCTGTAAATTAATTCGGCCCAATGGGAACTCAGTCAACTGACTATTTAAATTTTAATTTTGATAATACAAAGTTGTTAGTATTGATTTAATTTCTTTGCTAACGAACAAAATATCGGTGCAAGATTTTTTCTTCTGCACAAAAGATACTTGATATTATGATGAGCCGGTCGCATCCAGGAGTAAACCAAGTACGCAATCGAGTACCTACTGTACTAGGATATTTGACCAAAAAATAGGGAAATCGCCATTTCCCATCCAAGATAAAAAAAAGAACAAAGCACCGCTCAAAACGATTCTTTATGAAAAATCCATTTGGCAAGTTCTCCCGGTTGCATAATACAATCAAATGACATGCTACTCCCAGAAAAAAAAAATTGCATGGGAATTTGCTCCCACAAAATGAAAAAGATGAGATTCCTTGATTATTATGACGCACAACAATTTCAAATGCCCTATATTTATGCATTGTAATAATCTAAAACAAAACAGCCTCTACTTGTTTAGAAAAGCCGAATAGCCAAAATCATCTTAGTATTTGGTTCTTGATTAAATCTTTTCTTACAACCCAATTGTCTTCTCAAACTTCTGAAGTTGGTTCAAAAATATCCAAGTCATCTGCAAAGCGGAAAAAAAAAAATCAATTAAGTGCCTTCAAAAGAGAATACATACCAAATATTCTATTAGGACGTAAGAGGAATTTTCTTCTTAGAATGAAATGACAAGAAAATAGGTTATTCACACAAAACACATAACATAAATGAGTTATGCAATGTCTTTAGTTGTCCACACAATAAAATTTGTAACTGTAAATTGTAAATGTTACCCTCCCATAATTGTCCCACTCAAAAACTAATTCTAAACAACAATTATACATAATGATTTTTCTTTTCCCGAGTAACCTATTAAAAAAATAATGTATGATATATTGCTCGTCATCTATCACATACCAACTGGTTAAACAAAAAATAGTTTATCTAAAGTCCATGGTATGTCAAAATAAGGTGGAGAAATTGCTTGCTGGACCAAATTTGAAAAAAGGATCATCTTTCACAAACTAAACAATTTTGAACTTTTTGCAACAATAACAAAAGCGGTGTTATACAAGTACCATCTCACAGGTAAAGCCCTTTAAGCACCAGCAATCAAAGATTACGTAACTATACATCATTTCGTACCAGTCAGTTTCAGTAAGACGAGCATCAAATTGCCTAACTGATGCTTAATTCCAGAGGCAGAGCAAGTGCCCTACCCAGACAAAGGGTGGCTCTTGCCCGGCTTATTTTGGGTCCTAAATATTTATCCTACATATTACCAAGCAACAAACTATCCTTGCTTTAAAACTATATTGGAAATCTAAATTCAACACGAGTGGAATTACCATGACATGAGGAGCAATCCTGATGCAGTACACAGGGAAACCAGTGTAGAACTTAAATGGACCACCACTTTTCAAGGTCTGCATGGCACAGTCTAGAGACCCAGTGTATGGGTATTTACCATTGGCGTCAGGCTGCATCTTCTGGATCTGGGTCTTGACATAGTCGAATGGCAAACTGCACGCTGATGCAAAGAAACCCGATACAGCACTGGCACCTACAAATATAAAGATACTTTCAAAGTCAAGTCTCTGGTACACAAGTTATGACCTAAATGGAAAACCACATCCAGTATCTTATCTTCTTTTTGTGATTCAGCCATCTGGAAGACTGGAAATTAACTTGTGGTAAAAACATAATATATAGGAAAATTATTTACACAAGTCAGCTTTCAATTAAATCTATGATAAAATATTATTCTGCTACATTACGTCATACTTAGCAGATTGGAAGCAGCTTCATATTAAGTATGTGGACAATTTTTTTAAGTGCCACGAGTTACTTCTTGTACACAAAATTACTTTAGCAATGACTTCACATGAACTGATGGTTTCGTATAATTTTCCAAAAGTAACAATGCTGGATGGAACTTCACTGTTGTTTTATAACATGATATCTGTTTTATTAACTAATTAGACTGATATGCTTACCAATTACAGTGGGGATTTCTCCAAATCCAAGAGAATCTCTGAACAGTTCAACACTCTGATCATACGATGCGAGCATACCCATGTTAAGTGCCATGGCCCTGACAACAGTGGGGCCTGCACCCTTCCAAAGGGCCAAGACACCTTCATCAGCAGAAATACGATATAATGCATGGAAGGCATTCTTGTAATGGCGTCGCTGGGCAGCAGGAAGAGTTGCATCAGCTTGCATCCTGATCAGTGCCAGATCAGCTGGGCTGCCTACAGAGGCACCAATAGCGCCAGCTGTTAGCCCAATTGCAGCCTTCTGGAGTAGGGGAAGTGGCTTGCCGTCATTGGCCTCTACTGCCTTGTTTGTCAAAACCCTAAGAATAAGAGCAAGCCATTAATCAGCTTTAAAAAACCAATTATCCTCCCTCTTGCTGAGATCAACAGTTCAAAGGGCATTGAGCATCCATCTTTATTTCTGAATTTACTGGGTCATTTATCATTTATTCTGATCTAATGTTCTGTAACAAGAAGTTTTTGTTAATAGAATGGCAGCTATGCTGCTTATTAAAAAAAAATATCTCTTGACCAACCAATAATACAAAAGATAAACTAGAGAAATGGCCACATTTCTAGCTTTCTATTGTTAACACACCCTACATGTGATGGTTACTTGTAGAATCATCCTCTCATAACACCTTAACCAACTAGTTGCTGCCAAAAAAAAGGGAAAAATCAGGTTTCTCCAAACTCATTAAAAGAAGAAAATCAACAGTCCATAGACATTCATTTGCAGAATCAGTCCTTTAAATTTGAAAAAGAATCAAGTCCTTGAACTTCGGAAAAAAGGTAGTCCCCTTAAATCTCATCTGCGCCGAATTGGTCCTTGGGACTTTTTCCAGAGAAAAGAGTCTGTCCTTAAATTTTAAGAGAATTAGAGAACTAATTTGTTTCTGCAAGGACCAATTTGGTGCAAATAAAGTTCAGGGACCCATTTTGTTCTATTCCTTCCAGAAATTTGAGGACTGCATTTTCTTTTTCGATGTTCAAGGACCAACTTTATGCAAAGAAAGGTACAAAAGCCAATTGGTGCAGATGAAAGTTTAAGGACCAAGTTTATTTGTAATCGTGCAAGGACCAAATACAAAATTTTCCCAAAAAAGAATTCAAAGTAAAAGGAACTAAAATCAAGCATGAACCTAAATCATGTTGGATTAAAAGACCACATCATACAAACACAATTCCAATCAACCCAATGTTTCCTTGTCATTTGTGTCTACTCCTAACAAAAGAAAAGAAAAGGCTTGTCCAGTTCATTTGGTGATCATGAATGTCTCTTTTGACCGGTAGAGTGATTGCTTGAGAGTTGGGGAGGTGAGTCTAGTAAACATACATGCTTGATCACAGAATCTATTTTTTCTACAGGCAATCTAGATAACTTCCAAAGAAGAAGGAAGATAAATACCTGAAAGATCCCAGTCTAGCAGTTGTATAGGTGGCTTGCCTTAACAAACCAGCCGATAGACCCTGCACAATGTTTCAATATATGTAACATAATAAGAAATAAAAAAGCAACCATTTATGAATACCAACATAAATTTAATAAAGACCATCTGTGGAAAATGTTTAACATTTCAACTGGCATACAAATTATTCACTAGGTTGATATTATCACAAAAAATAGAAGCATTAAATTAATTTTCAAACCTCTTGCAATTTAATTAAGCTAGTTATAAAGAAACTATGGCAGAAGGAGACTTGAAACTTCATTTTTTTTATTAAATAAAGAAATAGGGCTCACGAGTGGAAATCTTCATATCAAAGGATGTCATTGTCAAGATCTCATACATAATTGAAATGATACTTCAATCTAGCATGCAACAGTTGTAAACAAGTACAAAAACCTTGCCAATTGGAGAACACGTAAAAGTGTCTGCTACCATCCAAATCATTGAAGATATAAATGCAATTTGTATCAAAAGTCTTTAAGTTCAATTCAACGACAATCTTAGCATAGAAGGACACGATACCTTGTAGAAAGCTCCGATACCGTCATTAGCAAGCATGTTCTTCGAGACCTGAACGGCAGATCCCTGACCTAATTGGATCCTCACCTACCCAACCAGAAACCAAACCAATTTCAAACAAATCAAACCACGATCCAACAGATCCAATCGATCAACCAACCAAAGGAAGAGAGATCTTTGATCAGCGAGAAAAACGATAGCTACCTTGATCATATCGATTGGCTGAATGACGCAAGTGGCGAGCATCCCAGAGGCTCCGCCATTGACGAAGGGCTTGACGGTGGGCCACACGCCGACTGGGCTTTTCAACTGTTGTTGCTTCGCATCCGCCATTTCTTCACACCCTTTTTCTCTTTCCTAAGTTTTGCTTTAGGTCTAGGTTTGAGAGAGAGAGAGAGAGAGGCGAGCGAGAGAGGGACTGCAAGAGGGATCTTCGATGGATCTATGTGTGGTAGTAATATAGTCTAGGAAAGGGTTTGGTTAGCTCCGCCGTAAATAAATCTGCTGCGATCCGAAATTCAGGAACGAAGCAGGAACCCTAGTAACCCTGCTTTTCTAAATCCAGACGTTCAACTTCTTCTGTGCACGTATCTCGAAACAGTTGATTTTTCTGTACACGCATCTCGAAACAATTCAACAGCTGGATTCAGAAAAGCAGGAATTTTCAGGATACTACATGTGAATAATCGCAGCAGATTCGGATCCAGCTCCGCAACGCTGATTCACCGTGCCAATCATTCTGTGACCATCATGTGGCGAGCTAGTAGCTTCTAGCGCCCCGGGCATCAGTAAATTTAAGCGACATCAATCAATTTCAGTATTAGAAGATCAAGTATATTTAAAAAAATATCAAGTGGAATTATATTTGAAATTAAACTAGTACAGAGAGAGGAGAAAATCAACACAATTTGATTCTAAGAGGAAAAAAAATACTGCTTATGAGGATCTCGTTAAACAACATATTTCAATCATTGTTATACAAAACGCTACAAATGAAGCGGCACATGACATCAAAATCTCTGACCCGCCGGGTCTGGCTGTTTGGTGTTTGGTCGTCCTGAGAATTTTGTTAGGTAGACAAACAACATTTACACCAGTTACACTGGACCGTTCGATCATAATACGGGCTATTAATATTCGTGCTAAATCAGATCGGATGGTCTGAATCTAATATCAAAATTTGAGTTAACTTAGGAATATGAATTCCGATCCGATCTGGTAGTGCTGATGGTACATCGTGTTTTAGTCAACTAGTCAAAGGCGGCAAATACTAAATTGAAAGCAATAACAACTTTGGTCAAGAGAGCAATTGTTGGTGATTCCATTTTTTCCACCTTAATTCTAGATGGGGGTTCACAAATCACAAACCTTTGCTTAAATTGAAAATAACGCTCGTATAAAATTTGCCAGAAAAACAGTAGTACTTCAAATTCAAGCCTTGAAGAACAACACAGGACCAAGCAATGAAACGGTCAGGGGTTTTCCTCAGAATTATCCTTGAATTTTTTGGTTGTAGCTCAATAATATCACCATCATATAAACGGTTAGAGGTGCAATCACAGTCTGATTTGTTCATATTCAAAATCAAGTTGTTGTTATTCGAATTTGACCACATCCTCCTCCGACAATACCAAAGAAGTAGATCTATTATTTTCTAATTCAATTCTTAATATATATATATGCTTGCCAAGTGTCACCCGTAAAATTAGAATAAAACTAGTATGAATGTAAACTTTTCAACATGAGTTTAACCTCAAAATTGATTCAGTTTAAAATAAAATTTTAAATGGTTGATCTTAATATATTCAAGGAACCAAGCAAATGTTTTGTTTTTTAAACAAATAAAAGCTCTTGTAAATCTTGGCATTCATTTCTTTTAAGGTATCAGCTACACAAATTGAATATAATCTAAAGAGAGAAGATTTACCATTATCTGTGTTATAATGGTGATTTCTTTTAAATTGCTAATCTGATGTGTTAATTGCTAATATAATTGCTAGGTTGTAGGCTGATTTCTAAAAAACAAATTTGCTTATAAAGCAAACGATTTTTTTTTGACATGCTGGTACTCTCTCTTTTCTATTGGCTCTGACCCCTTCATTTTCTTTCCTATTAGTTCTGACCCAATTTATGGGATGGAGGGTTAAGAAATTAAAATAAACATAATTTTTAAACAGTGTTTTACAACTATTTTTTATTTTTTACGGATTGCTGGGTTTGAGATGCTCTTGTGATTCAAAAGTCAAACAATTATATTTGATTTTTTTAATTTTTCTGTATAAAATTAAAATGCCACAAATAATTGAAGGAACGCCAAAATAATTAATGTTTCTAGCTAATTGGTCCTATACTCAAAAACAATTCACAAGATTAGAAAGTTAGAATGTTAATGTTGATTTGTCAAGTATATTAATATTAACTGCTTAAATTCATCATTTGAAGTTAATTTGATGTTTTTAAAAAAAAAAATTTAACTGACAAATTCTCGTTGTGAGCTTAAGCTCGTATTTAATTTTATTCGCAAAATTCACCTTAATATAGGTTGGACGAATTGCCAATTTTTATTCAATTGATTGTTATAAACTTGATAAAAATAATGCAACTTATGTGTAAACAAACTAGTAGAACTAGGGTGTTCTTAAGCTCATCAAGCTTCGTTGTGAGCTTAACTCAAAAATCTATCGGTTTGGCTTCAAACAACACATCCAAACAGTTGAAACCTATCTACTTGATGAGTGATGTATTTACATGCCAAATTTATAATTTTTTGAACTAGTTTAGTATAAAATCAAGCGATAAAAAATGATGGAAAATGAACTCATTAAAATGAACTTATAAATCATCTTTTTTTGACCACTTGACTTCATACTAAATTAGTTCAAAATATTGCAGTTAGAGGCGGCTAGAGACATAATCAAAACCTAAATTTTGCTTCTATTTATAGAAAGAGAAACAAAATGAGGTATATGGCATCAACCGTTGCAATAGACGATTAGGCGTTGCAACAGTTAACCCCAGATAGCAGGTTTGACTGCGCTGAGAAATCCTAACGCTTAATAAGCGTCACAACGGTCGCTACAATGAAAACTCTCTGGAAATTTCGGGGTTCCATTGCAACGGCTGTCACAACAGATTAAATCGATTCCGCTGTGCATTTTGATTTATGAATTATTTTGTTGTAACGGCTATTTAACCGTTGTAACGGTTTGTGCAAAATACCTCAATCTCAAGTTTACTTTACTAATTTTACAGATTTCTAGACCTAATCTTGAGGTGATGCTTCTAAGGTCCAGTGCTTGGTTCTTCATGACTCATCCTTGATAAGTATATCAATTAATCATGCATTCTTGATGTATATGTAACAATTTATATTGTCATGAACCTGCACAATGTCTCAAGACAAAAAACTATAAAATTCAACAAATATTTGTTTTACAAATCTAGTCAAACATACAAGTAGATTATGATACAATCCAACAGTTTTGATCCGCCAACGGCTGTGATTAAAATATGAAATTTCAGATTAATATCAACCATCTAATCAAATACTCTGCCTTTTCTGATTCTATGCATCTTTTTTATGTTTTTACGTGTAAAAGTCCAAATTTAGTTCCACACGTACTTGCTACATGCAAATTGTATTATCTTTATAATTGGTCCTGATTTCTTTTTATTTTTTAAATGTCATTTAAGGAGTCTTTTAATTGATTGATAATTAATTGGTCATGTTTTTATTTCTTTTTATTTTTTATATTAATTAAAGAATCTTATTTGTCATTTAATATGTCATATTATATGAGATTTTTTTTATGAAAATATATCAAAAAGATTAAAAAAATATATATATATGTCATTTACAAAATATTATTTACATTTATATGTCATTTAAGAAATATTATTTGTTATTTAGTTTAAATTTTTTTTCTGAAAATATGTTATTTTATATGATTTTTGTTTTGTTTACTTATAATATGTTCCCATTGCAACGCACGGGCACAATACTAGTTTTCTATTAAGAAAATTATAAAATCTTGCAAGTTGCAACAATCAATTTGGCATTAGCAGTATAATACTATAATTCTCGTCCTTTGCTATAATCTACCCCAATGAATCTACATAGTAAGCTGATTTCATATCAAGAGCAACAAAAAATGGACCCTACAAGTATTTTTTTTCTTTTTTATAAACAAAGATGTATGCTAAAGTGCTAACTACCCTTGCACATGCAACCAGGTGTTCTAGGCAACCTATACACACTTCTGCCTCTGCCACGTGGGGTCACCCGTTGGTTCTCTTCAATCATATTTCTTACTCTTCTCTGGAATTCACCCCAATCAATGGCAGCATGATCCGTCAGAATCCTCGCAAATCTCTTCTTATTGGGTCTAAGGGTTGGGGCTTGACCCTGGCCGTGATAAATCCTGTAGCCCGTTACCAGGGATGACAACTGACTTCCAGAGTCGGTCATAGCAAACACATCAGAGGATGCACATGCAATGAAGTCTAGAGCTGCTAGCTGAAATAGGTACCCACCAACCAATTTAGATCAATTGAAATAGTTCTTTCATTTGTTTTATACTTTATTAACCATGCTTACCAGTACAATGTCATAATATCATATAACCTCTGTAAAATGACAATAATTGTGCATACGCCTACAGCTGTAGACTCAAGGTCACTAAGAACACGATAATATATAACAACAACCCAGCCTTTAGTCCCAAACAATTTGGGGAACACGATAATATATAAATTAATAAATTTATATAACTATTAAGAAACACTTTTCTTTTAACCTTTCAGTGTCAAACTCAATAGAATGACTGTGGCCCCTACCAGTCCCTCTAAATCTGCCCCTGATACTGTATATGAACCCACGTACCCACACAAACAAAAAGAATACTGATTATTTCAGTACCTGCGAGGAGAAATTTTTGAAAGGCCGGAGTTCTTCAGGAGAGAGAAGATCTTCTTTAGTGACTACATTTGGGAACAATTGCATGAAAGGTTGCAACCTAGATAAGCCACCGTAAATATGGGAACCGGCTAGGTAAATGTACGTCTCACTTTTATATCCTAAAGATGACAGCATCAGTGCAGCCTCTTCAGGTGTTAGGGGGCACTTTCCGGAAATGCGTAGCTCTTCTGAGGAAATAGAGCTGTGGTATTTCCAGCCAAATGAAAAGGGAAAAGGAAGAAGTTAAAAGAGAGAAACTGTAAAGTGAGAAATCAGAGAAACAGAACAAGAAGATAACAAGATATAGTTTCTTTTCTTCTTTGTTTAAAATTTTACAAAAAACCTTTATAAATTGGATGCTTGCCCCCCTACATTACCAACATTTGCCAAGTAGGTTGCATGATTGGAGAAATTTGACAATTATCCCTTGGTTATTATCCTTTAATGCCATTATAAACACATTATAATTTTTAACAATTTCCATAATATGTTCAAAATATGGTTGATAAACATTAGAAATGCTGTAGTTATTGCTGATGTAATTTACCAAGGAATGCAATGGGCTTCCTTGTATTCAACAGTTGTAGGGCCATTTTTATTACTACTTTCTTTTGTAAATGCTTAATTGAGCCACAAAATAAGTTTCTACCCAAAATAAACACCAAAGAGATCTTCAATTGATTCCATGCCATGGCCCTTTAAGCAAACAACACATAATTGCAATTCGACTTACATGTTCTGAGTTCGCGCAATAAGAGTTGGAAAGTGCTCTTCCCGGTACATTTGCAACTCCCGCCTCTCTCTCTGTCCACCTCCAAAATTGCAAAGAGAATATGCCACCATATCCACCTCAAACCGCATGTGCAGAGCTAGATACTTAACCGGCCTTATTAAACTCCTATTTCTAATTGCAGGTTCATAAGCTGGCATGTATTTCCCAAATAATTGTTTGTCGATTTCTGTTAACTTTGACTCGTACTTGCGGATGCGTTGCACCAACAATGAGCCAAGTTTTTTTATTTTTGGCACAAATTTCAATGCATGAAAATTACACTTGCACCTTAGTCTCTGTTATTAGAAAAGGAGAGAAGTATAACTTTCCAAAATTGAATATATGATGTCTTCTACTACAATAAATACAAAGAAGCAATTTGGCATTTTGGTCTATAAATCCCAATATCTTACCATTTGATTGATCATCTTTCACTTTTTTTTTTTTTTGCATTTATTTTTGAGTAGTTCAGGTTTAAACATCAGCATTCAGAATAAAAGCTTCAAATGGGCCATATGAAGCTCGGAATAAAAAGGTTAGTTTTATCACAGGTCAAAACCAGTACTAGGATGTTATTTTGCATAGTGGTTTCTGTTTGTTAGATATAGTGCTTTGAACTAATTGAGGAGTGTTGTGGTATAATTACACAAATGAGCTACTTTTTTTTGGTTGTTCTCTTCTTCATATAAAACTCTGCCTAACCTTTTTAAAGCAACTTTTAGTAAATCATATAACAAGCTGCCCATTCTTTTAAAGCAGATAGTGTTTATTATACAATTAAATAATACACAATTAAGGGAGGTGGATAGGTAGGAAGGGGTTGGCAGCATCCTTTCTGGGTACAGCTACTTGCACTTAAAGGCATTTATTAGTCCTAAATTATGGCCAAACTAAAGGTTGATATTTTATAATAGTACTTATAGGAAGTCCTTTAATGAAAATTATAACAAAGGAAGTACAGACGTAGTATAAAAGGATAACAATAAAGATTAGGTATGTTGCACGCTAGTAAAAGCCATTTGATTCTCACCTGAAGATAAGGAGGTAAAGGGTCAAAGCCCAGTCGATTGCCAAATCCAAGAAAATGAACTATGCCATTTCTTTGAAGTATGGGGAGTATAACATCTATGTAATATGAAGGTGTAGCCTCTTTCATTATTTCCATATCAGTTATCTGCCATAGAGACAGGAAAAATAAAGACATGTAGAAATTTCTTTTGCTTGTCTTGTTCATGAAACCAAATTTTTTTACCTCAGTAACCTCAACAATATTAATTGCAATTTGGACCCCCAAAAGAACTGAAATCAGTCTATTTACCCCTTTCAATTTGGACTTGTAATTACTCGACTAGATTTTGGAGGGGTTTGATGGCCCAAGTAAATTTACCGGCGTTCACGGGAAATAAGCTAAATGACATCTGGTGGGAAGGGCGGCCGCAGTTACCGGCACAAGCCAGGCAGCGTTGGGATGCGGCCTGGGCGGCGGGATCGTGGGCAATATGGAAAGAAAGAAACAGGAGAACATTCTCTCAAAAGAGGATGGTTGAGCACATACTAATTAATGCGGCAGCAATGGATATTCACAACTGGTCTCTATTTATTTAAAAATAGGGAAGTTAGGGGGGCTCGAGATGTATTACGAGATTTTTTAGTATTACTGGCTGAGTTATGCTCCAATTAATTTGTGTAATTATTTGTTAGTTACAATTGCTACAGACCACTTGGCCTTAGCAATAACTATGTAAATTTTTTAACATCAATATATTTCTTAGTGGACCTCCCACTAACCATCAAAAAAAAAAAACAATAGCTTTTTACCTACTTGGCTACCAATTGCTTCAACATCTACGACCTGGAGGTGAGATGGCAATTCTTTAACAATATCTACATCATTCTTCAAATGCTCCAAGAAATACTCTTCCTGATAAATCTCACCAAACTGGCTGGGAGGAAAAAATAAAGCGGAAAAAAAAAATTAGAAATTCAAGTTTTAGTTTAAAACAAAGCAACACGAAAGTTTCTCATGCTAAGTTGTGTTAGGTTTAGTTTAAGACAGAATTTTCCCCTTTTAACATTCCACTCAAAAAGTTTGCTATTCACCTCATGAAAATGTTTTTTGCATGTATGACTGGAAATTCACAAGAAGAAAACTTACCTAGTATCTTTCCACACGCTACTATAGAGAAACTTCGGCAGAACTAGAGTTGCGTTCAGAAGAGATGCAGCTGCAACCGCATTGCATACCTGTTGTGTAAAGATATGACGTTACAAATAAGCAAAAAGGATGGGAAAAGGTGAGAAAAAATAATAGATCAATTTTGTGTGTAGTTCTCACAGCAACTCTTTGTTGATTCAAACCACCATTTGCACTGATCAATATGTACCCATTATGCTTCTTCCCGTGCTCTGTTGTACATCCAATGATAAGTTAGAATATTTACTTCTGAAGCAGAAACAACAACCACCATAAGTCTAAATAATAAATCCATAATTAAAGGCACCAACTAATCCATTAATGATAAATTGGAAAAAGTCAACCAACATCAACAGAAAGAAATATGTTACCAGTAGCAGTTAGCACAAGCACAAATCAGATTGTACAGGAGCAAGATAAAATAGTAACAGAAAAACTAAAAGGATTATGTTTTGTTACCTTGATTAGCAATATTTGTTTTGTCGGCACAAGGTATCCATTCAGGTACCTGACCAGCAGACTCTTCCAACAATAAAAACGGTCCATCTGCAGTATTATTCTGTTCATAAAAAAAGATACACAGTTTGTACGGATATGAGGGAGAAGGGGTTTTCTCTAAGTCCATAGTGACTCTGTAAAAGAAATACTGGTTTATGCATTATCAGTACAATACCGAGCATGATTGGTTCTATACCAAAATCAAAGACCGCAATTATAAGTAGAAGCCCAATGGGAATGGCCTATATCCACACCATATAGTATGATTGGTTCATAAATGCTGATAGGAACCATCTTATGAAACAGTAATAAAGTGTCGTATGTTGTCAAATTTAGGCTACCTACCTTTGTAAGAGATGATGAAGAAGCCAAAGACAGGAGCCGGCCATACATAATAATTCCTGTCTCTTCTTGAATAAATCTTCGTCTGTCATCCTTCATAAATATGCATTCATCATTACAAAAGTTAGATGATACATGAAATTAAGAAAGAAATATAACATAGATATGTTTATTGGTCTAGATTTACAAGCAGGAATACCTAAAAGAGAATAAGTAGTATTTTTTAGTTCTTGAGGGAATAAAGGCAAAATTCCAAACAAATCACATTTAATATTGATGTAACTGTGGTTTTTTTTACTTTGCTTTCTGAACTTCATCATAATCAAAGCTCCAAATATGAAACAACTTTAGACTCCACTAAATTCCTATAATTAATAAACAAAGTAGTAATAAGCACTCACTCTTTTTTCAAATATGAAAACCTAAAATTAATATATCTGGTTGTGTATCCAATCCCCAAAGTAACATACATAGGTGAAAAATTGCAAACCAAGCTAATTCGTACCTGTAGCTCGTTCGACGGAAACTTAAAACAGTGAATAGCAGAAAATATCACAGAATCAAGTATAAGAAACACTAAAATCAATCCAATGGCGAAAATAAACAGCCTGAATTGCTTCCATATTTCCTTCTTTCTCTTCCCATGTGGCACAATCTTTGTTTTCCCATGATAAGTCTTTCTATTAGAAAACATCTATCAATTGACCAAAAAACTAGTATTACTCAGACAAAAACAGCCATTCTGAGTTGTTGCGGACAATCAGAGCTTTTGGAATTTTCCTCTTCTCCTTCTCCTCTCTCGCTCTTTCTCTCTCTAAATATATATATATATAAGCAGGAGATCTGCTGGTGGAACCACACCTAAGAGGCCAACAACCCATTTGTTCTCTCTCTAATCTCTACCTTGCTATACCAATCACTCAATCATAATAACAACATGATGAGTTGACCCGTTCAATTTTTTTTAAATATTTGGTTGTTGGAGGAGCATGGCAATCAAAGAAAGTAGAAAAACAATGGAAGCAACAACCCAGGACTAGAAAATTAAAACTGTAGGTTGGAACGTAACCAACAGATTGATAGAGACCGATGAGATATAATTGAGAAGCAACAGAGGATCAGGGAACTTGAAAAAAATAAAATAAATAAGGTTAGTCACCTGTTAGCGAACGAGGAGAAGCATCTAGCACCAAACCTGGTGGGGTGGGGGTATTTGATTATGGTTTTGGTGTACCTTATACAGAGAGGAACTTCACTGAAGCAAAATGTCGAACAGGTGGCGGGGGAGTGCGTATCCTCTGAGATAGCTCTAACTTTTGCGTGACCGACGTGTCCGGTGCCGGGGATAGTGCGGGGGACCAGTATTATTTGTGATTTGAGATTCGTGCAGAATGTATATGAACGGTTGAGATTTTCCAAAATAACACCCAAAAGTTGAGATATCTCAGAGAATGCGAATTCGGTGGGGGGTGAGAAGGAGACCGCACGCGCGCCTGACATTTGGGAACTGGAGCTATCCAGCACCAACTGCGAGGTCAACAGTGAGATACTGTAAGGAAATGTCAGGCTCCGACGCGATATCACCCGGCCTTCCGTTTCGCACTTTATCGGATTCAGATTCGGATCGCTCGTCGCTGCTCTGGTTCGGATCTAAAACGAGCAAACAGGATCCATATTTTTAGCGGGTCAACGGAACGTATTCATTTTTAAATCGAATGGAACGTATTCATGACATCATTCTGTTGTGGAATATCAGTAATAATTCAATTTCAACAATATCTTTAATCTCGTAAATTCATTAAATTCTTAATTATTTCTCAGCTTATTAATTTTCTCATAGGTCACTATTCGATCCTCAACCATTGATTTTTTTTTTTTTCAATTTTCATGCAAAACTCATTAAATTTCTCCTTGAAAAATTATAAATTATAACTGGTAATTAACATTCTATTGTTAAAAATATCAATCACTTGACTATTTTGCTCTGCCCAATCTTTTTTCGAAAAATTATCAATTACAGGTAATTTCTCTCCGAATGGATGTTGTCTAGTGGCGTAGTTAGAATTTTTGTCAAGAATAGACAAAAATCTTTATGAACTTGGTACCATAGAAGGAAAAATCAGAATCGGTTCTTGACTGTGGAATCAGAATCAGTTGAATAGAATTGGAAAATTGTTTTTTTTTTGTTGGCAGAAGCTTGTTATGTAATAAAAAGTTTGAAAATTTGATAAATAAAAATACTTTTGATCCCTATAAAAAGTATATAGAAGAAAAAAGAAAATGAAAATGAAAGAAGAAAATAGAGAAAACAATTCAAATAGAGGAGACCAGTTGTACATAAAATGGAGAATAAAAAGAAAGAAAGAATAAACGGAGAGGCATACATGAGACAAAAAGAAAAGTCAGAAAAGAAGAGAAAATCAGTTTAATTAAACCTGACAAAGGCTCCCACACTCTTTTACATCTTTCTACTTGAGCTTGGTTTGTTGATGGTTTATAATTATAAACACTGAGTCTACATGGACCGAATGGACCTTCTTCCCCAACAGCTCAAAACTAAAAATCGAATGAAAAAGAAGAAGCTAAATCTGACTAAAAAAAAGGACATGGCGTGGAGAGAAGAATTGATCTAAAAAATAAATAATTGAAGAAGAATAAACTCAAAATTGGACACTCAAGAGTACAGAGATAGGCAAATTTCAATTTAGAGGTAGGCAGAGACAGCAATTTATATGGAATCTTATTAAAATTTTCAAATCTAGAGGTAAGCACGCTTTGGTTGCTTCTGTTATGATTGTTCTGGTATTGTTACCAGTTTGTTATTGCGGATTGTTATTATGTACCGATTACTGGTACGTATCTTATGGCTCTGATACCATGAAGAGTTTTGAAATGAAGAATGAATTATGTTTATTTTTCTGATTCTTACAATTCTCTGTTACATGGATATTTATAAAACAAGCTCTCAATTAGCCGTTGGCTCATTTCTTAATATGTTGGATTGCTGCCTGATTATTAGAATTTGCCTCTTATTTTTAACAGAAGAACAAGTGTATACAGTTTGTCTGCTTGCAATAATGTATCTAGAAATCCTCTAATCGTCAATGCTGAGTATTGGTGGTTCAGCGTAAGGGCCTCTGAGCCATCCTTCAGCGATGCGGTGATAAACAGCCTCAGTTAAGTGAACACCATCCCAACTGACATATTCCATTGGATTTTCACATGAACCAATACCTGGCATGCCGCATACTTCGGCTTGGTCGAAGTTATACTGGTTAGTCGAGTTTCCGCAGCAAGCCCTTAGAGGGTTATCAATGAATCCTGCAATAGTAGAAGTGGAAATAATTAACGTTAACTGTCTAATATTTGAGATTTTATCATTGATTAATTAATCTCTATCTTGTACAAGGAGGGGAAGCTTACCGAAGCGGTCTGGCATCCTGGCGAAATCTATAATGGGGCGATAATAGCTCGCATAGATAAGCCTCACACATGGATACTTGTGTTGTAGTTGTGTTATCGCCTTTAAGAGTTCTTCATTGTGGCGCCTCGATAGATAATTCAAGTCCTTAAGGCACCCTGTTTCGGGCTCATAGTCCTCCTTAGGTCTACTAGTGTTTGTGCTAGATTTTCAGGTTTGCACCCCTCTGGCCATAGGTCCGGTAGAATAATTGTTTTGGCGCCTTCTTTAATTAGACTCTATGTAGAAATTTATAATCAGTCATTTGTTTTCCGGCACATTTCAGGTACTATGACATATATATTTACTATTAGCATGAAGAGATTTCTTATTGGCGTTATATGCTTAATACTCACAAGTTAGCATAGTTCAGCTTTGCCTATTTGCCTAATTTCTTTCCCTCATTGTTCTTGAATTAGAAATAAAAATTAGCTGGGCATTCAACCTTTTTTGCTGACTTGCGTATTATAAAAGATCAGTTATGTACCAGTATGAAATGTTCCACCTAGAGTGGAAAAAATGGCACGGCGGAGCCGGCTCCGTCATAGAACGGCACGGCACGCATGTCAGTTACGTGCCGTGACTATTTGCGTGCCGTGCTCATTTTTTGAAACTTTGGCACGGCACGTAGTCAAGCGAGTCACGTATAATTAGGACCATTAGATATTGATTTAATGGTGAATCTTGAATAAACTAACATAAATTATAATTAAATGGTCACGCAAGCCACGTATGATCACAGCACGTTAGACATGGCGTGACCACCCCTTGACATTTTGGTCACGGCACATGAAAAATTAACTTGGTCACAGCACGGCACATTTTTTCCACACTAGTTTCACCACTATAATAATTTTGAAATAAACATACCTCAGTTGCAGCTGAAATTGTTTCAATGACCATAGGAACAAAACCATGCACTTGCTCAAGACTTTTACCTCCAGAAATCATATTCGCATAGTCGTTCGCTCCAAATTCTCCAACAATAAATAATGACTTACTAAAGTACTCCTGGCATTCTATAATAACAATGGAGAAACTTAAATTAATAATTGAAGTGCCATTTTGTTATTGTAAATATATATAATTTGCAGAGCAATTAACCTTCAGAGAACTTGCAGAGGGAAGGCTTCAACTCAGAAAACCATCCAAGCTGTACACTGAGGGAACTGTTGAATATGACTAAATTTGAGAGGTTGTTCTTCACAAAGAAATCAAAATCCAATGCTTCGGCGCCGGCAACGGCAAAGTTTGCTCCTTGTTCAAAGCTTGCATTATGCGCCAAATAAGGTGGGACAAAAGGTAGGTCAAATTCTTCAGCTATGTTATAAAAGGGTTTTGTAAAGAGCAAGTAAATAAATAACTGTCAAAATGTTTGAATAATGATCATCAGTAATTCAGTAACAAATTTTGGATGAAACCATGAGTTTTAACGAAATTCTATGAACATAAAATGTTGACACTGCAATGGACTTATTAAACATAACTAATTACCTAAGAAATCCAGGACTAATCTTCCATCGGAAACCCGGCCAGTGGGGTGGTGAAAGAAGGTCTCTCCATAAGGGGGCATGGCAATCCATATGTCTTTCAAAACAGGGGTTGCTAGAATAACCAAGTTGCCGGTGTCGGCTAAAGAGTTGCCAAAGCTAAATATTGAGTTGAATTTCGGTGAACCGGGCTTAGCATGGCTGTGGCACAAGAGAATTAGGAGCAAAAGCAGAGGTAGGAACCTCATTGCTTGATGCTTGAGCAGAAGATAAATTGAAAGAGCACAGTTAGTACTTTTAAACGGAGGACAACGGACTGAAAGCTCCAGCTGCATTGACTTTCTATTTTCTTGGAGAAAAGAAAAAAGGAAAATCAAAATAGTCGGTCATTTAAATATTTAATTAATTCGTAAATATTATTATTTAATTAAACATGTAAATTATTACATTTTTTATTCGTTATGGTCATGATTGGTTGCTAAATATTATTATGTAATTAAATAATTGAATAAGAACTTTACGCTTCGGTTATTTTACTAAATGCGATTTAATTGAGTCTAGGATGAAAAATAAGTCAATTTTTAGAATGACATAAATTGATCTAAATTAACACATTTCTCTAAGCCGTTTAATCTTATTTGACATATCGGCTAACGTAATTGGAAATTAGTAATTTGGAGATTCAAAATCTAGCACTATTATTGCGATGGTGGTGGCATTTATATCAGCAAAATGAGTCCCTTTGGAAGTTATGGGCAAAGAGATTGAGAAAGTTGGCAAGCTGAGTTGAAGAGCCGGCCATATAGCTGCAGCAAATTTCTTCCTTTTGGTCTCAGTTGCTCAAACTGAAACTAATATTTCAGTGGTGTACCAAGTGGGCTGTTGATAGTGGAGAAGATATCTCGTTCTGGCATGACAAGTGGTACGAGTTTTCGCTGAGGTATCAAGGGGATGGATTACGTAGGCCGGTTGACCAAAGACTTTTCTTAGCTGATACACTCCCTAATTTAACAACTCTTGCGCCATCAATTGTGAAACCTCCAATTTTGAGTAATGAGTCAAACCTGTTACTTTGGAGATAGGGAAGGTCGGGGGTTTACTCAACCAAATCTGCCTATACTATATTCATGTCGAGAGGAATGGAAAGATGGGCATTCAATAAATTGTGGGCTGCAAAATGTCCAACCACGGCTAAGATATTCATATATCTTATGCTTAGAAAGATCAATGTGCAGTTGGGTTGTGTTATGTATAATAGTTGGGTTATGCTTAGAAAGATCAATGCTGAGAAAGATCAATGTGCAGTTGGGTTGTGCTGCGTAGAAAGATCAATGTGCAGTTGGGTTGTGTAATGTGTCAATCAAGTTAAGTGGAGATAACTATTCATTCATTTTTCAAGTGTCCATATGTAGTTCATGTGTGGAGAGCTATAGAAGTTCGCATGGATGTCAGATTATTCAGAACAGATACCACCATTCAGAAAATATGGTTGTCTTCTTGGCAAAGCATTAGAGGTAGAAGCTGCATGAAAGAGGTTACATGGATGGCATGGTTCACATGTGTGATGTGGTTCATTTGGAAACAGAGAAACGAACGAGTTTTTAGAGGTAAGATAATGCCTCCGTGGTTGTTAGTTGATAAGATCATTACAGAAGGTGAGCTATGGCTAAAGCATTGCTAGCTTTGAGCGGAATGTTGGTGTCATTTTTCGAAGCCTGATTGTGATTATATATATTTTTTTAATTTTCTTGATTTTGTGCTCATGAAGATTTGTAAGTATGGGACTCTGTATGAGCATGTAAATATGAACGTTATAAAGTAATGCAAAACACTGGCAACATTTGTCAGGGAATTTCTAAAAAAAAAAAAGACATATCAGCTAACTTTTCATTTTTGTTTTATTTCTGATCTGTCCCCTCTCTCCGCTCCTTCTCTGCCCAAGCCTCGTCCTTCCCATCCACCCTCCTCTCCTCCCTACCTCTGTGTGCTCTCTCCTCCGCCTCTGTCCCTGCTGCTCTCTGCTCCTGCTCGCCTCATCCAATAGAATCCACATCCGAGAAGAGGAAGGAAGCATGTTGTCACGGTTGATCATGAGACTCAGATGAAGGTCGCTCTTGTCAAATTTATCACCAGAGGAAGGTTTCAGCTTCGCTTCGTTGATTTCAATTTAGCTAAGGAAATCATCATCATTGCTTTGTGACAGTCTAGCATCGCATAATTTTTAAAACAAGTAAGACTTGTTGTATGATATGTACCGAAATTTTTATATTTACCATACCTAAAAAAAATAAACCAAATAATCATAATTTTCTGTAAATTTCAAATTTGACACGGCCGCAATCATAGATGGGCAGACAACTCTTTTTTCAAAATTTTCGAATTCAACGCAGCCGTTAAATAGATTTTTTTATTATTAATTTTCAAAAATGAATGAAGCAACATATAATTTAAATATTACAGAAGAAACATCAAACAAAATAGATAAAATATCTTATAAGTTAGATATACTAGAAGTACTACGAAATATTTTTCAGGCAAGAATTTTTGCAGCGGTAAAAAAAATTAAAATATTTCTTGGTGTGTTATTGGAAAAAAAAATAAAATTTTAGATCTGAGTTATTGATCCCGGTTCAAAAATCATTTATGAGTATATAGAACAATTATCGTGGTCCTTTTAGAGAAATAGATGGAGTACACTGGAATTTGAATATACTAGAAGGTACACAATAATTATTTTATATATTGAGAACTGATTTTTGAATCCGGATCAATAACTCTGATTCAAAACATTTTTATTTTTTTCCAGTAACACGCCAAGAAATATTTTAATTTTTTTTTACGGCCACAAAAAATCACATCTGCTTGAAAAATGTTTCATAGTACTTCTAGTACATTTAAATTATAAGATATTTCAACTTTTTTGTTTGATGTTCTTTCTAATATATTCAAATTATAAGTTGCTCCATTTATTTTCGAAAATGAATAAAAAGTTATATTCAACGCTGCAGTTGAATTCCAAATTTTTAAGAAATTTGTTGTCCACCTTCTGTGTGGTTGCTGACACAACCAAAGTGTGTGGTTGGGCCGTATCAAATTTGAAATTTACGAAAATCATAGTTATTTGTTTTAATTTTTTTTTGTTAGGTATGTCAAATTTAAAATTGTCGGTGATATGTACTTTGTGGCACTCCTCCTCCGCGGTCTCCTCAGGCGATCGCCGGTCAGGGCGCGCACTCCGACGCGATGCCCTCTTTATTTTTTTTCTCCTTCGCGCACGCGATGGCCTCTATTTCGTTTTTTTTTCGCCTTTGTGACTTCTCCGCGATTTCACAAATCACAAACCAAAGTAACAGTTTTTTTTAGTGAAATGGACTCTGCTGTTTTTCCGAAAGAAAAACAGGAACCTACTTTTTAAGATCTAACTATTCAAATTTTTTCATTCGCGTATCTTGATAAAAAAAAATTTTCATGCACAAATCTCAACAAATTTGAATGATTGGATTCAGAAAAACATATTCCTGCTTTTCCGAAAAAAAAACAGCATAGTCGGATTCTTTTTTAGTCTCCGCTCTAGGCTGGAAATGAGAAAGTTAGCGGGCCAGAAGTAGGCAAGCCCAGTTTACCGAAATAGACAAGCCTTGCCTCGGCCTGTGATGTTGTCTCAAGTTTTATTGGGGCTATGAAAACCTGTGATTGTTGAACTCATAAAAAAGTAGATATTGTTAATGCTCAAGAAAAAGTTTACGCGAGAGAAAAAAAATTAAAAAATAACCCTAGTTTGAATAGAACCGATTTAGCTTTTAATGTACACACTTTTCAATTCGTCCGATCTATAACTGACGGCCCAATGGCCCATATTCTAAAGAACCAAATGAAAATCTTAGGTTCTTTTAATCATATCCGTTCAGTGAGAACTGATCTGACCGGTCTGATCAAAAGCAAACGCTCCAAAATATCCTGATTTACTGCTGTTCTAGAAGAAATAAACGGAAAAAACAATCAAAAAAACCTTTTTCTTCTCCAGTCGTCTATTGTGCTTAAACCCTTCCGAGCCGCCGTGACCACCGTTGCGGCTCCTCCTTCAATGGCACATCTACGGTTACTTCGTCACCATTCTCTCCATTGCAATCACAATATCTCTCTTCTCCGTTTGATTTCTCCCTTCTCATCCTCTTCAGCTCCGATCGAACCTGTCGGCTACCCTGTCAAACCCAAAGACCCTAGCGAAGAAGAAATAACCCAAAATCAAGAGCAAACTCAAGAGCTGTCTCCTTCCAGTTCTGATCCATCAGCAAATCCCGATGATCCACGTGTCCAGCAATGGCAGGGAGCCTCACGGACATGGACCCGGGAGGAAGCACGATTCATCAAGGATACACCTGCTATAACCCCTGTAAGAATACTATTGCTGATTTCTATTGGTAATTACTTGTCTCGACCAGTGATTTCCTCTAATAGAACTTAAGCTGACACTGCGACACATGAGATGCTTTAAGAAGCAATTCGACAACATTCAATTTTTTGTAGCAGACACTGTTAAATGTCAATACCAGATATAATTCAATACCTTACCTTAATGTTAGCGTACCAGTGATGGAGTGCCACTATGTACCAGTCTTACTGATAATGTACCAGCAAGGGAGTGCCACTCTGTACCAGAAAATAAACTTTATGTTTCGATTCGCTGAAATGGGTAAATGACAGGTGGCTTACCCAGCCAAGGTGGCTCCATTGCCAGAAGATAGGAAGGAAGAGAGAGAAGAGGAGAGTGAAGAAAGAGAGAGAGAGGAGGCACAAGAACAGCTGAAGAGAGAAGCTAGGAGAATAGAATATGATGTACGAGTGAGGAGACATACTTTTGGGCTACAAGAGGAAGAGAAAATACCTTACCCGACATTAATCAGAGCTGAGAAAAAGCCACAAAAAGTCGCTATCGATCTCGTGGAGGCCATAAGACTAGTTAAGGTTGGTTTTTAGATATATTTTTTTTTTACAAGGAAAAATGCATTACGCTTTAGTCATTTCTGCTCAATTGGTAGGTAGCTCCCTATATGGTTCTCCTACACAGTTAATCCTTTGGATTTTTCATGATGCTTGCTCAATCAGTGTTTATTTGGGGCTAAATGGGTCAAGGATAATATTTGGGGTTTAATTAGGGTTTTGTTATGCAATCTGATGTTAATAAGCTCAGTTGAGCCTGAATGCCATTTGTGTTCCATGCCAGTCATATCAGCTACATGTACGATCCTATTACTGGCAAAAAGTTCAAGGATTGTTTTCTTTTGTTTTTATTTTATTGATTAACACTCTTTGCTTATAATGTCATCTCAAATTGCTAATATTTTGCGGTACATATGTAATCAATGTTATTATGTTGAGTTCACCAAGAGAATTATAATGTAGTATTGTTCCTGCTTCTTCCAAAAAAATTATGTTTGACTAATGCGAAAGACTTTACCAAAACAGATATTTTTTTGAACAATGTCTTCACTTTTTATTAGGCAAATTCAAAGCGTAATTTTATTGAGACGGTTGAGGCTCATGTTAATTTGGGTGTTGATCCAAAGCGTGGTGACCAGGTTGGTACTCTTTACTTTTACCATATTGAATGACAAACTCATGATTATTTTTCTTTTTTGCAACTATAATTTTGCTTTGCTGTAACATTTTGTTTTTATATTTTTTTGCCATAAGTTTTTGTTTTGGTGTAGATGGTACGTGGTGCACTAACACTTCCACATGGCACTGGCAAGGTACATCAATGCACTTACTACTCTTAAGTTTGTAATCGAATTCTGGAAAAAAATTACTCATAGCTTTGAATCAATCAAAGACTGTTAGAGTTGCGGTATTTGCTGAAGATGCAACGGCTGAAGAAGCTAGAGCTGCAGGAGCTGATGTTGTTGGAGGTGATGAACTCATAGAGGAGATACGAACTGGTACATGACTCTTAAATCCAATCTGAAACATTTTCGCAAAAATAGATTTTGCAATTCTTAGTTTTTATTCTCAAAATTTTCCTCTTTAAGAGTTAAGTTATACCTGGCTATGCTGACTATTGGATCATTTATATATAGGGGTGCCAAGATTAAACAGAAAGGTGGCATATCTGCTCTAAGTCTGTTAAGAGAACCAAATAGGCCTGAAATGAACTTATTTTGGTATAAATTTAGTAATAAAACCCGTTACTAATCTATGTAAATCTGAGAGTGGAATTTATGTGGATACGAAAAAATATCCTTGTGTTCTCATTTATGCATGACCTGTCCTGTCTTATATTTTGTTTAGAGTTAGGTTTAAGCTAATCCATGTTTGAAAATTGATAGGTGGTGGCAAACTGAACTTCGATAAATGCATAGCAACACCAATGTTTATGCCTCGCCTCTCTAAGGTTTGTACCTCAAGCCTATTTATTTCCTTTTGACTTATTTGCAGTTAACTTGCAGAACTATGTTTTTTAACGCACATTCCCATTGACTAATATTTTTTTAATTTTAAGTACTTCTCTCATTCATATTTATTTTTATTTTTACAGATTGCTAGAATCCTGGGCCCACGTGGTCTCATGCCGAACCCAAAAGTGAGCTCTTCGATCATTGTTTCTATTCCATCACATAATTAGTGAATAAAGTATTTTTCTTATGATAATTACTAAAGTTTTCTGGTACCTGTCTAACATGTAATAGCTAGGGTCTGTGACTAGTGATGTTTCTAATGCTGTGAAAGCTGCAAAGAGTGGCCGAATTGACTTTAAAATTGACAAGACTGCCATTGTTCATGTTGGCCTTGGCAAGGTAAACATTTCTTTGACACCCACACCCTTCCTTTTTGCTGTTTAGAATGACAAAGAAACTTAAGCAGTGATGGGATGAGTATTAACTATTAAAGATACTTCTGTTTTTATTGGTTGGACCATCTTCTTTTGTAATGAAATTATATGCTTCTATAATTGCATAAGTTTTGTTCTTTCCTATGGAAGGTGAATTTCTCTGCTGAAGTTTTGCGTGAAAATATAGGAGCCTTCGTTAATGCCCTTTTGCTTGCAAAGCCTGCTGGCTTAAAGAAGAGTAAGTAACCTTTACATTGTCTTTTACTTCTTTTGTGTGTTTGACTTATATTTTATTGCTTAGTAATAACTGTCTATACTCCTTTTACTTTGCTTGTAGCTTCTAAATATGCGGGTTATGTGAAGAATTTTACACTAAGCAGCACGGTGAGTAAAATGTTTTTACTTAATTAATTATTATCCTGTTTTTCCATCTCATTTTCTGGCCGCAAAATCATCTATGTCTTTTCTGTACTAGTTGGTATTTACTCAGTTTCAAATGCAGTGTCTTGTTTATGCTGTAACAATTTAATTTCTCTTACCAGATGGGACCTGGATTCCCTGTGACAATACAATCTCTCAATGCTGCTGCTGACCACTACAAGATTCAAGTCAAATAATATTTTAAGAATGCAACATGTGGCAATAACCTTAAGCTAATTATTGCTTGTTAAAAAATGGGGAAGTAGCTATGTTGCTTTCAATTTTGAATACTCTTCTGGGTAGGATCAGTTCATATTCTTTGTTTATTGTTCTCTCTTTAGAACCTCACAGAAGTTGTATGAGAACTTTCTTGAGCTTTAGGCTGCCTTTATAAAATTTGTTTGATACATCAAGTGTATTGTTTCACTTAAGGAGACTCTCAGTGTAATTGAGGTGATGAGTTTTAAATAAAGGAAGTCTATGATTGCAGTGAAGTTGGCACACAATTTATGACAAAAAGGACTGTTGTTTTCTTTTTATTTGATATTATTTTTTGAATTGTGGTTGTAAGTTGTGATAACTAGCATGTGCTTTTAATGCATTCTACCACATCCAGTATCAATAACATACAGGACCTCACCGTGTTCACTGTTCAGAATGTTTTACCAGAGTAAGTTGCTTGTTCCAACTCTAGTACTAGCCCGATTCTGAACCATTTCAAATTGTTGTGAATAGTTAATGAGGTTGTCTTTGTCAATGTGGATCTGGTAGGTACAGCAGTGTGCCATGTTGATGGAGTGAGGCCTTGTGACTGTTGGTAATGTGTTCATGTTTAGTCTCTTCATGGCCTATGGAAATAAGAATCAGAAGAGTTGTATTCTGCTAGGGACGTTGGTCTTATCAGATTATAAGGCTTGCAATTGACAATTAACAAGAGGCGAGTCTTTGTTATTCCGAAGCTACAAAAGGCAAAAGAAAAGTTAGTTTGCTAGCATGGCTGTTTTAACTTAAAATACAGATTCAGATGTGCGTGTGCGTGTGTTTTGTCAGTGTGAGTGTGAGTGTGATTGTATGCCGACTACAAATATAGTGCTCAGGTGATGAAGGCAGGCTGCCTTAACAAAGGACTGCCATTTAACAGTCCAAAAATACAAATCATAGATGCTTTTCAGCACAAACCATGGTTCTTCGAGTGTTCGTTACTTCTTTTCTTTTCTTTTCTTTTGTCAAGGAATTTAAGCCCAAAAACGGACCTAATTTTACTGTAACATAGTTTCTAACGAATGCTCCAAAATGAGCAGGCCCATATTTATAAGAGAATTTCGCAACTAACGACAGTCGTATGCATAGCTTGTATTAACTGGAGTAGGTTTTTATATTGCAGTTTTGATGTTCATCTATAATCTTTACTGGCAAATTCAATAAAGAAAAGAAAGTGGAAAGGCATTTCATGCAGAAAGAGAGACGATGTTAGTAAAAAGCAGATTATTTTCAAATCTTCTCAGTTGCCTTGATTTTGTCTGTCACTTTCAAAGCACTGAGCAGGTTCAAATATTTTTGGGTCTTTTTCTCTAGGCCTCTGGCACTCTTGAAATTTATCGAGCATTTCATCCCCAAAAAACAAAATAGTAGTTTTTAACTTTGTGTGGTTGTTTAATTCTAAATTTTTTATTTCAAGCACATGCACAGCGTAATGCCTATATAATATTGTTATAAAAATATTATAATATTGATAAGAGGTAAGCTTCCACATAATATATAATTTTTTTTTTATGAATGAATCATTATAAGAAAACTACCTGCGAAGGACGATAAATAATACTAGTATATATCAGGGGCGGATCCAAATAGTTCCGGGGGCAACTGCCCCTCTTGAATTTTGAGTTTTAGTGGAGATTTATCGGTTCCGACTGACTTTGCTCCCCTGAAATTTTTTTTGCCCCTTCTGGACATTTGATTTGTAATTCAGATTAAATTTAGAGCTAAAATTAAAATAAATTTGTTGAATTTTGATTGGTAATTAGAATTATAAGTCAGAGCATCAGAAATTACAAGTCAAAGCATTGGAAAATATAAGCTAAAATATTATTTTTTATCGAGTACCCAATTGGTTAATGGATTTAAATCCGATTTGATATTTTTTGCCCCCTGACGAAAATCCTGAATCTGCCCCTGGTATATATAATTAACAGACAATTTTAAAATTCTAATTATGCTATTATAATATGTCCAAGTAATTAAGCCTAGAAAATGAATGCAGAAACCAAAGAAGTCCATTGTTAAGGTGCTACAAGGAAAAAGGGTAGTGTACGTTGCTCTGTCGGAACCGCTTTTCGTGGATTGTTCCTACCAGCCCAACAAAGCTTTAGAATCGAAAATTCACTACAAAGAACTGTTCATACCAGCCCAGCAAACAACGATACTTTTCGATATTAACAGTTCATTGTATAGTTGACAATTAGTGAATTTGAAACTTGAATTTTCCAGCGTGAATTTACGTTTTGGATTTGAAGGGAAGATTTTTACTCTCTTCATTTTTATGTTTTCTAACGTGTCTTTATTCTGTTCAAAATTGGTGTTCACAAATTCTTAACTTTACAACGTCTTAAATTCGTTCTTACTACGTAAAATTACTGTTCTGTCATTTATGAAGGACACATTTTTCTAATGGAAATTTTGCGACCTATAAATAAAATAAAAAGATTCATGTAAGTTTTGATAGTTTTGGGTGACATCAATCAATTAGTACTTAGTAGTAATAAAAATATAATGCACACCGGATAAGGTTTACATGATTATATCTCTATCAATCTACATTTCCCAAAACTAAGGAATTTTTTTTATAAACCATAATTAAAAAAAATATTTTTACGAAACCAACATGATTACTTTTTTTTTTACAAAAACCATAAGAACCGAAATGGCATTTCAGTCCGAAACTTGTGAAAAAGTACCACAGAAAATCCAAAAATGGGACTGCATTTCGGTCCCAAAAAAAAAAAATTCTGGGACCGAAATGACATTTCGGTTCTTATGATTTTTGTAAAAAAAAAATAATCATGTTAGTTTTCTAAAAATCAATTTTTTAATTACGGTTTATAAAAAAAATTCAAAACTAAGTTGCTCTGCCTCAAATGCACGGTGTATATATAATTCACACACTTGTCAAAGAAAATAGCCATTTGAATTTGATCGAGGCATACAGATCGTAGTTGTTGTCACATTCAGCTGGAATCATGCAACGAAATTAAAGTGGCAGTTGTTGACTTTGCTACTAGTTGAGTACAGCATTGCGCCCAAACAAAGTTCCCAATTTCTTACGTGACGATATGGTACCAATATTTGAGCCTTTCAGTTATGCAATCATTGCTCCTTTATAGCAACAAAAATGTTTTGGCCACTTTGCACAAATTTCCATGGCTCGATTCCGTCATAATCAATAAATTTTTGGGTTGAAATAGAAATAAGAAGGGTTCAATTGCCACAACTTGCCATTAAATATTTTTTACAATAAAATTTTAAAATAAAATCTATATGATGAAACTGAAACATGGATCTTGTTCTTCTTGTTTTTATCAGAGCCTAAAGAAAAATACACTAAAATTAATATATTGTAGTTAATGTTATCTTTTTTATTTTTTCTGTGCAATATCCCATAAAAAAAAAATATTGAGAACTAGCATTTGATTTAGTAGTAAAGATAATATCCGTGTGAGAGGTTGCAGGTTCGAAATCTAAAAGAGACAATATTTTGTAAATATTAAATAGTTTGGTAGCTTGACCTTCAACCTTTACTAAAAAATATTAAAGAAAACTTGGATAGAATCATAAATATATTAGCTTTGTTCAGTGTTAATTATCAAAAGTCAAACTAAAACAAAGATGGATCTTGTCACTATCGCTCTTAATAAAAATATTAACATTGAAACTGACAAAGAAAGGCCGATGGCGATGGAGTCTGAATTCATCCTAATTTTTAACAATATATGTTTGGACTCCATGATGTGTACATGCATACGAAGTCTCTCGTCTTAAATCTCAATTGTTGTCGGTTAGTAAATAATAACAATAATAACAAGAACAAGAACAACAATAACAATAATAAGAATAACAAGAACAACAATAATAACAATAATAAAGAAGAAGAAGAAGAAGAACACAGTTAGACATTTATCCCAGTAGCTAAGATGAGCACAGTTAGAATTTTGTTATCGGTAACTGCCAACCTAGGGTAAAACTTGTTCCAAATGGATATAAAAAACGCATTTCTTCAAAGAAATCTAGAAGAAGAAGTCTACATGACTCTTCCTTCAGGTCATAAGAATACATTAGATCCATTTGTGATGTGTAAACTAAGAAAACAATCTCCACAAGCATGATATGCCAAGCTAAGTTTTTCTCTTCTCAAAATTAATTTTGTTAAAAGTACAACATACTACTCTATGTTTATCAAACATACACAAAACTCTACCACAATCATCCTTGTTTATGGAGATGATATCATCATTTCTGAAAATGACAATGAAGATATTAGAAAAATTAAGCAATCCTTGAAAGATGAATTTGATATCAAGGATCTTGGACACCTCTTATATTTTCTTGGAAAGATGAATTTGATATCAAGGATCTTGGACACCTCTTATATTTTCTTGGAAAGATGAATTTGATATCAAGGATCTTGGACACCTCTTATATTTTCTTGGAATAGAATAGCTCACTCAAGCAAAGACTTATTTCTATCTAAAAAAAAATATATCTTTGACTTGTTAAAAAAGACTGGTAAGATAGGAGCAAAACTAGCCGGTACCCCAATGGAAACCAACATTAAACTTGGACCAAATGATGGTGAATCATTATATGATATAGGACAATATCAAATGTTAGTAGAAAAATTAATCCACCTTACGGTTATCAGACCCAATATTGCATTTGCAGTTAGTGTTGTAAGCTAATTCATGCATGTTTCATGCACCAGTCACTTGAGTGCCATTGATAGAATATTAAGATATCTCAAAGGTACTCCAGGTCAAGGAATTTGGATGAAGAAAAATAATACTAACAATGTGGTTGGATATTCTGATGCAGATTGGGCCGGAAGCTGTGACAGAAAATCAACTACGGGATTTTGTACGTCTGTAGGTGGCAACTTAGTGACGTGGAAAAGCAAGAAGCAGAACATTGTGGCACGATCAAGCGCGAAGACAAAATATTGAGCCATGGCATCCACGGCAAGCGAGCTCACCTGGATCAAGAACTTGCTTCACAACATGAAGGTGGAGTGCAAAGAAACTATGCAAATGTACTGTGACAATCAAGCAGCACGGCACATTGCATCCAATCCTGTCTTTCATGAAAGAACGAAGCACGTAAAAGTTGATTGTCATTTTATTCGAGATAAAGTGCAATCAGGAGAAATCGAGACGCCGTATGTCAGAAGCCAAGAGCAACTTGCCGACATCTTCACCAAGGCGCTTGATAAATCAACATTTCATAATATACTTAACAAGTTAGGCTCAATCAATTTGTTCGAGTCCAACTTGAGGGGGAGTGTTGAGAAATATGACAGTTAGCCTCAGAATCTTCATCATAGGAGTAGTTTAGGCAATAAATTAGTTAGCATCCACAATTGGTATCTAGCCATATTTCTATAATTAAGATGTAATCTGGTAATATATCTTTGTCATTGTAAATTAGAAAGTAGTCCAACGGCTAGTATATTTTTAGGCTATAAATACCCATGTACAATTCAATAAGAATTATTATTCATCATTTCTCCATTTTTCTCTAAATTCAACAAATATAAACATTGATATGACGTACATAAGCGAAGAGTAATCAAACTATTATACAATAATAATATAAAACAGAACTATTATACAACAATAATATTAAACAATGGATGTCTGTATAACCACTACATGAACTAATTAGTGAGGTATTTGTCAAAGTTGGCCATAGTAATATTGACTCAGTGGTGTGTCAGCTAGTGCAAAAAAATATTAATGCAAGTGGTATTTCAACCCAACTTGCATCGATTCGTTTGTGGAAATATGTAATTTGATCTTACTCTTCAATCTCTTTTTATAATTAAAGTTAGGCACCGTTATATGCCTGACATTATTCTTGCTGAAGAGAATTGTTTATTCATTGAAATATTATTTTAATATAGATAAAGAGAAAGAGTACCTTCAATTTTTTTTATGCATAGAAAAACATGTAGTATTTATTTCAGTTTAAAATTTAGACCTGTACATTTATGTTATCAATGTATTGTGTATTTTTGCAAAGTTTCAAAACTTCCAAAATTTATTTTCTGGGAAAATTTACACCTTAATTTAACATAAACCTAAAATTAGGCTAGTCTAAACTGATTTAAACTAAACCATCTTTATAAGTGTCTTAATTTGTTGAGCAAGTTCTTGGTACTTGTAAGTGTATTTAAAGTTTTAAACTAAACCATTTTAATTTAACATACTCTGACTTCTAATTCTAATTACTAATTAGATTCAAGAAATTTATCATAATTTTAACTCTAAATTTAACATTAATTACAAACTAAAAGTCCAGAGGGGAGCAAAGGCGATCAGAATTTATAAATTTGTATAAAATCTCAAAATTTAGAGAAGGGCAGTTGACCCTGAACAAGGCGAGTCCGGATCCCCTAAATTAACCCAATCTTTGGATTTTGGATCGAGACCGTCCGATTCGAATTTGTCACTCAAGATCGTCTCAGAATTTGAATTCGTCGCCGGGATGTGTGTGCTCACTTCGAGGATGAATTTTCGCAGATTCGAATCAGACGGTCCCGATCTAAAACCCAAAAGTTGGATTACTTCACTGGATCCGAATTCGAACTAGGCTGGGTCCGCCCCCGGCAAGAATGACTGTTTCATAATTTATAATATGCTTAATTTTACTTTTTACTACTCAAAATTGCCGTATAATAACAAAATAGCGCAGAAAATTAATCTAATCGCTTTTTTTTTTTTGTTACTATTCGCTTTTTCAGTGTTCTGCAATATGATCTGTTTGCCACCAGTTCCTAAGCTTAATATATTGTAAGAACAGATGCATCGTGTTTTCTGACACATTGGATGCACATATGACGTGTATTGCAATTTGCCCAAGAAGGTGCAATAGATACCGAAGATATTATTATGAAGCAACATTGGATATTTATGTGCGGAATTTTTCTTTTTGGAAATTAATATAAAATAATATAGAAGAATAGAATGAGTAGCTTGGATTTTCAATTTGGTAGAAGTATTTGGTTTTATTTTCTCAAATTCAAAGTTTGGAGTGGGGGTGGTAATGGAGTAGAACTAGGGTGCTCCTAAGCTCACCAAGTCCTTCGTGAGCGCGACTCTAAAACCTATCGAATCGACTTCAAACGATATTTTCAAATCGTTAGATGTTCAATCTATATTAAAATGTGCTTGGAGACCAAATTTTACATTTTTTGAAATTTTTTTACTATTTATTAAAATGGTTTGAAAATCGCTATTTTTATTAAAATTCTGTACCATTGGAAAACAGCGATTTTCAAACCATCTTAATAAATAGTAAAAAAATTTGGTCTCCAAGCACATTTTAATATAGATTGAACATCTAACGGTTTGAAAATGTCATTTGAAGTCAATTCGATAGGTTTTAGAGTCGCGCTCACGGAAGGGCTTGGTGAGCTTAGGAGCACCCTAGTTCTACTCGTGGTAATGATCTGCCTCATCACGAGTTGAGTTCAGCTCACGATCTGTTTGCTACAAGAATTGAGTGAGTCAGGCGAGCAGAGATTAAGAGATCAAGCTAGAATCTTAGCTCATAATCGAATCGAGCCAGCAACAAACTAGATCGAGATGGCTTGTTTAGTTTGCTGGGGTTTATTTAGACTATTATCATACAAATTAATAAAAATAGATAATGAGCTTATCAAATAAAGCATTAAATATTCATTTCACAGTGCAGTTAATAGAATGAAACAAACTCATCAAACATAGCAATTACTAGAATGACAAAAATGTATGAATATTGGATAAAAACAACAAATCGTAAACTCTAATCTTTCATCCAATGGATCAAATCAAATCGTAAAATCTATTTAGCGAGCAAGTTAGATCCAACTCAAACTCGTATAATCTAGACCGAATCAGTAACGAGCTGGATCGCTAAGAACTAAGGCCATTAATGAATAAACTGTTAGTAATCAAGTCACGGGCTGATGCCAATTGATCCACGAGCTACAAGCTTTTTTACCAACCATAGTTTGGAATCTTTTTTTTTTTCTCGGATTAAAAGGATCCAACCGCACCAAAGTTCTTGTGTGGAGTTGGCCACATAGGATTCGAAAATTTCAAAATATTTTGATATGTAAAAATTTAATGCTTCAAACTTTATTATTTCACCCATTCATCTAGAATGAAAAAAAAAAAACGTGCTGTGTCGTGACCAACATGATGTGATTTTGGCCACGTGAGTCACATTGTGCCCAAATGTGCCGTAACTAAACGTGACTCGCGTGACCATTTGATTATAATTTAGGTTAATTTATTCAATATTCACCATTTGGTCAAGATCTAACGGTCCTAATTATACATGACTCGCGTGACCACGTGCCGTGCCGTGACTAGATCTTTCGCGTGTCGTGCCAAATTTTCTAAAAATGATTACGGCACGCAAATGGTCAAAATACGGGACACGCGAGTCACAACAAATAACCGACACGCGTGCTGTGCTGTAACTGTACCGTTAGTGATGAAACCAGCTCCGCCGTGCCATTTTTCTCACTCTACATCCATCCAAGCACCCCCTCTCTCTCCCTTCTTTTTTGAATCCAAATAGGTTCAAATTTGTGGTTGCTATGATTTTTATGCGTGGTTGTGGATGATCTACATTGGATCCGAACAAAAATTTGACTCCAAAGTTTGGAATGTTTTTTTTTTTTTTCGAATTCAATATGTTCTTATTTTATGTGATCTTTTGTGCTGTTGTGACCATCATGATAAAAATTCACTTTATATATGGGAAAAAATTTTGACTCAAAAGTTTGAAGCCGAAATTCTTTTTAAGATCTGTCATCTCTGTTTTAAAATTCCTACCAACTCAGTTTTAATTTCCTATATTATTTAATAATAATTTCTATAAAATAAAATAAAAACTGAAAGCTGATGAGGAGACCATCACCGCCTGAAGTGGGGAACTTTGAACTGCAATTGCATGTGAGCTGTTTTCCTCTATATGAGGTGAGGAGAACAAGGATGAAAACAGAGAACCCAAGATCATCTTGTTTATGGATTGTCTGGAATCTTGAGGATGAAAACAAAAACCTAGAAATTACTGAAATTTTCGATTTGCCATATCTTAAAATAGTTTTTTTTTATACGACTCTGCTGTTATTCTAATGAAAAAGTAGAATTCTATTTTTTCAATCTTAATTATCAAATTAATTGAGATTTGTGTATGAAAAAAGTTTTTTTATCGAGACACGTGAATAAATTTTTTTGAATGGTTAGAATCAGAAAAGTAGGACCTTGCTTTTCTATTAGAATAACAGTAGAGTTCATTCCTTTTTTGTTGTTGTAACTGTTTTAATCTTCACAAGTACGGAAAGGCGAAAAACATTATCTTTGACACTGGACGATAAACTGCGTGTCTTAGAGAAACAAGATTTTTACTATTTATTAAGCCACTTTGAAAATTGCTGATCACATGGTCCAAAATTTGGTTGCACTATTTTTACTGTTCACCCGGATCGGCAATTTTCAAAGTGGCTTAATAAATAGTAAAAAAATTCCAAAAAATGTAAAATTTGGTCTCCAAACAGATTTTAATATAGATTGAATATCTAACGGTTTGGATCGACTGTTTGGACTTTGAAAATCCGATTTAAAATTTGAAGCATTTCGGCCGAAATGCTACTAAAAACATATTAGCCTATATATATATATAGAGCTGGGCTATGGTGAGTTGCGAAATAAGATGTCATTTTTACTTCACGCTCATATTTTTATTTTGAAAATCTAAACGCCCGATCCAAACCGCTCAACATGTTCTCCATATTGAAATGTGCTTGGAGACCAAATTTTATAATTTTTGGAATTTTTTTACTATTTATTAAGCCACTTTGAAAATCGCTGATCAAATGGTCCAGAATTTTTTACTGTTCATCAAGATCTGAGATTTTCAAAGTAGCTTAATAAATAGTAAAAAAATTCCAAAAAATATAAAATTTGGTCTCCAAGCACATTTCAATATGGAGAACATGTTAAGCGGTTCGGATCGGGCGTTTAGATTTTCAAAATGGAGTATGAGCGTGAAGTAAAATGACGTTTTACTTCACAACTCACCATAGTCAATCTCTATATTATATATATATATATATATATATATATATATATATAGAGTCTGACTTAGCTACTCCATAGAGTAAAACGACTTTGTACTCCACGCCATATCTTCATTTTCAAAGTTCAAATAGTCGATTCAAACCTTCCAACATGTTCTTCATATTGAAATGTACTTGGAGACCAAATTTTACATTTTTTGGAATTTTTTTACTATTTATTAAGCCACTTTGAAAATCTGAAAATCCGGGTGAACAGTAAAAATTTCTGGACCGCCGGATCAGTGATTTTCAAAGTGGCTTAATAAATAGTAAAAAAATTCCAAAAATGTAAAATTTGGTCTCCAAGCACATATCAATATGGAGAACAACTTGAGCGGTTCGGATCGGTCATTTGGATTTTCAAAATGGAAATAATGAGGCGTGGAGCACGAAGTCGTTTTACTCCATGGAGTAGCTAAGCCCAGCACTATATATATATATATATATATAGGCTGTGGCTAATTTGCTGCCGGCAGCAGTTCGGCCGAGGTGCTGCCGGGGCTATATTTAGCCGTGTAATGTCCAAACAACAAATTCAAACTGTTAGATGTTTAATCTATACTATAATCTACTTGGAGACCAAATTTTACATTTTTTGGAATTTTTTTACTATATATTAAGCTAGTTTGAAAACCGCTGTTTTTAACGTTGCAGAAATTTACTAAAAACAGCGGTTTTCAAACCAGCTTAATATATAGTAAAAAAATTCCAAAAAATGTAAAATTTGGTCTCCAAGTAGATTATAGTATAGATTAAACATCTAACGGTTTGAATTTGTTATTTGGACATCACACGGCTAAATATAGCCTTGGCAGCACTTAGCCGAACTGCTGCCGGCAGCAAATTAGACAGACCCATATATATATATATATATATATAGAGATAGACTAATGTGCTTTCGGTAGCACTTCGGCCGAAGTGCTACCGATTCAAAATCGAATTTTCAAAGTCCAAATGGCCGATCCGAACCGTTCAAGTTGTTCTCCATATTGAAATCTGCTTGGAGACCAAATTTTACATTTTTTGGAATTTTTTTACTATTATTAAGCCACTTTGAAAATTGCTGATCCAGTGGTCCAGAATTTGAAAGCACTGTTTTTACTGTTCACCCAGATCAGCAATTTTCAAAGTGGCTTAATAAATAGTAAAAAAATTCCAAAAAATGTAAAATTTGGTCTCCAAGCAGATTTCAATATGGAGAACAACTTAAACGGTTCGGATCGGCCATTTGGACTTTGAAAATTCGATTTTGAATCGGTAGCACTTCGGCCGAAGTGCTACCGAAAGCACATTAGTCTATCTCTATATATATATATATATATATATATAGATATATAGGAAATGGCTAGCATGCTACGCGTAGCATAGAGGGCATCCGTGCTACGACACAATATTTGAGTTTTCAAATCTTAACGGTCGATCCGAACCGTTCAACATGATCTCCATATGAATATGTACTTGCTAATCAAATTTTACATTTTTTAGAATTTTTTTACAAATTTTTAGATAGGTAGAAAATCACTTGATATGAATGGTACATAATTTTTAGATCAAGTGATTTTCTACCTATCTAAAAAAATAGTAAAAAAATTCTGAAAAATGTAAAATTTGGCTTGCAAGTATATATTCATAAGGAGATCATGTTGAACAGTTCGGATCGACCGTTAAGATTTTGAAAACTCAAATATTGAGCCGTAGCACGGAAGCCCTCTATGCTACGCGTAGCATGCTAGCCATTTCCTAGATATATATATATATATATAGATGAGCTATGGTGAGTTCGAAGTAAGGATCTTGTTTTATTTCACGCTCATATCTCTGTTTTCAAAGACTAAACAGTTGATCCGAACCGCTCAACAAGAT